>WAAF01013361.1:234364-303772 GCA_013400475.1 Tricholaema leucomelas
CTTTTCAGGTACTAGAAGGCTGCTCAAAGATCTCCCCTGGCCCTTCTTTTCTCCAGGCTGAACAACTCCAGCTCTTGCAGCTTGTCTGAAATTGTTGCTGACTTTTAAGCCATTTATTGCATGTTTCCAGGCTGGAAGCCCAGAGAAGTGAGGAAACATCCTGTTTGATGACGGAATGAGTTACGAATGGTTTCATCATAGAATCATCATAGAATCAACCAGGTTGGAAGAGACCTCCAAGCTCAGCCAGTCCAACCTAGCACCCAGCCCTAGCCAATCAACCGGACCATGGCACTAAGTGCCTCATCCAGGCTTTATTTCAACACCTCCAGGGACAGTGACTCCACCACCTCCCTGGGCAGCCCATTCCAATGCCAATCACTCTTTCTGCCAACAACTTCCTCCTAACATCCAGCCTAGACCTCCCCCGGCACAACTTGAGACTGTGTCCCCTTGTTCTGTTGCTGGTTGCCCGGGAGAAGAAACCAACCCCACCTGGCTACAGCCTCCCTTCAGGTAGTTGTAGACAGTACAGTAACAGTAAATAACAACAAATGATCTCTACCTTTCACCTCCAAGTTTCTTGTGAACACATTCCTTTTACAAGAGGGATATGAATGTGCTGGAAGGTGTCCAGAGATGGGCCACAAGGATGATCAGAAGCCTGGGGCACCTCTCTTATATGGATAGACTGAGGGAGTTGGAGCTGTTCAGTCTGGAGAGGAGAAGGCTCTGACCTTATGATGACCTTTAATTATCTTAAGAGGGCTTACAGGAAAGCTGCAGAGGGACTTTTTAGGCTGTCAGGTAGTCATAGGACGAGGGGGACTGGATCCAAGATAGAAATGGGTAGATTCAGACTGGATGTTAGGAAGTTCTTCATTATAATGGTGGTGAGATCCTGGAATGGGTTGCTCAGGAAGGTATTAGAAGCCCCATGGCTGGCGGTGTTTAAGGCCAGGCTGGATGAGGCTCTGGATGGCCTGATCTAGTGTGAGATGTCCCTGCCCATGGTGGGGGAGTTGGAACTAGATGATCCTTGTGGCCCCTTCCAACTCTGATTCTCTGATTCTGTTCTTGCACACACGCCACGTTTTCAGCCAGGAACACGTAACTGGTACAGACTTAGACAGATTTTGCTCAGGATGCATGCATCTCTGCATTAATTCACACCTGGTCATTACCACCTTTTAATGTTCCTAATTGCACAGCTAAATTCCCTCTTCAGAAACAGAAATTGCTCCTGATCCTCAAGGCCACCTTTTCCTTCCAAAAAAAAGTGTTCATCCTTTCTCCCAGCTCTCACTCTTCTCTTTCCTTTTTCTCTTCCCTTCTTTTTCTTAATAAGCAATTGTTGGTGCATTGATGGAAAATCTGTCTCTCAAAAGATTCCTGTGGGGCAGACCAGCACCATGGGGGAAATTCCCCTGGGGATTTCTCTTCATGTAAGGTTAGAAAACTGCAGAGGGAGGCAGCAAATGCTGAGCTCTCTCCCAGCAGAGGCCAAAAGGAGACGCTGTGAAGAGTCTTCCTTCTTTTGGCGCTGTTGGACATGGCAGTAATGGGATATGGCAGACCCTGCAGGGATTAGGTTCAGTGAAGGAAGTTAGGGCAACCAAAGGGAACTGTTTCAGTCTCCTGAAGTCAATGTCAGAGGTACAAATGTTCATGCCAAGCAGACAGGAGCCCTCTCCTCTCTAATTCCTGCTCCTCTGTGGCCTTTTATATCAGAGTGTTGCCAGAAATCGACAGAGTAAGTGGCTTTGAAGTTTGAAGAGAAAGATGCAGGCTAGAAAGAAGAGAGAGCTGGACTTGTCAGCTGGAACTGGAAATACTGTACAAGCTTTTAGGGGTCCCTGAGGCCTTTGCTTTCAAATCAGAGAAAGTACAGCTCCATGTGAATGAATTGGGGCTGGTTGTACTCTGGAGTGGGAGAATGGGCTCCTAAGGCTCTGCTGAATGAAAGGGGAAATGAAAAGGAGGAGATGCTCCTCAGAAACACTGTTTTGTGTGCTGTGGAGTTAAGCCATCTCCTACCAGTTCAGAGTAGGGAATTGTATCATGACACAACAGAGGTGAAGGTGAGACCAGAGGGCAAACTGCACAGCCATAGGCATAAAAGTGTCTGTGTAAATGCTTCGCTCAGGGCCCTCCAACACTGGCTTCTCAATGGTGGCGATGGCAGGAGAGTTGCTCTTTGTGCTGTGCTGCTGAATGGGCTAGGATGCTTTCAACAATCTCTCCTCTTAAGAGCCACTGAAGGAGAGGCATACACAAAGCAGATGATGTTACTGCATCTCCCGTTGGCAAAAAGCATTACAAGATGCAAGGGATAGGTAAGGAGAATTAGATGTCAGAGGAAACATTGATTCATATTAACTCTGAAAAGAGCAGAAATGGAATGACTTAGCATGTGACAGGTTTATTGCTTTGCATACATTGTCTTAGTTACTGGATTCGGCATTCTATACATTAAAGGTTCTAGATTATTTTGGAAACCACACAGCAAACCACACAAGAGAAAATCTAAGCCCAGCGGTGCATGCACTTCAGACAACAGGAGTTTATTACCAGCCTCTGAGAAAACACAGAAATGGGTCAGCAATCCATTTAAATGACTTTCTAGCACTCTCAGTGGTGTGCTTAGATGAAAGAAATGCAATTAATCTGCTGAAGTTAACTGCAGTAGATCATTTATTTCATAACAAGGATCTGCACAGTACAGCTAGCTGCATTTCAGCGATGCAGCGGCAGTAGATACCTTTAATTTTATAGATTGGACCTTACTTTTGGTTTGTTTGGGTTATTTGGTTGTTGGTTTGGGTTTTTTGTTTTGTTTTGTTTTTGGGGTTTTTTTTGGAAGGCAGCAATTAAAAACTCTTAATTATTTCTTAGCCTCACTGCAGGTGGTATTTAACTGAAACCAACCCACAGAAAAAGAAGCTTTCGGAGCTGTAAAGGGATCAGGCTAATGTAGATATGGTAGTTAAGGTTTAGTTCAAAGAAAGCAGGATTGTAATTTAAAATAACACCTCATTAGTTGGTTTAATTACTCACTGCCATCTATAATGGATTGTTAGGGCTGGAAACAGAAACACATAGCACTTAGAAGAAAGAAAGGACTTTAGCTGCTGCTAAGTTGGACAGAAGATGAAAGCTCCCTTAGCTGAGTATTCTGGTTAGGTTTCTTAGCTCCTGTAAATGCTATTGATTATTCTGGATTTGGAACTACAGAGCTAAAATGTTGGCTGCATCTTTCAACAGCATTTCCTTAACTTTTCCTTATTGATGGTAAAAATGACTTATAAGTAACCAATCTTAAGGCTCCTATTCAGGTAAGCAGCTAGCTAGGTGGTGATTTAATGTGCAATATGCTTCTTTCTCTCCTCACAATCATTCTGGTAGTTGTCATCAGTGCTCTGTCATGCTGCAGCATGTCTCCATAGCTGTCAAAGACCATGGCTTGCAGCTTAGGAATGCAGAACAGAAAGACCACTCCAGTTTCCCAAAGTAAGATAAGCAATCTATCTAGAAAATGAGTACTCATGAGAATTTCTTACTCTTAAAGTTTATTATCCCAGTATGACATCTGTGTTAACCCCTGAATCAGGGGGACTACATATCCCTTTGCTTGTTGGTCACACTTCCTGTTACAGGGCAAAAGCATCCATGCCTGGATCAGCAATAGTGCGACCAGCAGGAGTAAGGCAGTGATTGTGCCCCTGCACTTGGCTAGGGGTACTGGTAGATGGTGGCTGAACCCAGCAGTGTGCCCAGGTGGCCAGGAGAGCCAATGGCATCTTGGCCTGGATCAGGAACAGTGTGGCCAGTAGGACAAAGGAGGTTATTCTTCCCCTGGACTCAACACTGGNTGGAATGGGCTGCCCAGGGAGGTGGTGGAGTCCCCGTCCCTGGAGGTGTTCAAGAACAGACTGGATGAGGCACTTAGCACCATGGTCTAGTTGACTGAATAGGGCTGGGTGCTAGGTTGGACTGGTGGTCTCTTCCAACCTGGTTGATTCTATGATTCTATAAAATCCTCCATTGTTATACAAAGAAAGGCTTAATATACCATGTTGTGTGTTTCTGAAGAGCCTTTATTGATGGATTTTCATTGTTTCACCTTTGGTCCAGAAATCCAGAACAATTTGAAACATTAATTCTCCTTTTCAATGTAATCTTCCACATCCTTTTCATTCCACGTGGCTTTCATAAGAGTAATAAATATCCTAAGACAGCATGGGGTACCACATGAATGAACATAGCAGTCTGTTAATCTCTCATAAGAAGATCTCCCAGATTGAGGCAAATCATCAAACAATACTTCACCAGCTCCAGCTGCAAAATTTTCCACAAGCAGCCTCAATCATGAAATTAGCCTCTCAAATCCTTTGAAAATTTCAAGGCCAAGAGGTTTTCTTATGTGTGTGGTGTGAAGATGAGATCACTATCACTGCCTATATTCATTGATTCTTTCAGCCACTCTTGGCTGGGAACTACAGTGATGCTCTCAGTTATATACAGAATCACTATTCGACTATCAGACCTGCCTATATATGGTAGTAGGTGCTTTAAACTGTAGCATATGTATCAAAGAAAGGCAGTAGAGTAATAGAGCACTTTGGTAAAATTAAACTTACATCTCAAAAACTTAAAACAAAACAACCCCCCTAATATGTTTAAGCTGTGATTGTAGCTTCAGTGCTTTTACACTCCTGAATATAATCTTCTTGGCATGCTTCACTGAAACAAAGGAGCAATAGAAGGAAGAAACAAGAAGGAAACTAATTACAGCTGCTTCCTTGCATCTTTTAGATTCTCTGAGGCACCTTTATGACCAATCGCAGTACCTCCTCATTTCAGACTTAACGAGCCAAAAAGATGAAAGTTGCTTCAGTTCTTGTTCTTCTGCTTCCACTGCTGCGATTGTTTCTGTTCATCAAGCCTTCCTAAAGGGCTGAATTAAACCAATCTTAGATTTGTCTGCTGAATTCTCAGAGCAATATTCGTAGGACAGCTGATTGTGTTCTTAATAATGGCAGAACTTTGTGTACTGAATGTAGTATTTATAGAATCATGGAATGATAGAATCGGTCAGGGTTGGAAGGGACCACAAGGATCATCTAGTTCCAACCCCTCTGCCATGGGCAAGGACACCTCACACTACATCAGGCTATCCAGAGCCTCATCCAGCCTGGCCTTAAACACCTCCAAGGATGAGGCTTCTGCCACCTCTCTGGCAGCTTGTTCCAAGGTGTCACCACCCTCATGGTGAAGAACTTCCTCCTAACATCCAGTCTGAATCTACCCATTTCTCGCTTTATTCCACTCCCCCCAGTCCTATGACTACCTGACAGCATAAAAAGTCCCTCCATAGCTTTCTTGTAGGCTCCCTTAAGATACTTAAAGGTCACTGTAAGGTCACCTCAAAGTCTTCTCCTCTCCAGCTTGAACCACCCCAACTCCCTTGGTCTCTCCTCATAGCAGAGCACCTCCAGATCTCTGATCATCCTCGTCACCCTTCTCTGGACACATTCCAGCACACTCATATCTCTCTTGTGATAGTGACTCCAGAATTGGACACAGTACTCCAGGTGGAGTCTCACCACTGTGGAGCAGAGGGGGAGGATCAATTCCCTTGCACCGCTGGCCACACTCCTCTTGATGTAGCCCAGGATCTGTTTGGCTTTCTGGGCTGCAAGAGCACACTGACAGCTCATATTGAGCTTCTTGTCCGCCAGCACCCCCAAGTGCCTCTCTTCATATGTGTGAGTTACGTGGGGAAAAAAGCCAATGAAAAAACGTGTTATAAAGAGACTGAGAGAGCTGAAATCCTGGAGGTTAGCTGCCATGAAGATGACAATGTGTATATATGATTTGTTAACATTTCATGAGAAGATGCATGTGCACACTATAATAACTTGTGTTAGAATCATAGAATCATAGACTAGCATGGTCTAGGTTGGAAGGGACCTCCAAAGCTCATCTAATCCAGCCCCTTCCTCAGTAAAAAGGGCATCCTTGAGTAGATCAAGTTGCCCAGAGCCCTGTCAAGCCTCACTTTGAGTATCTCCAGGGATGTGGCCTCAATCACCTCCCTGGGCAACCGTTTCAGGTGGTTGAGTGTGACCCTTCAGTGCTGAGTCAGAGGTTAGACTGGATGATCATTGAGGTCTCTTCTAACCAGATATTCTGTGATTCTGCAATATATGTTGTGATCTCCAGCTACCTTGGATGTCAGTATCATTCCTCACCATGAGGGTGGTGAGACCCTGGAATGCATTGCCCAGGGAGGTGGTGGGAGTCCCATCCCTGGAGGCATTTAAGGCCAGGCTGCATGAGGCTCTAGAGAGCCTGATGTAGTGTGAGGTGTTCCTGCCCATGGCAGGGGGACTGGAACTAGATGATTCTTGTGGTCTCTTCCAACCTTGACTGTTTCTATGATTCTACCTAACTTTTTTTTTTGTGCACACTGTGTGCTAGTTTGAAGCTAGCTAGAACGTTTTGGTGAGAAGAACTAGATTACAGGCTGTGAAAGAGAATCAAGGGTGATGTCTACTTCACTCATAAGCTTGCTGAGAGATATAAGAACAAGAATCCAAACATAGATCAGGCACTTCTGCTTGGGAGCTCTGGGCTGCATTTCTCTCTCTAGCCTCTGCTGTCTCTCTGATTAATCCACTTTGCTTCTTAACCCCCTGGCTGAACCTCCATTCTTCCTTGGTACTGGGGTAAGGTTGAGAGAGGTGGGAGAAGGTGGAAGGGTGGTTGGGAGCCCCTGCTGGGGACTCAGGTTTCTGGGAGGGCTGTTGTGTTTCTGTGTTACCTTTTACCCTGTCTATTTCTGTCTATAACTGTATCTACTGTAAATATCTGCTAATATATATATTGTGCTAGCTGTAAATATGAGCTTCATTCAAAAATCCAGAGCTGGCTAAGTCTAGTCTGGGTGATTTCCAAAGTGTGGGGGGGGGCAGGGAACACCCAAACCATCACACACAGTCAGACCAAATGGCTCAATTATGCAGATATGAAAGAATGACAATAACAGTAGTTAGCCAGCAACTGGCCTGCAACTGCAAGCTTTATTTTCTGGTGATACTAGGAACAGAACATTCATGTCTGGCATTGTCACAGTAGTCCATTTCTATGCAGATTTGGAACTTGTACTTTTTCTACAGCCAAGGAACATTTTTGTTTTGCTGGATGTGCACAATTTTCTAAACACAAATTTCACCTGAGACCTGCCTTCCTGCTAAAACTAAGAATTAGCTGAGAGATTTAAGCCACTCTCAGCAAAATTGCTGATGGAGAATGATACTTCTTACTTTGAGACTTGTCTGGACCAGGACCTAAGGGTGAAAGCAAACCAAGTATCATTGCTGTCTACAACTACCTGAAGGAACATTGTGGAGAGGCTGCTACTGGTCTCTGCTGCTACTTGCAGCTACTCTGCTGCATTGTGGAGAGGCTGCTACTGGTCTCTTGAGACAGAGCAAGGGGGAATGGCCTCAAGCTGAGACTGGGCAGGTTTAGATTGGACATTAGGAAAAAGTTTTGCATGGAGAGAGTGGTCAGGTGCTGGAATGAGCTGCCCAGTGAGGTGGTGGAGTCACCCATGCTGAATGTGTTTAAGGGTGTTTTGGAGGTGATGCTTAGGGATATAGTTTAAGGTGAATCTTATAAAGTAGAGTTCTAGGTTGGACTTGGTGATCTTGAAGGTTTTTTCCAACCTGGATGTTTCTGTGATCCCAATATTTGTTTCTTCAAACCAGTTTTGAATATTCTACCTTCACAATCCTGCATTTCCCTCTACCTCCTGAGCAGCAACAACCCCAAATAAATGATAAGACAAAAATTTCCCAGTTGCACTCCACAGAAGTGTAGGCCAAAAATGTCATGTACTTCATTTGGAAACCAGAATGATCAGAAATAAATTAGATTAGCTATCAATGAGAAAGAGAGAAAAGACTAGACAGGGGCTGCAGGATATTCAGGCATGCATTTAAATGATTCCTTTTCCTTTATTTCCTAAATCAAATAACAGCTGTCTCAGTTCAAGACACCCACTTTGATCATCCTGTTTTCTTCCAGGCAAGGAGTTACTATGTCACTGGTTTTCTAAGTGACCTCAGCAGCTTTCTAGACAAATATCCTATGCCTTAAATGGAACTTTTATTTTGGGTTTAAAAATAACAGCCAAATCAATGTGAACCACTTAAGTCCCATTAAATTGGCTGCAATAAAACATTGTACAGTTCTTCTTTGGTAGGGTTTTTTTCTGTGTTGCTGAAAGGGATGAGGCAGCTAATTTATCTTCTGCCTGCAGTGAGATTTCCTTGAAGTATTCTCATTGTTTTCTTGTGAATCTCAAGATGATCATAAAACACAACTTCTGAAGCACAGTGCATAAAGGTGCTATGACTTTTGTGGGACTAAGGTGTTTGTTTATATGTGTGTCTGTGTGCTTTGCCTCCAGTCAACTATAGCAACGAGCATCTCAAAAGACAGCAAACGTATTAGGATATTTTTTTTCCCTGTCTTCCCTAAAGAACCATAATAAGTCAATTTGCATTTTGAAATCTCCTGAGAGCAGCAATGGATCGTTGAGCTTTCCTGAGTTCCACCTGGTGAAGCGTGTAGAAGGGTCCCTTGCAATATCATATAGTGACACTTTCATTATCTGAAGCTATTTCTGTATGCAGACAAAACGATTCCAATAATACTCCTGTCTCACTGTGTAGCCTGTACATGGGAGACTGATTTGCATTGGTATTCTTGGGCCTTCATGGTTCACTAAGGGCTGATGAAGCCATGTGCCTGCACGGTGGGCCTCAGTGAGCCTTGTTATTGCCTTGATGGTATTTAATGTGTGAATAGACAAAGGCTCGTTGTGATAGGGTGAGAGGGAATGGATTGAAGCTTGGGGAGGGTACATTTAGACTGGAAATTAGAAAGAAATTCTTCACAGTGAGGATAGTAAGACACTGGAACAGGTTGCCAAGGGAAGTTGTGGATGCCCTTTCACTGGAGGTGTTCAAGGTCAGGTTGGGCAAGGCATTGAGCAGTGTGGGCTAGTGGGAAGTCTTCCTGCCCATGGCAAGAGAGTTGCAACTAGATGATCTTCAAGGTGCCTTCCAACCCAAACCATTCTATGGCTATGAAAGGGCAATAACATAGCAATTTTTGTATTCTATAGCTTTCCATATATTCATGAGAGAACTATAGTATGGTGGAATCATAAAATGAAGCAGGTTGGAAGAGACCTCCAAGCTCATCCAGTCCAACCTAGCACCCAGCCCT
Source organism: Tricholaema leucomelas (assembly GCA_013400475.1). NCBI lineage: Eukaryota > Metazoa > Chordata > Aves > Piciformes > Lybiidae > Tricholaema lacrymosa > Tricholaema leucomelas. The sequence continues at coordinate 243,668 of WAAF01013361.1, forward strand.
GCCCAATCAACTAGGCCATGGCACTAAGTGCCTCATCCAGGATTTTCTTGAACAGCTCCAGGGATGGTGACTCCACCACCTCCCTGGGCAGCCCATTCCAATGCCAATCACTCTCTCTGCCAACAACTTCCTCCTAACATCCAGCCTAGACCTCCCCTGGCTCCACTTGAGACTGTGTCCCCTTGTTCTGTTGTGTCCCCTTGTTCTGTTGCTGGTTGCCTGGGAGAAGAGACCAACTCCACCTGGCCACAGCCTCCCTTCAGGTAGTTGTAGTCAGCAATGAGGTCTGCCCTGAGCCTCCTCTTCTCCAGGCTAAACAAGAAAAGAGCTTTATGCTGAAATTTTCAAAGTGACTAAGATAAAGATGTAAATTAACTCAAATAATTACTGTGGGCTAACTACCAGTAAATGATAGTAGTAGGACAACATTGCATGTGTTTCAGTCTGGTTTTATATATAATACTATATTTGCAAGTTCAGTTTTCAGCATCTAATTAAACCAGTCAAGCAAACCCACCATATTTATTCTTACTTCCTATCACTGTCACTAACAAAACAAAGCAAAAAAGAGATCTGCAGATTTTCAGTATGTTTATCCTCTGGGTTCAGACTTATGTTTCCAGTTGTAATCTGTTTGTATTAGTCCTGTGCTGCCAGGACTTAAAATCCTATCTATCAGGCATCAGCATGGGGATATACCAAAGTGACTCCTGCAAATCTGTCTTCTTGGAAAAATGAGCAAGTCTTGACCCAGAGGGTCTGTTGTAGCCCACACATTTGATCTTTTCTTTCTCTACATTTTCTTTCTCTTCTTCAAATGAAGTGTGAGCATCAGCATGGCCTTTTAAATCTAACTCTACCTCTTGTTTCAAAGTTTATTTTCAAAGGATAGTTACAGCCCTAAAAATCTCTTAACTTTAGTGCTAGTTCTTATTTATTGGTGGGACTGCAACTATGCATCTAAATATATTATTCAGGTGGGTTTTGCTGTTGCCTTCAGCAGGACTAATCCTACAAACAGAACTACTCAGTGGCCATTATAAAATTCACTTGTCACTAGGAAAAGTATCAAAATGTAGTAATGTTTTCTGTGATTCACAGAATGACAGAATTAACCAGGTTGGAAAAGACCTTGGAGATCATCAAATCCAAACTATGACCCAACACCATCTAACCAATTAAACCATGGCACTAAGTACCATATCAAATCTTTTCCTAAACACTTCCAGGGATGGTGACTCCACCACCTCCCCAGGCAGCCCATTCCAATGCCAATCACTCTTGCTATGAAGAACTTCCTAACATCCAGCCTAAACCTCCCCTGGTGCAGCTTGAAACTGTGGATTCTTCCATTGTAAAACAACTGAGTACCTTCTTTACTTCAGTCCCTCAGACAGCAAAAAATTATTTGCTGCTTAAAAAGAAAACCCAGAAGAGATAAAATTAATGCCTAAGAACTAAACCTGAAGCATGAATTATCAAAACTATGAGACATTACCTGATAGATAGGTATATATTTTTAATCTGAGGTCACATTCTGTTTCTTTCTTTTAGGAATCAGCTATTTAACTCATAAGCTGTTCCCAAAACCTTGGGATCCCTTATAAGATGGCCCTGCATTTTATCAGAACACAACAACTACTCTTCAGGATCAATAGCTAGAAAGAGTTCTCCTTCCTCTCATGTCCTTACTCAGTGCTTTATTGCAATGCTCATTGTAAAGGAGTTCTTCCCAAAACCTTAATCCAGTCTTCCATTCTGTTTCCGTGTTGTCTGAGCTTTCAAGCGTTCAGCTCCTCCAACACCCTGATGACTCAGTCAATGACTTTATTTCTCTTTTGTCAGATGTACTTGAGTTTTGCATTTGTTGCTAATTAGAAATCAAATGAATCTCATTAAAAGGGTGTTGCAGTCTTTCTCTACAATGAGAAAAGGTTCAGATTCCTCATCTGAAAAACTGTACAACTGTCAGCACCTAATGGGTTTGTCAATGTTATTAGAAGCAAATAATAAACACAGAAAATGACTTGACATAAACTTTTGCAAAGGATTTACGATGAGCTTCACAACACAGATCAATATACTTCCAAGGGAGTGACTATTGAAGGCACTGAGAGCTTTGGTAAGTGAACAGGATCATTTTCCTGGTTAGCCTAGAACCCTTTCCAAAATGAGAGAGGGGAAAAATGATGTCAGTTACACAGCATAATCCAAATATGAAGTATTGTGGTAAAATTTGGTTTTCTTTTGTCTTTATTAGTTAGCAGATGTCTCTCTGTTGTTTCATAATATATTTCCTCTCCTCTGTCCAGATGGAGCGAGAGTGGCTTTAGTGGGTATCTGACATCCAGACATGATCACATAATCACAGAAGCATCCAGGACAGAAAAGACCAACCTAGAACCCTACTCTACAAGAATCACTTTAAACCATATCCCTAAGCACCACATCCAAACCACCTTAAACACATGCAGGATTGGTGACTCAACCAACTCCCTGGGCAGGTCATTCCAGTACCTGGCCACTCTCTCCATGCAAAACTTTTTCCTAATGTGTAATCTAAACCTGCCCAGTCTCAGCTTGAGGCCATTCCCCCTTGTTCTGTCTCCAATTACCTGTGAGAAGTGCCCAGCAACAGCCTCTCCACTATGTCCCTTCAGGTAGTAGTCCACTCACCCCAAGGCTAAATCAATTCTATTTGAAAAAGCCATTTCACTTTTTTTTCTTTCATGTCAGTTGGTGGCCTTTGCATGTCATTAAACTCACCTTTCTACTTCCTCAAGTGATTGCCTTCTCTTCTTTATGATGGTATGATCATTTCTTTTATGTAGATATTTTCACAAACTAGAATATGGGACAGAAAATGAGTGTATCTTAATTTATGTAGCAACAAGGTTCATAGAATTGTAGAATGGTAGTGTTTGGAAGGGACTTCTGGAGAGATCACCTAGTCCAACCTCCCCCTGCTAACACAGGTACACCCAGATCAGGATGCACATTGGAAAACATCCAGGCAGGTTTTGAAAGTCTCAGGAAAAGGAGACTCCACAACCTCCCTGGGCAGTCTGTTCCAGTGCTTCATCATCCTCAAAGTAAAGAAGTTTCTTAAGTTCAAATGAAAACTCCTGTGTTCTAGCTTCTACCCATTGCCCTTTGTCCTATCACTGGCCACAACTGAGAAAAGCTGAACTCCATCCTCATGACCTCTGTTTGTTATATATCTGCATTTGTAAAATCCCCCTCAGTCTGCCCTTCTCCACACTCAACAGCCTCAGGTCTTTCAGGTTTGCAAAGGATAAAATATTTGAAGTTGTATTTTTTCATCCCTCCCTGCATTAATAGCACACACATTGATAGCTTCAAGCAGTCCATCTTCCTAAAGGGACTAGGAAAAGCTGTTCTATTTTCAGAGCCAGCTAACACACACAGATCTTTTGGTAAAGGCTGGCTCACAGCTTCAGTGGTGATATTGCATGTAGCTTTCATACTTTTCTTCCTGCTGTCCTTGATGATGAAATGCAAGGGCAAGAGAACAGACTTGCATCTGGGAAAGAACAGCCTCATGTACCAGTACAGGCTGGGGACACGTGTGCTTGTGTAGGGAAAAAGGAGCTCTTGGACAGCTTGTAGGAAGCTTCCAGTATCTGCAGGAAGCCTACAGGAAGATTGAGGAGAGACTAGTTACAAGGTTTTGTCATGGCAGGATGAGTAGTGGGTTTAAACTGGCAGAGAGGAGATTGAAACTAGATGTTAGGAAGAAGTTCTTTACAGTGAGGGTGGTGAGACACTGGAACAAGTTGCTCAGGGAGGTTGTGGCTGCTCCATCCCTGGAGGTGTTCAAGGCCAGGTTGGATGAGGCCTTGAGTGACCTCTTCCAGTGGGAGGTGTCCCTGTCTATGACAGGGATTTGGAACTGGATGATCTTTGAGGTCCCTTCCAACCTAAACCATTCTGTGATTCTATGATTCTATGATTCTCTATGATTCTCTGACAGGCAGCCACAAAAGCAAATGGCATCCTGGGATGCCTAAGGGGTGTGGTGAGTAGCTTGAGGAAGTTTCTCCTTCCCCTTTACTTTGCCCTAGTGAGGCTGCATCTGGAATATTGTCTAGTCTAAGCCCCTCAGTTCAGGAAGGACCTCTAGGAACTGCCTGAGATAGTCCAGCACAGAGTCACAATGAAAACAAGGGAGTGGAACATCTCCTAAGGAAAGGCTGAGGGAGCTAAGGCTCTTTAGCTTGGAGAAGAGGAACCTCAAGGGTGACCTCATTCATGTTTACAAAGATGTGAAGGAAGAGTGTTGGGGGGAGAGAGCCAGACTCTTCTCAGTGTTGCCCAATGCCAGGACAAAGAGCAATGAGTGCAAGTTGGAGCAGAGCAGGTTCCATGAGAACATAAGGAAAAAAAAAAATCACTGTGAGGGCAGCAGGACACAGGAACAGGCTGCCCAGAGAGGTTATGGAGTCTCCTTCCTGCTGCAGAGGGGAAACTAATTGATGTGGGATGATACTTTCCAAAATTACTGTTGTTTATTAATGTTGCTATTCAGAACTCTGCCACCCCTGACCACTCATTTTAATAACATTTTGGTTCTTGTACAGTCGTGGAAACATTCTCTGGATAATATCTAGGTCTAGTAATAACCAGCAAAATACATAAACATTAATTGAACTGGAAGAGAAGATTCCTGTGGTCAAATGCCGCTTGTGGTCAGTATGCTGCGTGCCCAGCAGATGAGCTCAAGCTCTTTCTGCTCTATGGTGGAAGGCAATGGAGAATTACCAAGAGGCATTTAAGCATTTACTCACAGATTATTATTATGACCCTCGTGGGGGCTAGCCACAGTCCAGACAGTGCCCAAATGCTTTCAGGGAACTCTGTCTTGTTGGACGTTGAGGCTTGAATCTTCCCAAGTTGTGGGAAAAGGAAGCAGACAATCTCTGACCTTGTCTCCTGGCTTCTTCTGGATGATCTGTATATATGCCCATGAATTCTAGGCAGGACCTTCAGGTGCAGAAGGCAGATGCGTGCAGTCTCAGCACGATGTCATGCTGGCCACACAGGCTGAGCACGTGCAGGCATCCAGGGGCTGCTCCTGGTAACTGTTGGCAGTGGAGTTTAGCAGGCAAGCAATAAGGCAGTGTGCAATAGCAGCAGGGCTGGGCACAGCAGAGAGAGCAGACAAAGAGCAGGGAAGCAAAAGCAGGTTGTTCCCCTGCCTATCTCCTTTTATCAATGTGGGCTGAGATGAATTGCCCTTTGGGCACAAGAATAGGCAATCAGGATGGCAGTTAGCCAAACCTTACCATATTAGGGAAAGCCATAGGCTCACTTTTCCCTAGTTTGGGAAAAGCACAGGCCTTGCACTAGGCAGGCACAAGCTAAGTGTGTGTACTTTACACCACAGGACCCTGGGCAGGCCAGACTCTCTGGCTCCAGGTTCTTTTTGTGTCCTTTTCCCATGCTTGCCTCTCTGGTGGAGCAGAAAAACATGCCTAGGCAAGGGACATGTATAAGCCTATTTTGGGGCTATCAGGCCTACCATAACACTTCCCTGGAGGCTTTCAAAACCATTTAAGTGTGTTTCTTCGTGACCTGCTCTAGATGATCCTGCTCTGTTAGAACTAGTTGAAAGGAACTTCAGAAGATCATCCCCTAACACTCTGTGATCAAAGAATACGTAGCTACAGATTTGGCTTGTAGCACATGAAAAAAGTGTTACCATTTTCTGTACGTTGTTGTGAAGATTTAAATTGTTATGTAATGGGTAAGACTCAAATTATGAAGATGATACAGGGCTTAGAGGAAGTCAGCTACAAAGAAAGATCAAAGGAAAGAAAACTTCTGCTGTTCTTTGAATATTACAGGGCCACTTAGTCTTGTTATAACAAACCATACACATGCAGCACATGTGCTATATAAATCATGCACACATACATCTCATTACAATTATTGCAACTGCCTATAAGCAAGACAAAGGAAGGCTGCATTAATAGAAAAGTGTTCCAGTTGTTTAGAAGATGTTTACAAGACTGCCAAGATTTAATTGTTTGAGTGGAATTTGAAGGTTGGGTATTTTTGGGTTTGTTTTTCTTCAGGCTGGTGTTTTGGAGTGTTTCAGTATAATGATCAAAAGGTTCCTTCTAATTAGTCTAAGGAAATCACAATGTTTTTCATCTGAAAGAAGACCAAGAATCTCCTGTTCCATTTTAAAGAGATGCATGCAACAGGCATGGAAATCAGCAAGTTGTCTTGTTCAGGAGTAAGGGCTGGATTCTGCTCTTCTACAGGACTTAAGGTTGTAATGGGCAGCCCAGGCAGGTGGTTGAGTCACCAACCCTGGATGTGTTTAAAGGTCATTTGGATGTGGTGCTTGGGGATATGGGATATTCACCATGTGAGTGGTGAGACCCTGGAATGGATTGCCCAGGGTGGTGCTTCAGGCCCCATCCCTGGAGGTGTTTAAGGCCAGGCTGGAGGAGGCTTTGACCAGCCTGATCTAGGGTAGGGTGTCCCTGCCTATGGCAAGGGGGTTGGAAGTAGATGATCCTTGTGGTTCCATCCAACCCTTTCTGATTCTATGATTTTATGGTTTAGGGTGAATCTTGTAGAGTAATCAGATGGACTTGGTGATCCTGAGGGGCTTTTCCAACCAGAATGTTTCTGTGATTCTGTGATGTCCAGGGATGTCCTCTGTCTCCTTTTCAATTACCTGGCTTCTGTGTAACACTGACCAAGTTGTGAACTTGTAGGCTGATGTAATGGTTTTAGGGAGTGGACATATCTTCTTTTACCCCTCCCTAAAGAAGCAAAAGAAAACATTCCACATAGGATTGGAAAGAAGGGGAAGTTTAAATGGGAAAAAAGTATTCACAACTACATCAAACAGCACCAAAACATGTGGTGCTTGGGGATATGGTTTAGGGTGCACCTTGTGGAGTAGGGTTATCGGTTAGACTTGGTGATCCTGAGGGTCTTTTCCAACCTGAGTGTCTCTGTGATTCTGTCAAAGTGCTGCTTCTGAAACCTTCAGCTTGTGTGTGCCTGGTAGTGACTGGTGTGTTGTGTGTAGGTCCTGCAGACAACCTGTACAGAGGTAAGCCTAGGTATGACCCACCCCTCCAAATGGGAACAAAGCAGAATTTGCACAGCTGCTGCCCTCAGGAAATTGTGGCAGTGAAATGGGGCATGGAAGTGGCCCCAGTGAAGTGCTGAAGTAGAAAATGGGAGGTTTTTCTTTGTTCTTGCTCTTTCCTTCAGTAGTGCTAAGACAAGAGAGCATCTTAAATATGAATGATGAAGAGACTGAAGAGATGCAGTCTCATATCAGTATAGAAAAGGAGGTGCACAGGACAAACAAAGATGCACACATAAATAATAATGGAAAATATTAGTTGGGACATGGCCAAACAATAAAATGTAAGGCACTGTTCTTTTCCTTAGTGTTGTGCATACAAAGTCAAAGTATCAAAATTGTAAACTGATTTGGTTTTTGAAACAGTCATTTTCACTTCTTTCATTTATATACTCAGAAATCACAGAGTCACAGAAGCATCCAGGTTGGAAAAGACTCTCTGGATTGCCAAATCCAACCTAGAACCCTACTCCACAAGATTCACCTTAAACCATAGCCCTAAGCACCACACCCAAATGACCCTTAAACACATCCAGGGTGGGTGACTCCACCACTTCTCTGGGCAGTTTATTCCAGTGCCTGGACTCTCTCCATGAATTTTTTTTCCCTGATGTCCAATCTAAACCTCCCCTGGTGGGGAGTTACTTCTCAGCTTGAAGCTATTCCCCCTTGCTCTGTCTCCAATTACCTGTGAGCAGAGCCCAGCAGCAGCCTCTCCACAATGTCCCTTCAGGTAGTTGCAAACAGCAATGAGGTCTCCCTTCAGCCTTCACTTACTCAAACTAAAGGTATGGTTTAATGGCCATGATGGTTAGGCTGACATTTGGACTCAACAAGCTTGGAGGACTTTTCCAACTGAAAAATGTCTTTGATTCTATACTGAGTCTCAAGCCAGGGTGGAGCATCTGCATATCCTAAAGATGCAAAGATGTTAAACTTTTGTGAAGTTCTCACACAGAGTTGCTGTTTTTTTCCCCTCTCCTTTTAATAGACTGTTCCCTGGGGAGGGAGGTGAAGGAAATCCAATTAAAACTCTGATGTCTTCAGTGCATTGTTAAACTTTGCCAACAACTCAGCTAAACAAACTGCCACCTCTATATAGAGAATTTCATCTTTCCTTACCAATTTTATATCAGACAGTGCCAGTGCCTTGGCTTAACACAAGAGAGATTAGTGCCAGGGAACAACACTGCAGCCAGGCTAGTAGCATTCAGCAGCACTGTTAAGGTGCCTGGACTTTGGCAGCATTTATGTTGAGTCCTCACTTTGAGTGGTGGGAGAAGAGAACCTCCTTTCAATCCTTTTCATGTCTTTCAATCTGTAAATTGAAAGCTTAGTAGGGACTAATTAGAAGCTCTAAGTGAGCTTTTAAAACAAGGAAAAGTGAGCCGTAGGTGTGCACTTCAGTTACACGCAGATGTGAATGAAGAAGGGACAAAGTCCTTTCTGAGGCTTCAAAGTCACTTACCATTGGTTTGGAAGCTTTCAACTGGAAGTTTAAAAGGCTTTATGAAGTGGACTTTTTTTCTTTTTCTCCTTTAACTTTGATTAAACTTTCTGAAATGTTTTGTAATAGTTGCTCAGTGCTGCAGGTGGGAACTATTGAAATTTACTGGTAGCAAAAATCACAGAACCACAGAATCACAGAAACATCCAGGTTGGAAAAGATGCTCAGGATCACCAAGTCCAACCTATATCTCTACTCTATAACAATCACTTTGAACTATATCCCTAAGCACCAGATCCTAACCACCCTTAAACACATCCAGGGTTGGTGACTCCACCACCTCCCTGGGCAGCTCATTCCAGTCCCTGACCACTCTCTCCATGAAAAACTTTTTCCTAATGTTCAGTCTAAATCTGCCCAGTCTCAGCTTGAGGCCATCCCACTTGTTCTGTCTCCAACTACCTGTTAGAAGAGACCAGCAAAAAAGTAAAAATCAGTCCTCTTAAATAATCCAAACTGAAGGGTCTGAAGTGTGCCCAGGTGGCTAAGAAAATCAAAGGCATCCTGGCTTGTGTCAGAACACTGTGGCCATGAGAAACTCACAGGTGATCATCCCGCTGCACTCAGCACTGGTAAGGTTGCACCTCGAGTATTGTGTTTAGTTCTGGGTCCCTCACTATGAGAGGGGCATCACAGTTGTGCAGTGTGTTCAGAGAAGGGCAGCAAGGCTCTTAAAGAGCCTGAAGAACATGGCCTGGGAAGAGCATCTGAGGGAGCTGCAGTGTTCAGTGTGGAGAAGAGGAGACCGAGGGGAGGCCTCATTGCTCCCTACAGCTCCCTGAAGGAAGAAGTTCTTTCCGGTGAGGGTGGCAAGACACTGGCACAGGTTGCTCAGGGAGGCTGTGGCTGTTCCCTCCCTGGAGGTGTTCAAGGCCAAGTTGGATGAGGCCTTGAGCGACCTGTTCTAGTGAGAAGTGTCCCTGTCTATGGTGGGGGGTTGGAACTGGATGAGCTTTGGGGTCCCTTCAAAGCTAAACCATTCTGTGATTCTATGCTTCTTCTATGGGGATCTATTCAACAGCACACTGAGGACTATTTTGTGGGAACTAAATCACTGAGTATAAAAATGAAACCATAGAAACCTGATTTATCTATAAGGAGAAAGAAGCATATGGGTTGTTAACTGTGTTTCCCTTTTAATTGTTGAGCTATTAATAGTCCTTTTGTCCTTAGGGAAAATTATGAATGCCTTTATAATCTCTTAACTCACTAATAAGACAAACTATGTAGGCATTTAAGTAAATATTGTGTTAGATACCTAATGTCTTGGGACATAAACAAAAAAAAATAGGCTGCCTGCATAGGAAAATCAATGATCTTGAAGAGAGCAGAAAAGCAATGAAGGAGCAGCAATGGCACATCTCCATAAGAGAATGGATCTGTACAACGCAAGCTTTATCTGAGAAGAGGCACTGTGGTAGGCAATGCTGGCAAGGAAACTGCTGCAAGGCTTCCAGGCTGATGTGGTTAATCTACTTTCAGACTTAGAAGTCTGAGAAGATGGTTAGATATAGAAATTAAGACAGGTTAGCTTTGAAATACTTCCCATCAAAAAAATCAAAATCCACCTGAATGATTTCCTGTGTAGACTGTCGTAGAGGGTGCTGCTTTTGGCAAGGGAGTTGGACTCAATGATCGCTGGAAGTCCCTTCCAACCTCCAACATTCTGTGATTCTATGATCTGCAGCCCTGGTGGGAAGTAAGGGGGCAGTAGGGTGTACTTCTGACATCTTTTGCCTGCTCATCATTCATGATATCTTCCTTAGTCCCATACACCAGATATACATGCAGCTGACTTCTCTGAAAGCATCACGGAGATCTGCTGGAGCATTGATTACAATCTCTGTTCTAACAGCAACATTTTCATCAACTTTCTGGTCAGCATTTGCATCTTGCTGCCCTGTTTCAAGTATGAATGATGTGGAATCTGCTTTATCCTTGATCAAATATTAACAAAGGTTGTGAAAAATGCATTAGTGGTGTAGTCTTCCTTAAATCAAAAAGGGAAGTCAATAGTCATCATAAGCTACTGACATCAGAGAGGAAGAGTTTCCATGCTCCTTTTAGACATCTCATCAATAATATTGAATGTTTCTTTAGTCATTAATTTCTGTCCATCAGTCTGCAAGATACACTCAGTTGTAATACTTTGCTTCGTGTAGGCTGCTTTGGTGTCATTGTTTGGACACCTGAGACCTGAAAGGTTTGGCTTTTGCCAAAGGGGTTGACACCTGAGACCTGAAAGGTTTGGCTTTTGCCAAAGGGGTTAATGACATTGCAGAGTGATGATAAAATTGTAGTTGAGGTAGTTACTGTGCATGCAAGCCTGATGATTTTACAATCTTCCTGCCTCAGCTCAAATGTTTTCACCTAACAAAGCACAGGGGAAATGCTTTCTGTAAGCCAAATCTCTGTTTTTACAACGCTGCTGTTATCAGGGACCTGCTGTCCCATGTCTCAGAGGCACAGTTTGAGGAAAAATCTACCAAAAATGTGGCAATCTCACAGAATCACAGAAGGTCAGGGGCTGGAAGGGACCTTGAAAGCTCATCCAGTCAAACTTCCCTGCCAGAGCAGGAGCACCTAGACCAGATCACACAGGAGCACACCCAGGTGGGTTTTGGATATCTCCAGAGAGGGAAACTCCACAACCCCCCTAAGAAGCCTGTTCCAGTGCTCTGTCACCCTCACAAGTGAAGAAATTCCTCCTCATGTTTCCATGAAACTTCCTATGCCTCAGCTTTCACCTATTGCCTCTTGTCCTGTCATATCATCCCCACTCTGAACTTAAGGTCACTGGCTTTGAAAGATCTAAGCCATAGCAAAATGAGCAGCAATTGAGAATGCATAAATTCATTTGCTCTAATCAGAGCAACTAAAGCATTAGGCAGAGTGGCAGGAAACTTCTGGAGCTATTTCATAGATCATAGCTGTTAGTCATACAGGAATTTCTACATGGTAAGCAAAGAGGATATCTTATAATTTTGACCACGCATGCATGGAACTGCTATTAAAGTCAAAGGTAATCTTCCTGAATTGATTTGCTAATGACTTCTGGGGTTCAGTCAGTAGTAGTTACAGATCAATAGATGTTTTTTTTTTCTACAAGGCATATCTGATGAAGGAGTATCTTGAAGGTCTTGGTGTTTGCTACTTTTGTCACAAAGAACTGCAAGAGCATTTGAAACAGACAAAACAAGAGTCCAATTCTGCCATTCATTTTTAGTGTCAAATTGAGTGACATCTAAAACTCACTATGCAAGTTATTTCAGTGTATGCTGTTCAGTAGTTTCACAGAATCACAGAAGGTCAGGGGCCTTGAAAACTCATCCAGTCCAACCACCATGCCAGAGCAGGAATCATCTATGCCAGATCATATAGGAATGCATTCAGATGGGCTTTGACCTGCTGGCTGAGCTTCTCTTGCTACACCCCAGGATCTGGTTGACTTTCTGGGCTGCAAGTACACACTCGTGGCTCATATTAAGCTTCTTATCTACCAATACCCCCAAGTCCCTCTCCCCAGGGCTGCTCTCAAGCCAGTCACTGCCCAGCCTGTATTGGTGCTTGGGATTGCCCCTACCTAAGCATGTTGTATACATACACACAGTGAAGAAACATTTCATTATACTTTTTTTTCTCTAAAGATGTACATTTGCATCTTTCCAGATTACAGAAAGCTAAAATACCTGAAACATAAGATTCAGCCTTTGACAATTAGAAATACTACATGTGTGAATACATGTGAAACATGCAGCTCATGAGACAGAAATTCATGTATGATAAGACTTCACTATGGAAGTTGAGTTTTTGCAGACAGAGAGAAGTTAAGCACAGAGGAATGGATTTGCAGTGCCCACTGCAGAGGTAGAAATAAAAGATCATGACCATCAGTCTGCAGCTGTGTTCAATAAGCATCCAATCCTGCCCATGATCTTCTTACTGCTCCATTAAGGGTTGGCAGAAATGGCTGCAATGCCGAAGAATAAAAGATAAGCAAAGAGGGGGGATGAATTTCTGCTAACACGAGTCCACTGCTGAAGTACAGCCAGCTGGAAGTAAGAAAAACTCTGCTGAAGACAGGCATGAGACAGTGATTGATAGCCTTGTTTGAGAGATGGATGAGATCAATCTGACAGTTTCAGGCACAAATTGTATTTCCTGCTGTTCAGGCAACTTAATTTCATTTACGTTCATTTATGACAGCTGGGTGCATCTTATTCTTCTCTTCCCCTTTCCATGTGCTCTAGTTCCACTTTTTTTTTTTCCCCTCCCAAATAGCATCTCTACCTTTAGCGAAAAAAATGCAATTAAAAGACATTTATCCACTTAATCCATCTACCTGACACATCTTTAGTTTTCCCTTTTGTATGCTCAACTAAAAAAGCAAAGCTTTATGTGCTCTTTATTATGACTCTACCTGGAGCTACACAATGCAGACCACAGGCCAGTGTCAGTTTATTGACACTGACCTATGAAATATTTCCTCTCTGTTGTTCTCTGGCTTTCAAGGTCTGCATTTGCTGTGACTCTGAAGTTCTGTATCAGTTAGCAGTGGGACTGCTGCCTCCTGTGTGCTCCGCAGCACTGCATTGAGAACGCCATCATTAAGATAAATTATATCCTTTTGTGAGCATTTGAGCTTCTACTTTTCAGCACAAAAAAGCAGCTGTGCCTGAATTAAGATTTAGGATGTTACTTAAATGCTGGAAATAAATTCATTACTTAGTATAATTTTAGCAAGGAAATTAAGGAGACTTAAGCTACTGTTTTGTGTAATTTATGAGAACTTTGTTGTAGTACTGAAGCAGAAATAAAATGTCTTGCTAAATTTCGTTGGTGCTAAATCTGAGCTGCACACTCTAAGTACTGAAGATGTTTTACAGTGTCAGTGGCAGGGAAAAGAAAGGAAGGAAATCCAAATGCTCACATTTTTCTGCAATGCACGTTTTTAATGTGCAACTTCACAGGATGTTAGGGGTTGGAAGGGACCTCCACAGATTATCGAGCCCAATCCCCCTGCCAGAGCAGGACCACAGAATCTAGCTCAGGTCACACAGGAACACATCCGGACAGGGTTTGAAAGTCTCCAGAAGAGGAGACTTCACAACCTCTCTGGGCAGCCCATTCCAGTGCTCTGTCCCCATTACAGTAAAGAAGTGCTCTGTCCATATCACTGACAACAGCACTGGTCCCAGCACTGACCCCTGAGGGAGGCCACTTGTCACTGGTCTCCAGGTGGACATTGTGCTGTTGATCACCACTCTCTGCATGCAGTCATCTACCCTTACAGTAAAGCAGTTCTTCCTCCTGTTGAGATGGAGCCTCCCCTGCTGCAGTTTGTACCCATTGCCCCTTGTCCTATTCCAGGGCACAACTGAGAAGAGTTTGTCTCTGCCCTCCCCAGTCCTCAGATATTTATGGACAGTGGAGTCACCATCCCTGGAGCTGTTGAAGAAAAGACAGGTTGGGGCACTTAGTGCCATGGTCTGGTTGATTGGCTAGGGCTGGGTTCTAGGTTGGACTGGATGAGCTTGGAGGTCTCTTCCAGCCTGGTGGATTCTATGAGTCTATGAAAGAAACTAAAAATATTTTTTTCTGTTAGAGTTGCTCTTTTGCACTGCCCATTCTAGCACCAATAGTTTTAATTTCCTTTTTTCAAAGTAATGACCATACACTCACAAGTATCACCAGCCAGGAATAATTTTGCAGCTGTTTTCATACAAGATATTGTCTACTAAGACAAAGATCTAAGAGTACAACTAAGGGAAATCTTTTTTTTTTTTCCCCCTAGCTATAAAAAGGAAATTTGCTAGAGTGGCAGAATAAAAGGCTTTGTTCCATCTTCTGCTAGCTGCCACAGTAAGAGAACTGAGCTAGGGTTGCTATGAAATATTAATTGTTAGAAAGTAAAAGTTAATGGAATGATTCTATGATTTTATGATATTAAAAAGCTCAGGCAAATGTTATTACATCAGGCATGTTCAGCAGTCTCAAAGACCACAATCTAAGGGAAAATAGGTAGAACTCAAAAATAAAAGGCTTGTTTTCTCATCTAATAACTTGGTCTTGGTGAAATTAAAGGGCATCATGTGTTTAGGCACTGGAATGGACTGCCCAGGGAGGTGGTGAAGTCACCATCCCTGGAGGTCTTTAAGAAAAGATTGGATGTGGCACTTGGTGGCATGGCTTAGCTGATGTCGTGGTGTTAGGTTGTAGGCTGGGCTTGATGATAGCAGTTTCTTTCCAGCCTCAATCATAGACTGGTTTAGGTCGGAGGGATCATCTAGTTCCAAGGCCCTGCCATAGGCAGGGATAAGTCCCACTAGAACAGGTCACTCAAGGCCTCATCCAACCTGGCCTTGAACACCTCCAGGGAGGGAGCATCCACAGCCTCCCTGGGCAACCTGCACCAGTGTTTCACCACCCTCACTGTAAAGAACTTCTTCCTAGCATCTAATCTAAATCTCCCCTCTGCCAGTTTAAACCCATTCCTCCTCATTCTGTGGTTGCAAGTCTTTGTAAATAGTCCCTCCCCAGCCCTCCTATAGGCCACCTTCAGATACTGGAAGGCTACTACAAGGTCTTCTCTGTACTCCAAGCCTTCTCTGTAAAGTGGAGGCTTTAGGGAGTACTAGGAAGGGAAGAAATTGTTTATTTTGAAACAAAAGGAAAGAAGAAATCTAAGGCTGCACTAAGGTTATAAGCCTGGAAGACAGGAAAGGCAACTGAATGCTAAAGTATGGCAGAGAAAGAGGGAAAACCACAGAAACTTAAAGCTGTCAGAAAGATCTAAGTGTGTTACTCAAAAAGAGTCTAGAGCCATCACTGCTGCAGCCCTGTGCAGTCTCTGTGCCTTGTCATCACAGCTTCTTATAATTAAAGTGAACATGGAGGTTGATGGGCGAAGATGTTGACAAATTTTTACCCTCTTCCCATCATTTAATAATCTTCTGGGGGAAAAAGTCAGATAATGGAATTGTTAAGCTAAGTTCATCTCTGTCAATTTATGATAGGTATAAGTGTTGACAAATTTTTACTGTCCATCAATTTTTAAATGATATTCTTGGGGGGGGGGTGGAATATGTCATATGATGTGACTTTTATTTAAGCTAAACTTATCTCTGTCTATTTACCATGCTCCTAATTCATGTAAACTGTGTCCACATGGACCAAGCTTTGCATAGTAAGACAGCAGAACACTTAACATCACTTAGTTCCCACAAGCAAATCTGAAGCAAAGTGAATCTGGACAGTGAAGCAAGAGCAAATTTCAGGCTAAATAATGAGAAGGTGAAATTATTCACTGAATATGTTACTCTGGAGTTCCATATGAATTAACCAAGGACTTCATAGGCTATTGCAGTGATGTTCTTGCATTCAATTCCTCTTTGAAGCTTGCAGAAAAACTGCAATAAATGGTAGAAAATAGCAAATCACAGACAAAATTGAAGAGTGCCACATGTCATAGAATAAAATCATAGAATTGTCTGGGCTGGAAGAGACCTCAAGGACCATCTAGTTCCAACTCCCCTGCCATGGGCAGGGACACCTCACAATAGATCAGGTTGCTCAGAGTCTCATCCAGTCTGGCCTTAAACACCTCCAGGGATGAGGCTTCCACCACCTCCCTGGACAATCTGTTCCAGTGTCTCACCACCTCCATGGTGAAGATCTTCTTCCTAATATCCAGTCTGAGTCTATCCACTTCTTTATTTGCTCCATTGCCCCAAATCCTATCACAACCTAACACCCTAAAAAGTCCTTCTCTAGCTTTCTTGTAGCCCCTTTCAGATAATGGAAGGCCACAGTAAGGTTTCCTCAAAGCCTTCTCTTCTCCAGACTGAACAGCCTCAAATCCCTCAGTCTGTCTCCATAAGAGAATGGATCCAACCCTCTGATCGTCCTCGTGGATGATCATTCCAACACGTCCACATCATTCCTGTTACAGTGGCTCCAGAAGTGGATGCAGTACTCTCACCAGAGTGGAGTAGAAGGGGAGAATTACCTCCCTCAACCTTCTGGCCACATTTCTCTTGATGTAACCTGGGATATGATTTGATCTCTGGGTTGCAAGTTCACACGGGTGGCTCACGTTGACATTCTTGTCCACCGGTACCCTCAAGTGCTTTTTCTTCAGAGCTTCTCTCAAGCCAGTCACCGCCCAGCCTGTATCAATGTCTGGGATTGCCCTGACCCTGATGCAGGACTTTGCACTTGGTCTTGTTGAACTCTCCAGCCTGTCCAGGTCCCTCCAGATGGATTCCTGAGGTGGTGAAGTCTCCATCCCTGGAGATGTTCAAGAAAAGCCTGGATGAGGCACTTAGTGCCATGGTCTAGTTGACTGGATAGGGCTGGGTGCTAGGTTAGACTGGATGATCTTGGAGGGCTCTTCCAGCCTTCTTGATTCTGTGATTCCCTCCACTGTGTCTGCCACTGCATTGTTTTCCTGGTCTCTTGATGCTTTTCTGTGCCATGTGTATTTAGAATATGAACAATACTTGCACAGTCCTAGAAGTTTAAACCCATCTTTCTGTTACTGAGGAAATTACTTTAGGGCAAGAATTTCTGCTTTTTAACATTAATCTAAATCCAACCATTGTGTAGATGAGGATTGGAAGCTACATCAATGCAAGTAGATGAAATGTGCCTGGGATCACTTCTAGCACTGCAGACAACTGGCACAGGATCCTGCACATCCATGTCATTAGCTATCTCAGCATGCAGAACAGATGGCGAGATGCAAAGTGTCTGGTAAGGACAATCACTCAGCCATGCTGACTCCAGAGCACTGCCAGTTTGGGAAAAACACTAGTGAGTCAGGCTGCAGCATTCCCAGGAACAGCTGGAGCTGTTTCCCGGTGGTCACAGGTGAAATTCCAGTGCTGGCATCTGTTTTATTTCCTAACGCAGGCAGGTGCAGTTTCTCTCCCGGTTAACACTCTGTCTTCCAACTGTCATTCAGGGACACAGATAAAACACTCCTGAATGCAGCAACTTGGGCGATAGGAACAAGGTCCTTACCATGAGGGTGGTGGAACAAAGATGATGAAGGGAATGGAGCATCTCTCTTACATGGAGAGCCTGAGGGAGCTGGGGCTCTTTAGCCTGGAGGAGACTGAGAGGTGACTTCATCAGTGCTTATGATTATGTGCAGGGTGAGTGCCAGGAGACTGGAGCCAGGCTCTGCTGGGTGATGCCCAATGACAGGACAAGGGGCAGTGGGTGGAAGCTGAGGCATAGGAAGTTCCATGAAAACACGAGGAGGAATTTTTTCCCTGTGAGGATGACAGAACACTGGAACAGGCTGCTCAAAGGGGTTGTGGACTCCATCTCTCTGGAGATATTCAAAGCCTGTCTGGATGCATTCCTGTGTGATCTGGTATAGGTGACCCTGCTCTGGCAGGGAGGTTGGACTGGATGATCTTTCGAGGTCTCTTCCATCCCCTGACATTCAACAATTCTATGATTCTATGAACACTGGAACAGGTTGTCCAGGGAGGTGGTTGAGACCCCATCCCTGGAGATATTCAAGGTGAGACTCAACATAGCCCTGGGCAACCTGATCTAGTTGAAGGTGCCCCTGCCCATGGCAGGGGGATTGGAACTAGATGATCCTTGTAGTCCCTTACAGCCCTGACTGATTCTATGATTCTATGAAATCAGAATTTTAGCAAGGCTTCAAGGTGTGTTTTCTTGCTAAGCTATAAATTATGCAGTATAATAAAGGCTTGCTTCTGGTAAGACAGAAAGTAACTGAATAAATAACTTAGAGCTTTTTTTTTTCTTTAAGGTTTGAGCATTCATGTAGCATGAAGTGACTAATTATAATAACTTTTTTTTACCCCCTTTGAAGCCATTGGTAACACATTCTTGAAAGGTTTGAAAGTAAACAAACCACAAGGCTTGGATTTTTGAGCAGAGACAGCTCTTGTTAATTTTCTCTGGATAAAATAATTGCAGAAATACAGCTCTGTTTCATCTTTAATACAAGATAGGGAAGCAGAAAGAGATTGCTGATAATGAAATTACTGTCTTCTTGCAAGTATCAATTTGCTGTTAGGTAATGAGCTACCACATTGTTTCAAGCTTCTGTGATGTACCACACCAGAAGGAGCAAATATGATTTCATTGGAATTTCTGCTGCAGCTCATCATATTATGTTAGTGTCATGTCAGCTGTCTACATGAAGCTTTTCACCTGCACTCTGGGTAGGCAGATAACACCACGCTAATAATAACAGCTAATAACACCCAAATCTTTTTGCTCTGAAAAGATTCATTCATTCATACCTGCTACCTGAAAGAATGATCTCTATTCTGGTCTGTGAAGAATCTCTTTGCATCCCACTTTCCTCCAAATTCTTCCCAAATCATAGAACCATAGAATCAGTCAGGGTTGGAAGGGACCATAAGGATCATCTAGTTCCAATCCCTCCTGCATGGGCAGGGACACCTCACACTAGATCAGGCTGACCACAGCCTCATCCAGCCTGGCCTTAAACACCTCCAGGGATGAGGCTTCCACCACCTTCCTGGGCAACCCATTCCAGGCTCTCACCACTCTAATGGTGAAGAACTTCCTCCTAACACCTAGTCTGAATCTACCCATTTCTAGCTTTGTTACATTCCCCCAGAAAAAAAAAAAATGGCAGAAGGGAGATTTAAACTGGATGTTAGGAAGAAGTTCTTTCCAGTGAGGGTGGTGAGACACTGGCACAGGTTGCCCAGGGAGGCTGTGGCTGCTCCCTCCCTGGAGATGTTCAAGGCCAGGTTGGATGAGGCCTTGAGCAACCTGTTCTAGTGGGAGGTGTCCCTGCCTACGGCAGGAAGTTGGAACTAGATGAGTTTTGAGGTCCCTTCCAACCTAAACCATTCTGTGTTTCTCTAAGTAGTTGCTCCAGAATACAACAAAATCAGCTAGGAGTGGAGAACATACATATTACAAGTTGAGACTCTAGGGGACTAGGAGGTGGTCTAGAGTATGGCTCCAGGTCCTTCTTGGTTCCTCCTGAGGAGTGGTCTAGAACCTGATCTCAGGCTCAAAGGTTAGCCCACTTCCAGTTTGCAACACTCTAAAAGCAGATGAACTTCCTGTTTGATTCTCTCTCTCTGCCCTGCTTCACCTGATGAACAACATTCTCCCTGTGCTTGGCTACAGCTTTGCCACACAGCCAGCCAACCACATAGTGGACCAACTACCTCCTGAATCTACCTCCATCTGTTGTCATCAATCCAGTTTTGTATATATTTTTTGGTACCTGTTTCCCCTCCCTTACACCTTTGTAAACAACCTTACCTTCAACACCCTTTATTTATTGTTATTTTAGACTTCCAAAATCAGTGCTGGTCTGTTTTATTCGGGTGTTTTACCCCTTTTCCCTCTTTCTGCCTGATTTCTTTTCAAAGGGGAGATGGGGAGGCATCCTATATATAATATTGTTCTCTTGGGATTGAGTTATTGTTGAGAATATTGCGTGAGAATATTGTTCTCCGGGGCTCTAGAGCTCTGGGAAGTTCTAAATGTGCTAATTTGAGCCTAGCTGGGATGCCTTGGTGAGAAGAATTAGATTACAGACTGTGAAAAGAAAACAGTGGTGATGTCTGCTTCACTCATAGGCTTGCTGAGATGTTTAAAAAGAGCACAAACATAGATAGCAGAGTCTCTATCTCTCTGGGGCTGAACTTATATCTCTAACCTAACCTGCCGTCTGTGTGACTAATCCATCTGCTTCTTAACCCCCCTGGCTGACCCTCTAAACTACCTTGATCATAAGGCAAAGTCTGGGGTAAGGGAGAGGGGTGGGAGGAAGGTTGAAGGGTGGTTGGGAGCCCCTCCTGGGGACTCAGGTTTCTGGGAGGGCTGTTGTGTTTCTGTAGTACCTTTTACCTTGTGTGTTTCTGTATCTATTGTAAATGTCTGCTTGGGTATTGTGCTAAACTGTAAATATAAAGCTTCATTCAATTCCCAGAGCCACTGAGTCTAGTCTGGGAGATTTTCCAAACTGTGTGGGGGTGAGGAACACCCAAACCATCACACTAAACCAGAACAACACTACTCGTAGAAGTCAGGTTTATCTGCTGTGGAAGAGGTCCTACTACATACAATTTTCACCTCTGTCTCTCTGTGCCATTACATTAGTGCTGTCACGACAGTGACATCCTGTGCTAATAGAATATTTACTCTGACAGCAAAGACAGATTGGCCAAGTTCATCCCAATTCACATTTTATGCTGCATTGACAACAAATTTGGCTTCAGGCTTTGGCTGAAATGAGCTACAAAGTCAAATGGAGATTGAAACCCTTTGCAAAGAAAAACATATTCTGTTTTAGTATCTTTTTTTTTTCCCTTGAAGTTTTAATAAGGAAAAAAAAAATAAAAGCAGATCAGTACAGATCCCTTGAGATGTCAAATGCCAGCTTCATCCAGAAGGAAATCTGCTTTTCTATTATTATCATACCAACATCTTTTAATTTTATGTTTATATATAAGTCACATTGACTGCAGTTGCTGCGGAAGGTTCCACCTCAACACAAGGAGATGCTTCTTTATGGTGAGGGTGACAGAGCACTGGAGCAGGCTGCCCAGAGAGGTTGTGGAGTCTCCTTCAGTGGAGACTTTCAAAACCCACCTGGAT
Source organism: Tricholaema leucomelas (assembly GCA_013400475.1). NCBI lineage: Eukaryota > Metazoa > Chordata > Aves > Piciformes > Lybiidae > Tricholaema lacrymosa > Tricholaema leucomelas. Next base: position 264,949 of record WAAF01013361.1, read on the forward strand.
TCATTCCTGTGTGACCTGCCCTAGGCAATTCTGCTTTAGCAAGGGAGGTTGGACTCAATTTCTAGAGGTCTCTTCCAACCCCTAACATTCTGTGATTCTGTGTTTCTTAATCAGTGAGCTACTAGCCCTGAAATGTCCCAACTTGTGCAAGCTGTCAAGTTCTTTGCTAACCTATATATGAAACATTTCAAGCCATTTTACTAAGCTGTTACAGAAAAAAGAACCCGAAACAACAACAACCTTGGCATCTTCTCTAAGCAGTGTAGCTCTTGTGTGAGAAAATGGGGCAGTTCTGGTAGAAGTAGAGAAAGGATATAAAATGTCATCTAACGTGTAGAGTCTTGCACCTGGGAAAGAACCTCAGGTATCAGTATAAGTTAGGAACTGACCTGTTGGAAGGCAGTGCGGGGGAAAAGGACTTGGGGATCCCAGTGGATGGGAGGTTGACCGTGAGCGAACAATGTGCTCTTGTGGCCAGGAGGAGCAATGCCGCTCTGCGTGTAGTAAAAGGACTGTGGTTAGTAGGTCAAGAGAGGTTCTCCTTCCTCTCTACTCTGCCCTGGTGAGGCTGCATCTGGAGTACTGTGTCCAGTTCTAGGCCTCCCAGTTCAGGAAGGACATAGAACTGCTTGAGAGAGTCCAGCACAGAGCCACAAAGATGATGAAGGTAGTGTAACATCTTCCTTAGGAGGAGAGCCTGAGGGAGCTGAGGCTCTTTAGCTTGCAGAGGAGGACACTGAGGGGTGACCTCATTCATCTTTATAAATAGGTGCAGAGTGAGTGTCAAGAACACAGAACTAGGCTCTGCTCAGTGATGCCCAATGACAGGACAAGGGGCAATGGGTGGAAGTTGAGGTGTAGGAAGTTTCATGGAAACATGAGGAGGAATTTTTTCCCTGTGAGGGTGACAGAACACTGGAACAGGCTGCACAGGGGGGTTGTGGAGTCTCCCTCTCTGGAGATATTCAAAGCCCGTCTGAATGCATTCCTGTGTGATCTGGTACAGGTGATCCTGCTCTGGCAAGGAGGTTGGACTGGATGAGCTTTCAAGGTCCCTTCCATCCCCTAACATTCTATGATTCTGTCATCTCACAACCTGAAATTGCTTAGGCAAAGAATCCAGGAGAGAAATGAATGGGTAGGTAGATGAACAGGTGCACAGTTTGATGTAGGTTTCAAAAATGCTAAGCAGGTTAAAACAATCCTGTGTAAGTAAAGTAGCTCCTGGCTTTCACAGAGCCCATGTAGTGGAGCCAGATTTCAGAAATCACATTCTTATCAGTAAATGTAGGCAGATGGCCCCACTGTTTATCCTCATTTCTTCCACCAATTCCTCTAACAGCCCGAGGAAACTGCATTTGCCAATGTCTCCTCAGATAGCTTTAGCAAGCAGAGCACTCCCCATCAATATCAGAACCACAGCCCTCTCTTTCATATCGTATTTTGAGCACATCCCGTAATGTGACCCGTCACAGGCGCCAGCCGAGTGGAAATGACAGTGAATGACAGTAACAGACCAAATAAGATGGCTACCAAGAGTGCAGGGAGACCTGAGGACCTCAATCAGCTGAACCACAAATCCATTAAATGATTTAATTTTGTGAATCCAACTGTGAGGCAAAGTTTACAGAAGGAGGGAGACATATATACACACACCAAAAAAAAGAAAGGAAAAGAACACATTAGGAATAAGTAGTTTGAGAAACAAAAGTACTCTTGAGAACTTCATCTTCCATCTGTGATTATTCCCTTTTTCTGGAAGATGCTACAAACTTTCCTGACCTGGAATATGACCTCATGTTTTAGGAAATTATTCCTGAATGAAGTTGGCTTTCACTGGTAATGCAAAGGTAAACAGCTACCATATTCCATGAAAAGAGGCTGATTAACTCGATTTTTGTTCAAAGTCATTTTCCTACCATGTTCATTTTCTTGCTGGTACTGCAGTGGCTGAAACACAGGAAGAATATAATTGAATTAAAGGTATGATTTTGAGTCATATAACACTTATTTGCACCAGGCTCAGCCCTGCATCTCTCATAAAAAAACCTCAGAAGCAAAGCTGATGTAAAAAAAAAAATCATGGAATCACATCTTTAGTTGGAAGAGAGCTTCTAGATCATCTACCCCGACCTCTGACCCGTCACTTCAAGGTCACCATTAAACTATGTCCATAAGCACCAGGATGTTTAAATGCCTTTGGGGATGATGACTCCACCACTGCCATGAGCAGATCGTTCCAATGTTTGAGAACCTTTTTAGTGAAGAAGTATTTCCTAAAATCCAGCCTGGGCTTCTCCTGGTGCAGCTCATAACCATTTTGTCTGGTCCTATGGCTTGCCATCAGGGAGAAGAGGCTTTCAGGTAGTTGTAGAGCATGAGAAGGTCTCCCCTCAGCCTCCTTTTCTCCAAACTGAACAACCTCAGCTCCCTCAGCCACACCTCATAAGACTTGTGCTCTAGGCTCTTCACCAGACTCACTGCCCTTCTCTGGACATGGTCCAACCACTCAATGTCCTTCTTAGAGTGAGGGACCCAGAACTGAATAGAATACTCAAAGTGTGGCCTCACCAGTGCTGAGTACATGGGGATGATCACCTCCCTGCTCCCACTGGCTACAGTGTTTCTAACACAAGCCAGGATGCCATTGGCTTTCTTGGTGTGTTGTTTTGAGGCTAATTGGAATATTTTAATGAGAGAAATTAGATCATTGGCTGTGAAAAGAAAATAGAAGTGATGTCTATATCACTCATTTGTTCTGCTGAGAGAGATTACACCAAGAAACATAAACAAAGTCAGGCAGTCTCTCTCTGGCTGCCATTTACTTCACTAATTCCTCTGCCTGGACCTGTATAACTCCAACTAATCATTCTACTTCTAACTTCAAACACAATAAAAAACCCCAAACCAACCAACCAACCAAAAAAAAAAACCCAAGTCCCAAAACTCCAAACCAACAAACCAATCAACTAAAATAAAACCCAAACCCCAAGACTCCTAATCAACCAACCAACCAAAAAAAAACCAACCAACCAAAACCCAACTAAGCAAAAAACACAACAAAAAACCCAACCCAACCAACAAACAAAAAAACCCAAGTCCCAAAACTCCAAACCAATCAACCAAAATAAAACCCAAACCCCAAAACTCTCAGTCAACCAACCAAAAAAACCCCAACCAACAAAAACCCAACTAAGCAAAAAACACAACAAAAAACCCAACCCAACCAACAAAAAAAAACCCCAAGTCCCAAAACTCCAAACCAACACAAAATAAAACCCAAACCCCAAAACTCTCAATCAACCAACCAACCAAAAAAAGCAAGCAAGCAACCAACCAAAAAAAAAACCCAACACAAAAACCACCACAACAACAAAAAAAAACCAAATGAACAAAAACAAAAGAAAAAGGCAAAAGTTCTGTCAAGACAAATTCAGATTTTAATCTAAAGGATCTTATGGAAGCTTCTTAGTCATTTATGAAAGAAAAACATGGAAATATCAATAATCAAAGCTGATTCAAGCAGAGCCAAGAAAATTGCTCAGCCTTACAGCAAAAGAACTGCAACTGCTGCTGTTTTACTTGCTTCTGGTATGTTGTGATTGCTGCTCTCTTTCAGCAAGCAATGTGGAGTGGGCATCATTAGATTGAGAAACACTTCTTCTTTTTCAAGACCAGATTTGCCTGTGTGTTTTACTTTCTCTGGAATTATGAATTAAGCCCTCAGAATGACCATTTGCAACTTAGTGCATCCTAATTGGTATAAACTTGTCATTTTAGAATTAATTCTGAACTAACTGGCAGTAATTAGCAGTGTCTGTCAAAAACTATCTGCAGCCATGTAGAGAATGTAACTTGTCAGTCAAATGTATTTTAAATAAATGGTGATAACATTTCTGGCTGCAATTAACTGAAGATCAGAACTTTGTGGCAATTTTTGTGGATGTTATTATCATAGTATCACAGTCTCACAGTATCATCAGGGTTGGAAGAGACCTCACAGATCATCAAGTCCAACCCTTCACCACAGAGCTCAAGGCTAGACCATGGCACCAAGTGCCACGTCCAATCCTGCCTTGAACAGCTCCAGGGACGGCGACTCCACCACCTCCCTGGGCAGCCCATTCCAGTGTCCAATGACTCTCTCAGTGAAGAACTTTCTCCTCACCTCGAGCCTAAACTTCCCCTGGCACAGCTTGAGGCTGTGTCCTCTCGTTCTGGCGCTGGCCACCTGAGAGAAGAGAGCAACCTCTCCCTGGCCACAACCACCCCTCAGGTAGTTGTAGACAGCAATAAGGTCACCCCTGAGCCTCCTCTTCTCCAGGCTTATCAACCCCAGCTCCCTCAGCCTATTCTAACATATATCATAGACTCTTGGAATTGTAAAATGGTAGGGGTTGGAAGAATCATAGCAGAAAAAACAGAGATAGAGAAGGAGAGAATGGAGAAAGCAGGACAGATAATTACTAAGCCCTTCTAAGCCACCTCAGAATGGCATTGGCCTTCCTGGCCTCAAGAGCACAGTGCTGGCTCATGATCAATCTTCCATCCACTAGGACTCCCAGGTCCTTTATCCTTTCACTGCTCTCCAACAGGTCAGCCCCCAACCTATATTGATACATGGAGTTGTTTCATTCTTCTCAGCCCTATGAAGGAGCCTATCCAAAGGGGAAGGGACATTATTAATGAAGGGACCTCTGCAGACCCTTAACTGCAGACATGGCTAACGAGCATTAAAGAGGAATGAAGTGTAGGCAGTGTTAACTAATGGCATCTAAGCATGTCTCCTTGCTCAGGTGGTGCTGTGTCAGCGATAGATGTGCTGGCTACTGGAGAGAGAGCAGAAATCCACAATGAGGTGCAGTATGGAGGTAGACTCTCTATGGAATGAGGTTAAAGCTGGGTTAATTGCACCTGCCTCTGGGAAGAACTAGCAAGTGTGGGTAGAGCATGAGCCTAATGTGGCTGTAATGTTTTTTTCAGCTCAGAACCTAACAGCTGAGGCTAAGTCAAGGTATCGCTGTACACTGCTGCGTTCACAGCACTGCCATAGTCTCACAGTTTCAATCTGCTCTTTCTAACTAGAAACTCTGAAACTCAAAGCCGAAGGTCTGAGCCACAGATCCTTCCCTGTGGATAAGAATGACAGGGATAGGACTTGAACTTTTTTCCTCCCTCCCTCACACTTGCATCCCATATTTCTGGTATTTTCCTGTTGTCAGTGAGTTATCAATTCCTACAAAAAAATCACCTAGAGAAGAAGAGACAGTGGTTTTCCTTTTCATAATGACAATTTCAGACCAAAGCTCTGCACCTGGATCAAGATGGAATTTGGCTATTCTGTGTAACTATATCTTGCTTAGAAATTACTAAGCAAGAGATCATTGTGGGTGCAGAGAAGGGTGGCGAGGCTGGGGAGAGGTCTGGCAAACATGACCTATGAGGGGCGGCTGAGGGAGCCGGGGTTGTTTAGTCTGGAGAAGAGGAGGCTGAGAGAGGACCTTATTGCCCTCTATAACTACCTAAAAGGAGGTTGTAGTGAGGCTGGAGCTGGTCTCTTCTGAATTACTAATGATAGGACAAGAGGAAATGGCCACAAGCTGCATGAGGGGAGGTTTAGGTTGGATGTTGAGAGAAAGTTCTTTACTGAAGGGGTGGTCAGGCACTGGAACAGGCTGCCCAGGGAGGTGGTGGAGTCACCATCTCTGCAGGTGTTTAAAAGGAGAGTGGCTGTGGAGCTTGAGGCTATGGCCTAGTGATGAAGGCTGCTGGGATGAAGGTTGACTGGCTGATCCTGCTGGTCCTTTCCAAGCATAGCAATTCCTAGTGATGAGATGTTGTGCTGAGGGGTTTGGTTTAGTCAAGGCATTGTCAGTGTGAAACTAATTACTGGACTCGATGAGCTTGAAGGGCTTTTCCAATCTAAGAAATTCTGTGAGTCTGTGATTTAAATATCTTTCATAATTAAATAAATGGCCAAACATACCTCCCTAACTCCTCCTTCTCCCAGCCATAGTAAATCTAAGAGGGAAGCAAAGCATTTTTGCTTCCCTCTTGCTTCTAAACATTTTGCCTGTGAAACCAAAATATCTGTGTGAAAAGATCTTTGGTACAATACAGTGCCTGCTGTTAGGATGCCTTTGATAGTTGTGATTTTCACTCTCTTTATTATATATCACACTTTATCCAGTTCATCTTCAGTGCACTCACATTTTGGTTAAGTGCATGGTAAACCACCAAAGGAGTCTATAAAACCCTTCCAACTTTCTCATGGAGCCAAATATTTATGCTTAATTATAAATTGCTACCCTCTTTCTCTCCATTTGAAATTCTCCAGCTTTTCTAATTAGGCTTCCCCAAAGGTCAGAGAACATTAACAATTTGGGCCCAGTCTGGCTTTATTAAGTGCTGAGAAATCTACTGTTAGTGCTATTTGAGGAAACATAAGAGAAATCCAGCTGCCCTGGCTAGCAGAGAATAATTAATAATAATAGCTATGTAGTGATGACAGATCCAGGTTAATTGCATACTAATGAAAGGCTACAGTAAAGCAAATGACTGTTTGCATCTGAAATGATGGCTTGTGGCTACAGCAATGTGCCATATCCTCTTGGCACCATCTCAAATGGGAATGAAAATTCATTTAAGATGTACACGTGGCTTAGTCTGGGAAGTCAAAAAGAGCTTTGAGAAGCTATCTGCAGTGAGTCAGGGATAGTCATTAATGAAGAAGAGTTGGAAAGGAGCTGAAGTTCTGAAAGAGTCAGTGGAGACAGTGGCTGGCAGAGCTGGGAGTCAATCAAAAAATAATTAATGGTCAGTGCAGTGTGAGGAACTATTCAGTGTAAAGAACCAGATCTTTAGGTAGGGGCAAACAGGGAAGGAGACAGGTGCGGAGTTCCTCAGTTAGCTGTTCCTGGATGCTTCAAAAGGAAATTAAGGAGCTTGTCAGTCAAAGGGTGACTGCCAGAAAACAGAGTGCACAGCTAAGAGCTATATTAGAACTTGGTGCTCCTCAGAAAACTAGTCAGGAGCTTTTACCTGAGGATTTTTTACCAGTGTTCTGTGAGTAAGATAAAGTGAAAGTGTTAAAGGGCTACTCCTGAGGAGGAAGAACATCTGGCACACTGAGCAATAAAAAGCTAAACTGAACATTCAAGAAATTCTTGTGTTAGTGCAGTTGGGAAATAAGGGTTGGAAGAGACCTCCAAGATCATCTGTCACCCAGCCCTAGCCAGTCAACCAGACCATGGCACTAAGTGCCTCATCCAGTCTTGTCTTGAACACCTCCAGGGATGGTGACTCCACCACCTCCCAGGGCAGCCCATTCCAATGCCAGTCACTCTCTCTGGCAATAACTTCCTCCTACGTCCAGCCTATGCCCCCCCCCAGCACAACTTGAGACTGTGTCCCCTTGTTCTATTGCTGGTTGCCTGCTTGATTGGGAAGTGCAGGCCAGCTTAATGAATGCAATAATATATTGATTGATGACCAGTGAAAAGTCACCTCAATAAATAAATTGGAAGAGAGAAACATTTGTAAAAACACATTTACTCAAAAGAAAAATAATATAATGTGTCCAGTTTTGGGGTCCTCAGTCCAAGAGAGTCAGGGACCTGCTGGAAAGAGTCTAGTGGAGAGCCATGAGGATGACTGGGGGACTTGAGCGTCTCCCCTGTGGAGAGAGACTGAGAATCCTGCGGCTGTTTCATCTGGAGAACAGAAGAGTGAGAGGAGATCTGATCGATGTGTACAGATATCTGAGGGGTGGGTGTCAAGTGGCTGGGGGATGGGGCAAATCTCTTTTCAGTGGTCTGCAGCAATAAGACAGAGAGCAATGGATACAGACTGGAATGTAGAAGCTTTCACTTCAACATGAGAAGCAACATCTTTATGGTGAGGCTGGCAGAGGACTTGAACAGGCTGCCCAGAGAGGTTGTGTAGTCTCCTTCTCTGGAGAGTTTCAAAACCTGCCTGGATGTGTTTCTGAGTGAACTACCCTAGGGGATCCTGCATTGGTAGGGAGGTTGGACTCAATGATCCCTGGAGGTCCCTTCCAACCATTCTGTGATTCTGTGATTTCTAAATTGTACAGCATTGATACCCCACAACAGCAACACTTGGGACAGTCTTAGTTCTAAATTCATGCAGTGTATCAGATATTTGGTCAAGACACTTGCTAATTGGACCGTAGTAAGTAACTGTGGGTAAATCAAAGAATCATAGAATCAACCAGGTTGGAAGAGACCTCCAAGCTCAGCCAGTCCAACCTAGCACCCAGCCCTATCCAGTCAACCAGACCATGGCACTAAGTGCCTCATCCAGGCTTTTCTTGAACACCTCCAGGGACGGTGACTCCACCACCTCCCTGGGCAGCCCATTCCAATACCAATCACTCTGCCAACAACTTCCTTCTAACATCCAGCCTAGACCTCCCCTGGCACAACTTGAGACTGTGTCCCCTTGTTCTATTGCAGGTTGCCTGGGAGAAGAGACCAACCCCACCTGGCTACAGCCTCCCTTCAGGTAGTTGTTGACAGCAATGAATCACCCCTGAGCCTCCTCTTCTTCAGGCTTCACACCGCCAGCTCCCTCAGCCTCTCCTCATAGGGTTTGTGTTCCAGGCCCTTCACCAGCCTTGTCGCCCTTCTCTGGACACCTTCCAGCACCTCAACATCTCTCTTGAATTGAGGAGCCCAGAACTGGACACAGTACTCAAGGTGTGGCCTGATCAGTGTTGAGTACAGAGGCAGAATATGCTTCATCCTCACCAGGAGTTTTGAAAGGCTGCTCTTCAGTGTTTCACCCTCACAAGGAACGTGTCAGGAAAGAAAGCTACAAGCATATTAGCAGCAGTAATAGGATGCAGAGTCACTGGTGGTAGACAACACGAGAGACATGTGACAATTCAGTTCAGTCAGGAGCTCTCTGGGAGAAATCACCACCTCTTAGTCGTCTGACAATCCCCTTTTGAAATTACTCAAAAGGGGCACTTTCATGTGCAAAATAGAATTACACCGCACCAGGACCCCCTCCACCAGATGCAAAATTTTTAATGAGAGTCTTTTCCTGGACTTAATCAAGAGGACTTTTTAGAAAGCAAGGACTCCTTCCTAGAAGTTTGCCAATTTGCATTGGCTTCAGTCTATCAGACTACCTTAGAAGTATGCACAAACTTAAAATAAGAGAATACTAAGCCCCACCAGGATATTTAAGGTATTTACCGCAGTTCATTAAACTAAAGCAGCATTCCTGTGAAACCTCAGCTGTAACTTCACTGAAACTAATGAACTGCTGTGTGGGCTCCACTGCAGCTGCTAACAATGCTGAGCCTTCTCTGAGGACCTTCTCTTGAACCTGTGTAAAACCTGGGTGCCTGATGCTGCTTTGAATCAGCAGGACCAACCGGAGCACAGAAATCACACAAGATCAGGTAAGAAATTACTGAGATAAAGACCACATTTGTACTGCTTCTGGTAGTGCAACCCAATGCAGAGTAGAAATACAATTGTTAATGTTGCACAATAGATAAAAGTAACTATAATTCAGTTAAAAAATGTCTTTAAACCTCCACTGAAGGGTTTAATATACTTCTAGCACAGCATGTCCAGCACCTGCTTTGTTACGCTTCATGAAAGAAAGGTTTAGGCCAACAGTTTCCTCTGACAGACCTGGCCCATTGTGATTGCTATTGTAGCCTCTAAGGATTTCCAGACAGTGTTTTACAGCTCCTACTGGATTAGTTGGTTATATTTACCACTACCTGCAAAGCTGATGCTGAGCGTTTGCCAGTCCAGCCTGAAATGGTGCTTAAATCTAGGGAGCCCCCAGTACAGAACAAGAGGATGAAGCCTCTTTTAACAGACAACATGCCTTGGGCAAGGATTTGCACACTAGAATTGGAACCTGGAACAAAGAGCTTAAGAAAATGTCATCACTCGATATGAATCTGACTACTTTGGTTTCATTTCTGTGTTGGGTTGGCTGTCCCAGAAACCAAACCATCCACACTCTTAGCTTCCCCCCCCTCAGAGAACAAAGCAGGGCAAAACAAGATTAAAGGGTTATGGGTAGACACAGAGGCAGAGAGATCAGATATCTAACACCATCACTGACAGACCTGGCAGCTCGTGGCTTGGACAGATTCACTCTGATATGGGTCAAGAACTGGCTGGAAGGCCAGGCCCAGAGTGTGCCCAGGTGGCCAAGAGAGCCAATGGCATCCTGGCCTGTATCAGCAACAGTGTGGCCAGTAGGACAAGGGAGGTTATTCTGCCCCTGTACTCAACACTGCTCAGGCCACACCTTGAGTGCTGTGTCCAGTTCTGGGCTCCTCAACTCAAGAGAGATGTTGAGGTGCTGGAAGGTGTCCAGAGAAGGGCAAGGAAGCTGGTGAGGGGCCTGGAGCACAGCCCTGTGAGGAGAGGCTGAGGGAGCTGGGGGTTGTTTAGCTTGGATAAGAGGAGGCTCAGGGGTGACCTCATTGCTGTCAACAACTACCTGAAGGGAGGCTGTAGCCAGGTGGAGGTTGGTCTCTTCTCCCAGGCACCCAGCAACAGAACAAGAGGACACTATCTCAAGTTGTGCCAGGGGAGGTCTAAGCTGGATGTTAGGAGAAAGTTGTTGGCAGAGAGAGTGATTGGCATTGGAATGGGCTGCCCAGGGAGGTGGTGGAGTCACCGTCCCTGGAGGTGTTCAAGACAAGACTGGATGAGGCACTTAGTGCCATGGTCTGGTTGATTGGCTAGGGCTGGGTGCTAGGTTTGACTAGCTGATCTTGGAGGTCTCTTTCAACCTGGTTGATTGTATGATTTTGTGAAAACAGCCAGCTTGGAGAAACAGTTGATTTATCACCAATTGAAAATGAACTGGATGGTGAGCTAAACCACCTGCCTCTCATTCGCCTATCTTCTAAGCTCAGCTTCATGACTTCATCTCCAGCTCCTCTAGCTTTCTTTCTTCTCAAGGTCCTTAAAGGAGACATAGCAGGTTCCATGTGAACCTGAGGCAGAATTTTTTTCACTGGGAAGGTGACAGCATTGGAACCAGCTGCCCAGGGGAGGCTGTGGAGTCTCCCTCTCTGGAGATATTCAAGGACCATCTGGATATGTTCCAGTGTGATCTGCTCTAGGTGATCCTGCTCTGGCAGGAGGGCTGGACCAGATCATCTTTTGAGGTCCCTTCCAGCCCCTGACATTCTAAGATTCTATGATTCTATGAAATAATGGTGTATAGACAGGTTAGTTCTTAGAGTGCTTTTCTCTTTTCAAACACCCCGAGGGTACTGGATGGGTATGGGTACAAACCATATGGGTACAAACTGTGCTCTAGGCTCTATCTATGGGTGTGTTGCTCTAATCTCTATTAATGGCTCTCTCTGAAGCAGTTCATAATCTGTTTCTTAGCCTCTCAAAGCAGAACAAATAGATCTGATTTTCTGCCAAAGCCAAAAACTCCAATATATTTTCCTAGGAGTTGCTGCCAGCTCCTCAGAAACTCATAATCACTTAGCAAGTACAGCTCTGACAGAACTTCAGCCTCTGAATATGCATTTGCTCCTTGCAGCTAACATGGGATGCTGAAACACTTGACCAAATCTCCATGTTTTTTAGGTCTGACTGACAGCTGATTCATTACTGTGGCACTGGGAACTTCTGAATCATCAACACTTGAAAAAGTGTTTCTCATTCATCCGACCCTTTCCAAAGAAAGGCTGGTTGATCCCAAAGGAATCTTTCTTTCCTCTCTGCACTTATCAATGCTGCCCTCTAAACTAAGTCCTGCAGCACGGCAAGGGGTGCCCTGCTGCTTCAGATACACAGTTCCTATATTTTTATTGGCTATGACTGTTGTGACTCATAGCTCTTTTAAACTGGGCTTTTCTCACCATTCCTGATCCAAATCACTCTTTGTAACTGTCAGCATGTAACAGTGACACAGGCTGGAGCTGTTAATTAGCTGAATATACCAAAATATCCAATGTTTGAAGGAAAAATGGATCTGTGTCTTTTAAAGAAATTGCTGATTCGTGCTGTGAGCACACATCTTGTGTCCAGGTCTGGGCCCCTCAGTTCAAGAAGGACATCAGAGAGCTGCTCGAAAGACTCCAGCACAGAGCCATGAAAATGGTTAAGGGAGTGGAATATCTTCCTTACAAGGAGAGCCTGAGGGAGCTGTGGCTCTTTAGCTTGGAGAGGAAGACACTGAGGGGTGACCCCATTCATTTTGATAAAGATGTGCAGGGTGAGTACCAAGAGGCTGGAGCCAGGCATTACTCCAGGAGGTTGGAGCCAGGTGGGCTTGGTCTCTTCTGCAGGCAACCAGCAACAGAACAAGGGGACACAGTCTCAAGTTGTGCCAGGGGAGGTCTAGGCTGGATGTTAGGAGGAAGTTGTTGGCAGAGAGAGTGATTGGCATTGGAATGGGCTGCCCAGGGAGGTGATGGAGTCACCATCCCTGGAGGTGTTCAAGAAAAGCCTGGATGAGGCACTTAGTGCCATGGTCTGGTTGATTGGACAGGGCTGGGTGCTAGGTTGGACTGGATGATCTTGGAGCTCTCTTCCAACCTTGTTGCACTCTATGATTCTATGATTCTAAGTTGAGGTATAGGAAGTTCCATGGAAACCTGAGGAGGATTTTTTTTTCCCTGTGAGGGTGGCAGAACCCAACCCCTAATATCCTGTGACCCTGTGAACACTGGAACAGGCTGCCCAGGGGGGTTATAGAGTCTCTCTCTCTCTGGAGATATTCAAGACCTGCCTGGATGCATTCCTGTGTGATCTGCTCTAGGTGATCCTGCTGTGGCAGGAGAGTTGGACTGGATGAGCTTTTGAGGTCTCTTCCAGCCCCTGACCTCCTGTCATCTGTGATCTTCAGCATTAATGCTGCAGTAGATGTAATGGAGCAATGACAATTGTCCATTGCTCTTATATGACATACCTCACGCCTCTGTTCAGAGAGAGGAATTTTTGTCTCTCCTCATTACTAAGGCAGGTAGAAACAAAAGGTAGAATTTTCTTTTTTTAAAGAGAAATCATTGGAAATCTTACAACAGGAACTGGATATTTGAGAGTTTCATCAGCATTTCTAGAACAAACATATCTAGATCAGTTATTCAAAGGAAATCCTCAAGGTTTGCTCGATTTTGGTTGGTTTCTGTTCAGTTAGATTTTCTTTGTTTTGCTTGGTTGTTGTTTTTTGGTTGGTTGGTTTCTGTTTTGGTTTTGTTTGCTATTTTGTTTTTGTTTGTTGTTTTGGTTTCCCTTAAATTACCCAGAGCTATGTTAATAGCACTTCTGTACCTGTATCACTGAATATTGCTTCTGCAGTTTTGGTAGTCCTTACTTCCTTACCTTTACAAGTGACAGAGAATATTAGGATGACTTTAGAAGTGATTCTCCCCCTCTACACTGCTCTGGTGAGACTCCAACTGGAGTACTCTATTACAAGAGGAATATTGATGTGCTGGATTGTGTCCAGAGTAGAGCCACAAGGATAATCAGAGGGCTGGAGCTGCTCTCCTATGGAGACAGACTGAGAGAGTTGGGGTTGTTCAGTCTGGAGAGGAGAAGGCTCTGAGGAGACCTTATTGTGACCTTCCAGTGTCTGAAGAGGGCCCATAGAAAAGCTGGGGAGGGATTTCTAGGGTGTCAGGTAGTGATAGGACCAGGGGGAATGGAGAAAAACTAGAAGTGGGTATATTCAGATTGAATGTTAGGAAGAAGTTCTTCACCAGGAGGGTGGTGATACACTGAAACAGGTTGCCCAGGGAGGTGGTAGGAGACTTATCACTGTATGATTTTAAGGCCAAGCTGGATGTGGCTCTGAGCAACCTGATCTATAGTGTGAGGTGTCCTTGCCCATGGCAGGGGGGTTTGACCTGGATGATCCTTGAGGTCCCTTCCAGCCCTGATGGTTCCATGATTCTATGTGATTAAACAGTAAATATTGCTCTGGAATGACATTGTTCTATTACCCTTGAATTATTACATTGAAAGCTGAAGGAAGATGTATCTGGTAGAATCACAGAATCATAGAACTATAGAATCATAGAATTGGTCAGGTTGGAAGAGACCTCCAAGATCATCCAGCCCAACCTAGCACCCAGCTCTGTCCAGTCAACTAGACCATGGCACTAAGTGCTTCATCGACAGGGCTTACTTCGTCTCACAGCACTCTTTGTACAAAGTGACAGGAGTAGAAGGGTTTGCCAGAGAGGGCAGTTGTGGCAAGTCTGTGAAAATAAACAGGTAAAATCGGCTATATTGTGAGTTCTTGCAAATGAAATGACCTCCCTGCATTTTTCACTTTCTGTCTTCCCCTGCTAACCTGAACTTTCTGGCACATGTCAGACCAGCAGAGTACAGCTGTGTCTTGCTGGGTGGTGAATACTTGGAAGAGTAGCTAATGAGGCTGAGCTTTGATATGCTCAGTGTAATAAAATTTTCATAACAGAGGCATTCAATAAATTAGATGTGGAGATGAAGAAGGAACCAGCAAAGAAGCTTGAATGCACAGATCAGCTACTCATATGCACACAAATGACATGATTTTAGAATCACTGGATCATAGAATGATTTGGGCTGGAAGGGACTTTAAAGATAATCCAGATGCAACCCCCATGCCGGGGGCACTGATACTACTTACTAGACCAGGTAGAATCATAGAATCAACCAGCTTGAAAGAGACCTCCAAGATCATGGAGGTTGCTCTCTTCTCTCAGGCAGCCAGCACCAGAATGAGAGGACACAGCCTCAGGCTGCACCAGGGGAAATTTAGGCTTGAGGTGAGGAGAAAGTTCTTCAGTGAGAGAGTCATTGGACACTGGAATGGGCTGCCCAGGGAGGTGGTGGAGTCGCCGTCCCTGGAGCTGTTCAAGGCAGGACTGGACGTGGCACTTGGTGCCATGGTCTAGCCTTGAGCTCTGTGGTAACAGCTTGGACTTGATGATCTGTGAGGTCTCTTCCAACCCTGATGATACTGTGAGACTGTGATACTGTGAAACCTAGCACCAAATCCTATCCAATCAACCAGACCATGGCACCAAGTGCCTCATCCAGGCTTTTCTTGAACACCTCCAGGGACGGTGACTCCACCACCTCCCTGGGCAGCCCATTCCAATGCCAATCACTCTCTCTGGCAAGAACTTCCTCATGACATCCAGCCTTACCTCCCCTGGCTAAACTTGAGACTGTGTCCCCCTGTTTTGTTGCTCATTGCCTGGCAGAAGAGACCAACCCCCACCTGGCTACTTGGCTACAGTCTCCCTTCAGGTAGTTGCAGACAGCAGTGATCTTCATGGTGTCTTCCAAATGGATGCATTCTGTGTGTATTCTGTGTGAAGATCATGCTCAAACTAACTATCCTGTACACTTGAGGCTTTTAAAAACCAATGACAAGGGAATGAATATAAATGTCTTCTTGTCAAGCGAGATCCACACCGCCACTTGTTAGTTTATCTTTCTTAAGGCAACACATCTAATTGCTGAGCAGTCAGTAAAGCATTATTTAAGAGTTGTCCTAAGTAATTAAATTAAGCTAACTCCAGTTTGCTTAAACACACATTAATCTTTCATGGTGACATCAAATTTGCAAGCACCTTAGGGAAAAAAATCTGAAGTGAATAATTTGTAAATGTAATAACAGCTTAACCTGTAAAATAATAGACGAGGTAGAGCACTTCAAAGCAGTTTGAGTTTATTTTGTTCCTTGATTAGGAGAAAAAAAAAAAGGTGAATTGGAGCTGCTTAATAGTTTCAGAGAGTCATAGAATCAACCTGGTTGGAAGAGACCTCCAAGATCATCCACAAGCTAAGACAAATCTATCAGACTAGAACCATCCAGAGCCTTCCACTTCTTCCACCCTTGACAGGCCTGAGAGTAGGCCCTAACTGCCCCATCCCCCCCCAAACTTAGGCCTACAAGGCCTCAGCAGGCCACATGATACAGCTCAAGATTCTCTACCAGGTAGAAGCCATCTACCACACACAGACTATGAGGTAAGGAGGGACACGCTCTGCCGGGAGAGATGTGAAGGGAGGAGAGGAGAAGGGCAAAAGAGAGCAGTATCACAGAATCATGGAATCATAGGAACGTTCAGGTTGGAAAAGCCCCTCAGGATCACCAAGTCCAACCATTAACCCTACCCTACAAGGTGCACCCTAAAACCACATCCCTAAGCACCGCATCCAAACCACCCTTAAACACATCCAGGGTGGGTGACTCCACCACCTCCCTGGGCAGCTCATTCCAGTGCCTGACCACTCTCTCCAGGAAAAACTTTTTCATAACATCTAGTCTAAACCTGCCCAGTCTCAAGCTTGAGGCCATTCTCCCTTGTCCTGTGTCCAACTATCTGTGAGAAGAGCCCAGCAGCAGCCTCTCCACAATGTCCCTTCAGGTCGTTGTAGGCAGTAGTGAGGTCTCCCTTCAGTCTCCTCTTTTTCAAACACCAGCCAGGCACTGCCATATGAGCTGTGATACAGCTGTGGAACAGAATAGAATACATCCTGGGACAACCAGGTCTGCCCCTTGGGATGGGACTTTGTCTCTGTAGTTTTCATAAGGGAACCTGGGACCCCTCAAACTACCACAGTGCAGCACACTTTATCCTGAACCAGCGAAGGGATGGGATGATGTAGACTTAGCATAGTTTCAGTTTACATCCCATATCCTATTTTGTTTACCTTTTACTGGGGTTTTTTTTGTGTCTTTGGAATTTTTCTGTTTCTTCTTTATCACTTCAAACCAGGCTAGAGGGTTAGTTTTAAACTACTGTGTGCCTGTAATGCTTTTCATTAGCATGCTAAACTTGTTTCAGGGATGGAGAAAAGACTCCCAACACTACTCATGAAACTATTTACTCATTTCTCCAGTGGGAATCCAGAGACATTCCCAGCAGTACTGTAAGAACTAGAACTTCCATGGAATTTGCAAGAAACAGAAGTAATAACTGCACAATAAGAAATACCCCTTATTAGGAACTCTCTTTTGGATGAGTGTAGCATTTGCAGGATACTCTGAGGTTTTGGTGGGGGTTTTTTTGGCAGGGATTTTACTTTATTTCGAGTGTTTTACTAAGCATCAGCCCTTTCACTTGGCATAAAGAGTTTTGATCAAGTGTAAGAGTCCCACATTTGCCTCTTGTATTTATTTCTAGCCTCTGTTGACGGCATTAAAGTCAAAAGTTGTTGCCAGAGAGAGTGATTGGTATTGGAATGGGCTGCCCAGGGAGGTGGTGGAGTCACCGTCTCTGGAGATGTTCAAGTAAAGCTTGGATGAGGCACTTAGTGCCATGGTCTGGTTGACTGGATAGGGCTGGGTGCTAGGTTGGACTGGATGAGCTTGGAGGTCTCTTCCAATCGGGTTGATTCTATGATTCTCTGATTCTTGTTTTTATGTCTCTAAGCAAAACCAATGGGTGATGTAAATACCACTATTATTTTCTTTTCACAGCCAATGATCTAATTTCTCTTGTTAAAATATCCTAATCAGCCTCAAACCATCACACAGCCCCAGTTGTCTCAGTCTTTCCTCAGAGGAGAGATGTTCAAGTCCCACAATCATCCTCAGAAAAAAAAGAGCAAAAGAAGTTGTGTCTTTGTTAAAATGTCACTAGTGCTCTGTAGCTGGTCTGCAAGAGGGGCCTTTCACTTCATTTGCTTCATGGGTAATGTAAGTCTAGTTCTTTTAAGCAAACATTTTGTGTGAAGTTCTTTCTTCCTTCCTAATCTTGGAGCATACACTTTTGAACAGCTGCATCAAACAGTTCATTCCTAAGGAGGAAGTGTCACTGGAGGAAAGAAACCAAAAGATTTAATGGTATATTAGTCTGTTAACTTTGGTTATGGTTCCCTCAAGTGAGAGTTCAGATCCTTTGAGTCTTTTTGAGTTACTGCTAACAAAAAGTAAATCATTACAGTACCACCTGTACAGAAATGTTGTTAAACCTTTCTCCTGAGGCATCTGAGGGATTTCATAATGCTGCTGTTGAGGGCAAGAGTGTCTTTTTCTGCCCTTCTTAATATCCATCTTGCAATGGTTAAGAGAGCAGAGCCTCTACTTGGCTGAAACATTATTCCCTGGACAGTCTTCAGGAAAACCAACACTGAACATGCTTGGACTTCATCTTGATTTCAGGTGCTGCCACCTTGAGACAACTTTCACTTTGTTTGTTACTCTTCTGAGGTTCACAGGAACTCTGTTGTAGCATTTTCCTGAGAGGCAGGACCACCACAGCTTGTGTGATCCTAAAGTGCAGTTTGCTCCCAACATTTTCCCTTCCCTAGCAGAAAGGCAAAACAAAGGTCAGCATTGTTGTGCCGGTTTGGACACAGGTTATGGATACCACAGGTTATGGCTGGGGCCATGAGGATGCTCAGAGGGCTGGAGCAGCTCTGCTGTGAGGACAGACTGAAAGAGTTGCGGCTCTTCAGTCTGGAGAAGAGGAGGCTCTGAGGTGACCTTCTTGTGGCCTTCCAGGATATGAAGGGGGCCTACGAAAAAAGCTGGGGAGGGACTTTTTAGGCTATCAGGGAGTGACAAGACTAGGAGGAATGGAGTGAAGCTGGCGGTGGGGAGATTCAGAGTGGAGGTGAGGAGGAAGTTGTTCAGCATGAGAGTGGTGAGAGGCTGGAATGTGTTGCCCAGGGAGGTGGTTGAGGCCCCATGGCTGGCGGTGTTTAAGGCCAGGCTGGATGAAGCTCTGGCCAGCCTGATCATACAGTCATAGAATCAACCAGGTTGGAAGAGAACTCCAAGATCATCCAGTCCAACCAAGCACCCAGCCTTAGCCAATCAACCAGACCATGGCACTAAGTGCCTCATCCAGGCTTTTCTTGAACACCTCCAGGGACGGTGACTCCACCACCTCCCTGGGCAGCCCATTCCAATGCCAATCACTCTCTCTGCCAACAACTTCCTCCTAACATCCAGCCTAGACCTCCCCCAGTACAACTTGAGGCTGTGTCCCCTTGTTCTGTTGCTGCTTGCCTGACAGAAGAGACCAACCCCACCTGGCTACAACCTCCCTTCAGGTAGCTGTAGACAGCAGTGAGGTAGGGTGTCTCTGCCCATGTCAGGGGGGTTGGAACTAGATGATCCTTGTGGTTCCTTCCAACCCTGACTGATTCTATGATTCTGTGATACTGGAACATGGCAAAAACTGGAGAGAAGTTCCAATTGTCTGAGCTGTGCAGAGCCAGGCAGAGCACTGGCATTGCAACAGAGGGTACAACAACACTGTAATATCAGCAACTGATAATTGGTGTCACTGGCATCTAAATGTATGGTGTTATAATGACTTAGGTATTGCAGCTATTGCCAGTGCCATGATGAGATATACCTTTGAAACTGCTAATTTAATCTCTTGGGCTTTTATTTGATTTGGTGCTGTTTAATTATTTGCTCTTTTAATAGTCAGATCTCCAGCTATGCTCCTTGCAATTAGCTTGCAAAATCCTGTCTTTCTGACAATTAGATTATACCACTTTGGTTGCTTACAATAAGGGACAAAGAATTTACAAGGAGTACAGGCAGTTTAATGAGCATATCACTGCTGTATCTCTGGCAGACATATACTTAACTCCAAATCCTTGCATGCAAGGTATTTGAGCTAATAACTAGATATACCTTTTGGGATGCAGTGGATCCTAGTTCTCTCTGCTATTCCCTCCAATCTACATGTGACCTATGCAAGAAACTTCCCCACTAGCTCCCTAAAAAGCTGTGCAAAATTGCTGTCGCTGCCATCTATTGCTTTACATAGCAGGGCTGTCTCTGATGTCTTACTTCTGGGGAACTGTCTCTTGACTTCTGAATGTAATTTTCTTTTTGTTCTATGGCTGGTGAATCAACAGTAGCAAAACCTTCCTTCCACCCCCCTCCCCAAGCCAATGCTCCAAATGCCAATACTTTGATGTTTGGACTTCTTGCATGGTTTATTTTTCTTTCCTCTCTAATGTATTAGAGGATTTTAACTTTGTTGCTGAAACTGGACACAGATGATTATAGCTCTTGGTAGCTCATTAACAGCTATGCCTTTCAATCAGAACATTTAAATAATGAATTGATCTGATTTGATTTCCCTGTTGACAGTCAAAAATGTCTTTTCATCCCTCCCTTAATGACTGTTCCTTAATTGGGAAGTGAGTTCCTGGGCTAGTCCAAGAGGTAGATCTTTCACGATTGCATATGTTTATGCACTATGCTTCAGAGCTGTCACAAATCATGTCAGAAATCAATCCTGCACTTGTGTTGGGATGATCTGGATCACAAATACAGGCTGAGTGACGAGTGGATAGAGAACAGTCCAAGAGAGAAGCACTTGAGAGCATTGGTGGGTGGAAAATGGAAAGTGTGCTTGCTGTCCAGAAAGCTAACTGTACTTTGGGCTCCATCAAGAGAAGTGAATCAGCAGATCAAGGCAACTCTGCCCCTCTACTCCACTCTCCTGGGGCCCCACCTGGCATGGTCTGTTCAGCACTGGGGACCCTGGTGTATGAAAGACAATTGATTTGCTCAAGCAGATCCAGAAGGAGAACCACTAAGATGACCAGGCAGCAGGACAACCTCCACTGTGAAGACAGGTTGAGAGAGTTGGACTTTGGTCTGGAGTAGCAAAGGCTCCAGAGAGACCTTAAACAGCCTTCCAGTACTTAAAAGGGGACTCTAAGAAAGAAGGGAAGAGATTCTTTTTTATCAGGGTGTGTAGTGATAACTGAGGTTACTACTGGACAAGGGTAAGAGTTTTGGAATGAAAGAGCATAGATAAGAATTGGATATTAGGAAGAAATTCTTTACAATGAGGGTGGCAAGACACTGGTAGAGGTTTCCCAGAGAAGCTGTGGATGTCCACTCCCTGGAAGTGTTCGAGGTCAGGTTGGATGGAACTTCAAACAACCTGATCTAGTGGAAGATGTCCCTGCCCATGGCAGGGGCAGTGGAACTAGGTGGTCTGTAAGGTTCCTTCCAACCCAAACTACTCTATGATTATTTTATAGTATCTTAAATCTTTATTCCACTGTGTTTTATGAAACTAAAATGTCTATCTATGCCTACATCTCCATGGGTGTGTGTGCCATATGTTTGCTGTGGTATTTATTCCAAACAGAAAGGCTTTTAAAACTGTGTCTGAGGTGAACCATAATGATTGGAATGCAATAGATAGGGGTCAGAGCAGTGATTTATAATCTTTATTTCAGCTGACACAGAAACTGCATTTTTCACAAGCACTGTGGGATGTTTTTATGCTCTTGTCTGAAATCTGTCAAGACCTCTCTCTCTCTGTGAGACACAAAGACATCCTTTGATATTATTGAGGTGAGAAGATGGAGCAGCAACTCAGCAGCCTTGCATGTTTAGAGATTTCAGGATGTCGTGGTACAAATATTTTTAGCTTACCTGCTCTGACTGAAGCTGTCAGAAATACAGACCATGCTCCAGCAAACCTTGCTACAAAATGTAGAGATATTCTGGCTCCCCATGAAAATTACTACCTGTGTCACAGAAGGGGCAAAAGGTTGTGACTGAGCCATTTTAAGTGGTTTTTTTCAGTGCCTGAACTTAAGCCATAGATGGTTGTGAGTTTGAGCTACAGTGGTAGGCTTAGCAGTGAGTAAGATAAAATTACCCTTCTGTTGCCTTTGCTGGAAGAGCTGCTACTAGTGATGTGTGAGCAAGCTCTAGCTGTAGCAGGGGGTGTTGGTGCTCATCTACAACTTGCCGGTGGAACAGATCGCTGTGGTTAAGTTCTGCCAAGATAGCAAAGATGTGGTGAAGGAAAGCATCTAAGCCTTCAAATGTCTTGATGCCACTGCAGCTTTACTGCCTGCTGAGTGCTTCTGTTGGCTTAATTGTTTCAGGAAGATTCATAGAATGGTTTGGGTTGGAAGGGACCTTAAAGATCTCCTAGTCCCAACCCCCTGCCACGGGCAGGAACACCCTACATTAGAATGGATAGCTAATGGCCTCACCCAACCTGGCCTTGAACACTTTCAGGCAGGGGACATCCACAATCTCCCTGGGCAATCTGTTCCAATGTCTCACCACCCTCACTGTAAAGAATTCCTTTCTAATATCCTGTATGAATCTACACTCCTCAGGCTTCAATCCATTCTCTATCAAGCTACCAAAAAGCCCTGTTTAAGAAAAAGTCTCTTTCCTGAGCTTGTAGGGCAACTGGAAGCATGTATCTCCACTACACCAGGGGCAATTCTTCTGAGAGAGCCATTTACAGTCTCCAGTGTATTACACAGAATCATAGAATCAGTCAGGGCTGGAAGAGATCTCAAGGATCATTTAGTTCTAACACCCTTGCCATAGGCAGGGACACTTCACACTAGATCAGCCTGTCTAGAGCTTCATCCAGCCTGGCCTTAAAATCATCCAGGGATGAGGATTCCACCACCTC
This sequence comes from Tricholaema leucomelas, assembly GCA_013400475.1. NCBI lineage: Eukaryota > Metazoa > Chordata > Aves > Piciformes > Lybiidae > Tricholaema lacrymosa > Tricholaema leucomelas. The sequence goes on from WAAF01013361.1 coordinate 287,357, forward strand.
CCTCAGTAACCTGTGCCAGTGTCTCACCACCCTCATCCTGAGGAACTTCTTGACTTCCAATCTGAATCTACACACTTCTAGTTTTGCTCCATTTCTCCTGCTCCTATCACTGCACAACATCCTAAAAAGCCCTTCCCCAGCTTTCTTGTAGCCTCCTCTAATACTGGAAGTCCACAATAAGGTTTCCTCAGAGCTTTCTCCTCTCCAAGCTGAACAACCCCAACTCTCTCACTTTGTCTTTATAGAAGAGGAGCTCCAGCCCTCTGATCATCCTCATGGCCCTTCTCTGGACATACTCCATCATATCTAGATCTTTTCTGTAATAGGGCCTCCAGAACTGGACACAGTATTCAAGGTGAGGTCTCTGCAGAGTGGAGTAGAGGGGGAGAATCACCTCTCTCAACCTGCTGACCACATTTCTCTTGATGCAGCCCAGGATAAGTTTGGCTTTCTGGGCTGCAAGTGCACATTACTGGCTCATGTCGAGCTTTTCATGCACCAAGTCCTTCTCTTCAGGACCGCCCTCAGGCCAGTCACTGCCCAGGCTGTATTGATACTTGGGATTGCCCCGACCTAGATGTAGGACCTTCATTATTCATGTATACTTTCAAGAGGCTATAACATGTTCTTGTTGTCAAGGTCCAGAGAACAAAGATTAACAATATCTCTGTCCAGAGGAACAAGATCTGTTCTTATGGATATCCCTGTTGTGAAATTAAGGTGCAAATGAGACCAGAGAGCACCACAAAACTATTTATTAAAGGATAAGGCTGGACAAAACAGAGGGAGAGAGAGAGAAGGGGGAGAGATAGAGATAAAGAGAATGACAGAGAAGAAAAGAAGCAGGAAAGGAAAAGAGCTGGGATCATATTACCCTCAGTCGCAGATGGGGACGAGAGAGAGATGGGTGCGTGGCCCAGGGATGATCTGCTGTGGAGTTCATCAGGGGTTCTTCTGGTGGTGGTGCAGCTCTGCTAGTCTGGTGGAGGTCCACCCTTGGTAGTCTGGTAGAAGTGCAGCCTTTGGCAGGCATTCCTTTTGCCTTTTATACAGTTTTTTGCTCGGTGTCCAGGTGCAGCTGCCCAGGGAATCTTCCTGTGTATTCCTGCATTTGCAGGGGTCCAGTGGCAGCGCTGGGGGAGGGCCTCCTCCCCCTGCCTGTGTTGTCCATACCCCGAGTACACATCAGCCTTTTCTCTTGAGGGTAGCTTAGATAAGATGTATGCACCCTGGGCATTCCAGCCAGGCTGAGGGCCAGGAGTTTCCAAGGCCTTGTCTGTTGATTTGCATCCCTGAGCTTTGGGCCAAGCACCCAGTCTGAGTCCCAGAAGTTAGCAAAGGCAATCTTTATCTTGGTTGATTAGGGAGAGAGGATGCAATCTTTATCTTTGTTGATGAACAAGAGAGAGGATTTAGACTCTGACATTTGTGTCTATCAGAATCAGAAGAGGGATTAATTAAAAAAAAATAATAAAAAAAAAAGAATGTAAAAGTCCTTGTGCATTTTTCTGCTAGCATCCTATTTGTGTGAGAGAAATCACAGCAGCAAGGAGTAAGATGGAGAAAACAGGTAGTCTGATGTGTTTATCAGAAGCATGGTTTTCATCTGTAGGTGAAATAGTTGGTTCAAAGCACTCATTAATGCTCGCTGTTATGACAATACCTGTTTCTCTATCCATTTCCTAGAGCTGCCTCCTGCCAGTACAAGTTAATGGGTTGGCACTTAAATTATACTCTCTTTGAGAAAGAATGGAGTGAGGAGAAAAACAAGCGGTGGAAACATGGGAAATAAGGAACTGCCTGCAGCCTTAGGGTGGAGAAGTGAAACCTATGCTACCCATAGAGCTGACGTGGATAGTGGCACTTGCATTCACACTCTGACTGCCAACAAAGTAGGCAAAGGTACACAAGACCTTCTGTAGAAGGCTTCTTATGATCCTGTTCCCTGAGAATAAGGGACAACAAATCATGGCAGCCCATGGCTTGGACAGAGGCAGTCTGTGCTGGGTTAGGAACTGGCTGGATGGCCTGGCCCAGAGAGTGGTGGTGAATGGTGCCACATCCAGTTGGTGGCTAGTCGTGAGTGGTGTGCCCCAGGGATCGGTGCTGGCCACAGTCTTGTTCAATATCCTCACTGATCTAGATGAGGGGTTTGAATCCATTACTAGTAAGTTTGCAGATGATACCAGGCTGGGAGCATGTGTGGATCTGTTACAGGGTAAGAGGGCCCTGCAGATGGACCTGGACAGGCTGGATAGATGGGCACAGTTCAACACCAGGAGTTTTAACGAGGCCAAGTGCCAGGTTCTGTGCTTTGGCCACAAAAAACCCATGCAGTGCTACAGGCTGGGAACCCAGTGCCTGGAGAGCAGCCAGGTAGAGAGGGACCTGAGGGTGCTGGTCGACAGCTGAAGATGAGCCAGCAGTGTGCCCAGGTGGCCAAGAAGGCCAATGGCATCATGGCCTGTATCAGGGATAGTGTGGTCAGCAGGAGCAGGGCAGTCCTTCTACCCTTGTACTCAGCACTGGTTAGTCCACACCTTGAGTGCTGTGTCCAGTTCTGGGCTCCTCAATTCAAGAGAGATGTTGAGATACTGGAAGGTGTCCAGAGAAGGGCAGCAAGGCTGGGGAGGGGCCTGGAGCACAGCCCTGTGAGGAGAGGCTGAGGGAGCTGGGGGTGTGCAGCCTGCAGAAGAGGAGGCTCAGGGCAGACCTCATTGCTGTCTACAACTATGTGAAAGTAGTCTGTAGGCAGGTGGGGGTTGGGCTCTTCTGCCAGGCAACCAGCAACAGAACAAGGGGACACAGTCTCAAGTTGTGCCAGGGGAGGTCTAGGCTGGATGTTAGGAGGAAGTTGTTGGCAGAGAGAGTGATTGGCATTGGAATGGGCTGCCCAGGGAGGTGGTGGAGTCACCATCTCTGGAGGTGTTGAAGCAAAGCCTGGATGAGGCACTTAGTGCCATGGTCTGGTTGACTGGCCAGGGCTGGGTGCTAGGTTGGACTGGATGAGCTTGGAGGTCTCTTCCAACCTGCTTGATTCTATGATTCTAAAAAACCAGCAGGAATGTCACACAGGATGTTCTTAATGAAGCACTAGAAACAGTTTGTTCCAGTTTTCTACCAGTGCCAAATGCATCTCTAAAGTTTTAGAGAGATCTTCCAGGCTTCTCTGGTTCATGCAAAGGGAATACCACAGCAGTTGTCTCATGCTTTTAAATGGCTGTGCCCAGGCTGTGCAGTTTCCAGCGTTCTCCAACAGAGCTGCCAAGAATGTGATCACGAGGCCCACTCGCAGCATGCTTTGGTACCAGGCAAGCAAAACCTTTGTGATTTAGAGACAGAATCACAGGATCTTTAGATGCTTTTCTCTGCTCTTTCTCTTTAGTTCCCCATCAGCTGCAGCCCTCTCAAATTTGGCCCAGAGCTTATACAACTGAAAATGTACCCAATTCCTTAGCCTGCTGTAGCAGTGCAGGCTACTTTATTTTTTAACACTATCTGATAAAACCCTTTGCAGGTTGCTCAAATGCATGTTCTCTGACTGCCCTTAGAGAGAACAGAAGCTTTTTATTTACATTTCTCAGTTCTTGGAGCTTTTGATGGGAGGGAAGTGTTATTTTTCAGCAGCAGCTACTGCAAAGCCTTTTGAGACATCAGTGCTTTAATAAGGCATGGGTCCTAATAGAGTCTGATGAATAAAGCATTTTGCACACTTTCCCATGACGTGTTTTGCCAGCATCTCTGCTGTAACTTTTGCAGCATTACCTTTTCACAGGCCAGGCAAGCAAAGCCAGTCCAAATGTTATTGGCACAGTAAAATTTCATACTGCTATTTATTTGAAGTAGTCTGAAGCCAACATTTGTCTACATTATTGTTTGTTTTCCTCTCTCAGTCAGACCAGTAGCCTCTAGCAATCACAGAATCACAGGATGTTAGAGGTTGGAAGGGACCTTCAGAGATCATCAAGTGTGCTACTTTGAGCCTAGCTGGGATATTTTGGTGAGAGGAATTAGATGCTAGGCTGTGAAAAGGAAACAATGCTGATGTCTGCTGCACTCATAGGCTTGCTGAGATGTGTAAAAACAAGAACATAAACATGGATAAGAGAGTTGCTCTTGGGCTCTGGGCTGCATGCACTTCTCTCTCTAACTTGCTGCCTAACTGATCCTTCTGCTGCCTAACCCCCCTGGCCGACTCTCCAAATTTACCTTGAACGTAAGGCAAAGTCTGGGATAAGGTGGAGGGGTGGAAAGGAGGTGGAAGGGTGGTGGGAGCCCCTCCTGGGGACTCTGTTTTCTGGGAGTACTGTTGTGTTTTACTTTTAACTTGTATATTTCTGGGTGTAGCTGTATATATTGTAAATACCTGCTTGTGTATTCAGCTGAGCTGCAAATATAAAGCTTCATTCTTTAATTTCCAGCTCGGCTGAGACTAGTCTGGGTGATTTTCTTAAGTGTGGGAGGGCAGGTAACACCCAAACCTTCACATCGAGTCTAATGTGTGCTAGGAACCTTCCCACACACACACACACTATTTGAGATATATCAGACTAGCTCAGATGGCTTGGAAGGAAGCTGAAGCTATGTTTACAGCATGGCAAAATGTACAAGCAGATATGCACAACATATTGACAAATATTTACAGTTATATACAAATGAGAACTATTACAGAAATCCAAACTCCCTCCCAGACAAAGGAAAACTGCCCAGAAGGGCTCAAAGCTACCCTCTCTTTCTCCTTCTCTCTCAGATAGACAAACAAAAGCAAGACAGCAAAGCTTAAGTGTTAGTTGTTAGCTGAGATTAGAGGAGAGGTATTAGAGCGGATCAAAGGAGAAAGGAACAGGGCAATGTCCCAGGACAGAGTGAGTGAAAATAGTTTATATTTTGGCTTTGTATCCCTCTCAGCAAACCAATGAATGATATAGACAACAGCATTATTTTATTTTCACAACCAATGATTTAATGTATCTCATTAAAATATTCCATTTAGCCTAAAACCAGCACAAAGTGCAGCCTCCCTGCCAAAGCAGGATCACCCAGGGTAGTTCACACGGGAATGCATCCAGGCAGGTCTTGAAAATCTCCAGAGAAGTAGACTCCACAACCTCTCTGGGCAGCCTGCTCTAGTGTCCTGTCACCCTCACTGTAAAGAAGTTTCTCCTCAGGTTGAGGTGAAATCTTCTCTGTTCCAGTTTGTATCCATTGCTCCTTGCCTTATTGCTGTGCCCCACCAAAAAGAGATTGATCCTCTCCACTTGATACCCACCCCTCAGATATTTATAGACATTGATCAGATCCTCTCTCAGTCTTCTCAAGACTAAACAACATAATTTGTCCTTTCTCTTCTGATACAAAGAAGAGGGATCCTTGTTCCAAATTGAATAAAAGAGTGTGCGAAACTGCCTATGCCACCATCATAGCAATGCTGCTGTGACTAGGATTTAACTCACACACTTTCTAGAGACCTTGGAGAATTTGATTTCTCTTAAATATTTGCTTTTCCTAGACAATTAAGGAAAACAAATTAATGTATAAAAAGATACCACTAAGAAAGAAAGTCTTGATCTGAATTCAGTGAGTTGTCAGTTTGTTATGCATTAAGTAGCACTGGGGGAGGACTGCTTTGTTGTGTGATTAGGAGAGCTCATTGTTAAGGAGAAATATTTACAGAGATATTGAGATATTAGCTGAGATTTAAATATGTTTATAAATTGGTCTCTTGATACCTTCTCCTAGTTATTTCCCCCAGCAGTTGTATTAATTCCTGCCACTTTCCTTCAGCTTGCTAAAATCAGGATTTCCACAGAAACACAGATGACTGTGGCCTGAATCAAAATGCATTTACATACTGGGGTTTCAAAATTGGGTATTCATATGACATGTTATCTACAATGTCAGTAGCAAACCAGCAGAGCTTTTCAAGCCTTTGGGATAATGGAAACCAATAATGGAAACCAAGTCCTGCTCCAGCCTATTCACTGAAGAAAACATCTGACTCTTCCCTGATAACCTTTGAGCTAGCCAACTCCTGAGACAGATGGAAAAAGGAGATGGATGACCAGGAATTGCAGAAAAATGCCTGAAGCCTGGACAGCTATCATCCATGACACTGCTCTTGTCCTTAATTAGATGGAATGACTTGATGTTCCAATGGGAATTACATTAAAGGAGTGGATTGTGGCCATTTGGGCTGGATTTCTAGCTCAGACATAAAAATATTCAGAGCAGAGGAACTTAGAAGTAGAAGCTCTGAGGGGAGAGGTGAACATTCTAGGGATAGGCCATATAATGGCAACAATAACTAAATTAATGTAATTTCATTGGAGCATCAAGAGCTTCATGTCTAGAAGCACAGCTTCTACCTTCCCCTTGCTGCTTCTGCAGCTTCAGCTGCACCTGCTGCTATCTTCCCCCACTGTTGTTTTGGCCACTGCTGCTTTTGCTGCTTTGCCGCTGCTTGACCTCTTCCCCATCTTTAAGGTTATTATATTTCTCTAGTAGTTTATTTCTCCTTATACTGTTATATTTAAACTCTAAGAAATACAATTTCATCTTTCCCTGACTTTCCAAAAAAAATCTGTGTTGTAGTGAGTTTATTCTACTGGGAGAGGGATCCACCCTAACCCAGCACAGTAATCTCTGAAGCACCCCAAAGTGTTGCTCCCAAACTTATCTGTAACTAAGATATGTCTAACTTGAAGGAGAAATGGAGCAAGCTCCTAGATCTGTCTGACAGAGAAAAGCACCCCTTTTTACTCAGCTTCTGTGAGCAAATGCACATAGTGGCTTGAGAAAAAGAGATACAACAAAACCCAAAACACACCAGAATGTGTCACAGGTTGAAGGACAAAATGGAGCAAGCTCCTAGATCTGTCTGACAGAGAAAAACATCCCTCTTTGCTCAGCTTCTGATTGCAAATGCACGTAGTGGCTTGAGAAAAACAGAAACAAACCCCAAAACACACCAGAATGTGTCACTGCTGTTTTCATAGAATTATAGAATTGTTTTGGGTTGGAAAAGACCTCTAAGGTCATGAAGTCCAACCACTGACCAAACACCACCATGGTTATTAAACTGGGGTTGTTTAGTCTGAAGAAGAGGAGGCTGAAAGGGGACCTTATTGCCCTCTACAACTACCTAAAAGGAGGTTGTAGTGAGGCTGAAGCTGATCTCTTCTCCTGAATTACTAATGATAGGACAAGAGGAAATGGCCACAAGCTGCATGAGGGGAGGTTTAGGTTGGATGTTGGGAGGAAGTTCTTTACTGATTATGTGGTCAGGCACTGGAATAGGCTGCCCAGGGAGGTGGTGGAGTCACCATCTCTGCAGGTGTTTAAAAGGAGAGTGGCTGTGGTGCTTGAGGCTATGGCCTAGTGATGAAGGCTGCTGGGATGAAGGTTGGACTGGCTGATCCTGCTGGTCCTTTCCAAGCATGGCAATTCCTAGTGATGAGATGTTGTGCTGAGGGGTTTGGTTTAGTCAAGGCATTGTCAGTGTGAAACTAACAATTAGACTCGATGAGCTTGAAGGGCTTTTCCAATCTAAGACATTCTGTGAGTCTGTGATTATTTCACTTTTCTCAGACTGTATTCTGAGCTGATATCCATACCCTAACAGTTGACTCTACTTGCTCTTGCAGAAGAAAATCCCTTCACTTAGGTGTGAACACGACTGCATTAGCTTTGCAGAAAATAAATGTTTCAGTACTTTTCTTCTGGCGCTGGATGCCGAATGGGACACTTAGCACACTGTGGCTGTGCTGCAGTGCTCGAGATGGAGCTACTTTTAGAAATTACCAAAGGAATGATGGAAGAAAAAAAAAACAAAAAGGGTAATTAATTTTCAGCTTCTTAAACAAATGCCCTCGTTCATCAGGAAAAGCCGTGCAAGCTTTGTACCTTGATTTGTGCCGTGTTGCTTAGAGATACTGGAAAATGTGTCAGGGAAGAAAAGTCCTTGAATTTCTTCTGCTTCAGTTGCAAGTCTATTAATAGAATGGGCAGAGAATTGCAATGCTTCATTGCTTGTGGATGATGGAGGGGAATACAAGGACCTTCCTACTTTCAAAGTGGTTTTGAAATAATATCACCAGCAGCAAGGCAACTCAGAGGAGTTCAGCACTGTAGAGCAAAAAATGATACTTAGAAAATAAAAACTAGAAACCCACAGTCTTCTTTTTTTTTTCACTTTATCAGCAGTAAACTCACTCTGCCATTTCCCTCCTCCTATTTTGCAGCTTTAAATGAATGAGGTCATAAAGACATACTCATAAATGTAACATTTAATGGTAAAAAAGCTTTATGGCAATCATCTGATTAGAGTGGATGCTGTGCGACCCCGTGGAATAATCAGGATCAGTTACTAGCCTAGTGACTAGGAATAAACAGCTGATTACATGATTACACAAGGACTCAAAACACTTCCCAGCAGCTCAATCCCCAGCCTAAGTAAAATGCTTGGCCTGACCTTGTGTGAGATATTACCCAGTGCCATTCCGGTGGGCTGCTAAGGTCCTGCAGCTTTCCATTAAGCTAAATGAGAAAGTCTTGACCATCACAATTTGCACCACTGGATCCATTATCTTTTGCCCTACAGGTGATTTACTCTCTGCTTTATTACAGAAGACAGAATAATTGAGATACTATTGTCCTGCAGACAGCAATGTCAAAGCTTATTCATTTATGAGTATGATGATACTTTCCAAGTCACACAGCAGACAGTGGTGTATGATTCCTATCAATGTTGGTGGGAAGTACATAATTTAATATTAAAAAATGACCTTTAAAAGCAATTGGAAAGATTTTAATGGACAAAACAAAGCCTAAAAAATGCATACAGACATTTTTAGTCGCTTTGATGTGATGACTTTGACCCTAAAAGAAGAAAGCAGGCCTGTTCTAATGAGCCACAGAGCTAAAATACACTGCCATGTGCTGGCAGACTGAAAAGGTCATGCAAACAGCCAAGGGCAACGAAGCTGGTGAGAAATCTGGAAAACAAACCCTATGAGGAAAGGCTGAGGGAGCTGGGGGTGTGCAGCCTGCAGAAGAGGAGGCTCAGGGCGGACCTCATTGCTGTCTGCAACTACCTGAAGGGAGGCTGTAGCCAGGTGGGGTTGGGCTCTTCTGCCTGGCAGCCAGGGACAGAACAAGGGGACACAGTCTCAAGCTGTGCCAGGGGAGGTCTAGGCTGGATGTTAGGAGGAAGTTGTTGGCAGAGAGAGTGATTGGCATTGGAATGGGCTGCCCAGGGAGGTGGTGGAGTCGCCGTCCCTGGAGGTGTTCAAATAAAGCCTGGATGAGGCACTTAGTGCCATGGTCTGGTTGATTGTCTAGGGCTGGGTGCTAGGTTGGACTGGATGATCTTGGAGGTCTCTTCCAACCTGGTTGATTCTATGATTCTGTGATTCTATGCCTGCGACAGTCCAGGGTTCCTCTGAGCAGGTCTGAACAGCATTTCATGCAGCACACTGATCGCTTTGCTTGTCACAGGTACTAAGCAGCTCGGTTCTCTCTGCTGAACTGCTAGCCGGTGGCAAATGCTGATATGTGCCTAGCCTCATGTAGCTCCTCTGGCTTAACTCTGTGCATCTGTGTAGCAGTGATAGGGCTGAGAACAGGCAAGGTGAAGAAATGTCTGTTAGTTTACCTTAGTAGCCAGCAGGGGAAGCTGCTGCATCGGTTTTCGTTGCGACCTGCAGGTAGAAATATCGGCTACTTTTTTCTTAAACCCACAGCTGAAAAGGTGGAGTTCTCTTAAAATGAGACAGAATATGTATGTTTGCATGGAGGAGGTTCTGTCAGATTACTAAACTACTCACAGACGAGGGAACAGGATGAGTGGCACAGGACAGAACGTACAGGTGCTATTTAGTGCCTGAATTTAGTCTGTCCTACATATTTACTCCAACTACTAAATATAAAAGACTTCAAAAGCTGGCTTACTATAGATTCTCTTATTTAAGCTGTTGTTAGGCGACCACAGTCCTTGCTCCGTGTGCACAAGGAAAGTGTTGCTGTAGAAACTGGAACAAGTCCAGGTTCTCTTCTCAGGCTTGACCTGACAAGTGTCAGGGAGTCAAAATGTTTTTCTTAAACATATGATTATGAGCTTCACAGAATTTGACTTTTATTCTGTTTGATGATATTCAGCCTTTCATCTTGAAACAACAATAAACTACCTTGCCCTTCCCATTTTTTTCCTCTCACATTAAAAGCAGGTGTGTTTTGATGGTGAAAAAGCTATAGAGCTCTAACCAGTCTGAAATATAAAACAAAGTCTTACCACATACTCATTTCTTTATCCTTAAACCATTACTGGCACCTTATGAGACCTCCAGATTTCAGGGACGAATACCATGGAATTGGTTATCAAAAAGGGCTGGACATCAAGAAATTGGAATGGGCTGCCCAGGGAGGTGGTGGAGTCACCATCCCTGGAGGTGCCATGGTCTGGTTGACTGGACAGGGCTGGATGCTAGGTTGGACTGGATGATCTTGGAGGTCTCTTCCAACCTGGTTGATTCTATGATTCTAAATCTTTTTTTACCACATACTTTAGCCTTAAACCATTATTAGGGTGTTATGAGACTTCCAAATTTTGAGGACAAATACCATGGAATTGGTTGACAAAAAAGGTTGGACACCAGGAAATCTTTTTTTTACCATATACTTTATCCTTAAACCATTATTGAGACCATATGTGACTTCCAAATTTCGAGGACAAAGACCATGGAATTGGTTATGAAAAAGAGTTGGACACCAAGGAATCTTTTTTTACTACACACTTTATCCTTAAACCATTATTGAGACCTTATGTGACTTCCAAATTTTGAGGACAAATACCATGAAATTGGTTCTAAAAAAGAGTTGGACAGCAAGGAATCTTTTTTTCACGACCCTCTTTATCCTTAAACCATTATTAGGATGTTATGAGACTTCCAAATTTCAAGGACAAATACCATGGAATTGGTTATCAGAAAGAGTTGGACACCAGGAAATCTTTTTTTACCACATACTTCAGCCTTAAATCATTATTAGGATGATATGAGACTTCCAAATTTTGAGGACAAATACCATGAAATTGGTTCTAAAAAAGAGTTGGAGAGCAAGAAATATTTTTTACCATATACTTTATCCTTAAACCATTATTAGGACCTTATGAGACTTCCAAACTTCAAGGACAAATACCATGGAATTGGTTATAAAAAAGGGCTGGCTATCAAGAGGGATTTTTTTTTGCCAAACTTAGCAGGTGATCTTGAAGTAGCTGTGTACATGGTCCTGAGCACAGTATTTTAATAGAGCATTTTATTCTCCCCAGTTCCCACCAGAAGAGGATTTGCATGATTGTTATCACACTGGCAAATTGATGATACCTTCTTCATGCCTTATTAATAATAGATGTGTCAGATAGTGTGGTAGAAAAGAGATTTTAATTGGGCATGTGTAGAAGCTCTGCAATTAGAAAGGCTATTGTTAGTTCTAGTATGAACATTGCCTTGAGGTTGTATTAATGGCTCATAAAGTTTTCTCATGCAATCCAATAGTCTTGGGTCTGCCCAAAACAATTATATAGTCCTAATTCTCATTTAATTCTCATCTCAACTCTTGACAGAAAGAGGGGCAATGGGTGGAACTTGAGGCATAGGAATCTTCATGTAAACATGAGGAGGATTTTTTTCCCCTGTGAGGGTGACAGAACACTGGAACAGGCTGCCCAGGGCGGGTTGTGGAGTCTCCCTCTCTAGAGATATACAAAACCCACCTAGATGCATTCCTGTGTGAACTGGTCTAGGTGACCCTGCTCTGGCAGGGTGGTTGGACTGGATGAGGTTTTGAGGTCCCTTCCAGCCCCTGACATTCTGTGATTTTGTATGACTGCCATAAAAGTTCCTCAGCAGGAACCTGCAAGTTTGCTGGACATCTGAATGGAAACGATTATTTCCTCTGTAGGGAATTTAGAATCATAGGATCAATCAAGGTTGGAAGGGACCACAAGGATCATTCAGTTCCAACCCCCCTGCCATGGGCAGGGACATCCCAGCCTAGATCAGGATAGATTTACTAGTTTAGATCTGACTCTTTCCTTCCTTTAGTTTCAAACAAACGGATTTTGTTCTTGAAATGGAAGTTTGCCTTGAAGGTGTTTATAGCTGTGTAGTGGGGTCCTGTGTAAACCTGTGACAGGAATTGTGGGTTTGCCCAAACCAATGCCTGTGTGTGGCAAATAGAATCATAGAATCAACCAGGTTGGAAGCCACCTCCAAGCTCATCCAGTCCAACCTAGCACCCAGCTCTGTCCAGTCAACCAGACCATGGCACTAAGTGCCTCATCCAGGCTTTTCTTCAACACCTCCAGGGACGGTGACTCCACCACCTCCCTGGGCAGCCCATTCCAATGCCAATCACTCTCTCCAGGAAGAACTTCTCCTAACATCCAGCCTATACTTCCCCCAGCACAACTTGAGACTGTGTCCTGTCATTCTGTTGCTGGTTGCAAACCTCCACGCACTCACAGCCCGTGTTGCTCATGATCTCAAATGGCATATCCATCCATCCATCCATCCATCCATCCATCCATCCATAATAAGCTCAGTTCTGCCCTTATAGAATAGAATAGAATCAACTAGGTTGGCAGAGACCTCCAAGATCATCCAGCCCATCCTATCACCGAGCCCTATCCAGTCAACTAGACCATGGCACTAAGTGCCTCATCCAGGCTTTGCTTGAACACCTCCAGGGACAGCGACTCCACCACCTCAACTGAGTGAAAGGCCACAATTTATCTCTTAAGATGATAGGATCAGTTGGTAACTTATGAGTAATAAAAGGAAATTCCTAGCCCATATGCAATTATTTTGAAGTTATAAGCCACTATTAGGGCTTCAGGGAGATTAAACTTTACTTTAGAAATTCCTTCAACATATATTTCATATCTAACAAAGGCTATGCTCTTGTGTTTCCAAAGGAGTCAAGACAGCCAGAAGCACTGCTGTGGAAAGGTTAAACATTTCATTTTTCTCATGGGGAAAGCTCTACCAAAAAGGCTGAAAAACAAACCACTAAACATTCAACTAGTACAGCTTGAGAGAGTCTGCTTGGCACAATTTATTGCATCTGTTATCGTCTAAGCTGTTTGCTCTTGTCCAAGTAGATAATGCAATGCTGGGAACAGGAAAATATTAGATGCAGGATGACAGGAGGGATTTCTCCCCAAGAAAATACAAATGTCATTGTTGAAAGATACTTTTCACAAGGGCTTGTAGGGGCAGGATGAAAGGGAATAGATTTAAGCTGGAGGAGGGCAGATTTAGACTGAGTATTAGAAGGAGAGTTAGAGTGCTGAGACACTGGAACAAGTTGCCCAGGGAGATTGTGGATGCCCCTCCCTGGAGATCATAGGATCACAGAATCATAGAATCAAACAGGTTGGAAGAGACCTCCAAGCTCATCCAGTCCAACCTAGCACCCAGCCCTGTCCAATCAACCAGACTATGGCACTAAGTGCCTCATCCAGGCTTTGCTTGAACACCTCCAGGGACGGTGACTCCACCACCTCCCTGGGCAGCCCATTCCAATGCCAATCACTTTCTCTGCCAAATTCCTCCTAACATCCAGCCTAGACCTCCCCTGGCACAACTTGAGACTGTGTCCCCTCATTCTGTTGCTGATTGCCTGGAAGAAGAGATCAACCCCACCTGGCTACAGCCTCTCTTCAGGTAGTTGTAGACAGAAAGGAGGTCACCTCTGAGCCTCCTCTTCTCCAGGCTGCACACTCCCAGCTCCCTCAGCCTCTCCTCACAGGGTTTGTGTTCCAGATCTCTCACCATCTTTGTCAAGGCCAGGTTGGATGAGGCCTTGAGCAATCTGGTCTGGTGCAAGGTGTCCCTGCCCAGAGCAGGGAGCTTGGAACTAGAAAATCTTTAAGGTCCTTTCCAACTGAAACCATTCTATGAGTTTAAGAATCTATGAAACATTAGGGGTGGACTCAGTGTCCAGGCTTCAGAACTAAAAGCAACTTTAGAAAAGCCATAATTGTGGGGAAAACATCTTTATGCAAACTGTTTTTAAGAGATTCAACTTCTTCAGTTTAATACAGTGGAATGGTCAAGCTCTATGACTTCATTATAGCCCATAAGCACTTTTAATAGAGGGAGGATTTTTAACAGCTTCTGTCTGTAAATTTAGCAAGCAGTAGCATAAAAGAACTAAAGTAATTCTACAAACCTTGGTACATTCAGAGTAAAAATAAGCTGGTGAAGGACCTTGAAAGCAAATCTTGTGAGCAGCGGCTGAGGGAACTGTAGTTGTTTAGTGTTCAGAAGAGAAGGCTGAGGAGAGACCTCATCGCCCTCTACAACAATCTCAAAGGAGGCTGGAGAGTGGTGGGAGTTACAGAATCATAGAACGGTTTAGGTTGGAAAGGGACCTCAAAGATCATTTAGTTTCAACCCTTGGCCATAGGCAGGGACACCTCCCACTAGAACAGGTTTCTCAAGGCCTCATCCAATCTGGCCTTGAACATCTCCAGGGAGGAAGCAGCCACAACCTCCCTGCACAGACTGTGCCAGTGTCTCACCACCCTCACTGTGAAGAGGGGGAGGTCTAGGCTGGATGTTAGGAGGAAGTTCTTCCCAGAGAGAGATTGCCATTGGAATGGGCTGCCCAGGGAGGTGGTGGAATTGCTGTCCCTGGAAGTGTTCAAAAAAAGCCTGGATGAAGCATTTAGTGCCATGGTCTGGTTGACTGGCCAGGGCTGGGTGCTAGGTTGGACTGGATGATCTTGGAGGTCTCTTCCAACCTGGTTGATTCTTGGAGGTGTCTTCCAACCTGGTTGATTCTATGATTCTAAGAAGAGTTGGTCTCTTCTCACATGCAACAAGAGATAGGATAAGAGGAAAAGGCCTCAAGTAGTGCCAAGGGAGGCTGAGGTTGGATATTAGTAAAATTTCTTCACAAACATGGCTTTCAGGCGTTGGAACAGGCTGCTCAGGGAGGTGATGGAGTCACCATCCATGGAAATATTTAGAAGACATGTGTGGGTGTGATGCTGAGGGATGTGGTTTAGTGGTAGTGGCTTAGCAACACTGGTGAGGTTGTAAGCTCTGGGCAAGCAGCCAGACTCAACAATCTGAAAGGTCTTTCCCAACCTCAACAATTCTCTGACTTCCTATCACCTGTCTAGTGAACTACCTGTTTAACACCTCCAACACACATTGGGATGTGCCAGCTCACCACCTTGCTTTGCTTCAGAAGTACTGCTTTGAATTCCCTCCTTTTAAACTTCCACGTTACACCATATTTTATTTATGCCATATTTTATTTATAACTACTGCTCACACTCCAAAGCCAACTACTTATATCCATCTCACATTGCTTACAGGAATAGATGAGCCTTTCTTATCTTACACCAGCATTCAGCTGCTTCCTCCCTGTGCTTCTTGCTACATCTTCTGTATAACTGAAAGATCTCCAGCATACAAAAACACTGAAGTCTTCAGGTACTCATATACCCTTAGAGAACTGTTATCATTGTTGTTTAACAAGTCTAAGTGGTGGGGTCCACACTTTGGCCACAACAACCCCATGCAGTGCTGCAGGCTGGGGACAGAGTGAATGGAGAGCAGCCAGGCGGAGAGAGACCTGGGGGTATTGGTTGACAACTGAACATGAGCCAGCAGTGTGCTCAGGTGGCCAAGAAGGCCAACGGCATCCTGGCCTGTACCAGGAATAATGTGGCTAGCAGGACCAGGAAAGTCCTTCTGCCCCTGTATTCAGCACTGGTTAGTCCACACCTTGAGTGCTGTGTCCAGTTCTGGGCCACTCAATTGAAGAAAGATGTTGAGATACTGGAGCATGTCCAGAGAAGGACACCAAGGCTGGTGAGGGGGCTGGAGCACAGCCCTGTGAGGAGAGGCTGAGGGAGCTGGGAGTGTTTAGTCTGGAAAGGAGAAGGCTCAGAGGAGACCTTATTGTTCTCCACAGTTACCTGAAAGGAGGTTGTAGCCAGGTGAGGTTGGTCTCTTCTGCCAGGCACCCAGGGATAGAACAAGAGGACACAGTCTCAAGCTGTGCCATGGCAGATTTAGGCTGCGTATTAGGAAGAAGTTCTTCACAGCAAGAGTGACTTGCATTGGAATGGGCTGCTCAGAGAGGTGGTGGAGTCACTGTCCCTGGAAGTGTTTAAAAAGAGACTGGATGTGGCACTTGGTGCTGTGGTTTAGTTAATTAGATAATGTTGGGTGAAAGGTTGGAGTCGATGACCTTGAAGGTCTTTTCCAGCCTGGTTAATTCTGTGATTGTAGGCTTTTGTTTCTTTTTTGTTCTTTCTTTTTTCTTTTTGTTTTTGTGTTACATTTTACCTTTTCATTTTTCCTTTCTCTCTCTTTCTTTCTTTCTTTCTTTCTTTCT
>WAAF01013361.1:303805-334926 GCA_013400475.1 Tricholaema leucomelas
CCTTCCTTCCTTCCTTCCTTCCTTCCTTCCTTCCTTCCTTCCTTCCTTCCTTCCTTCCTTGTAGTTGAAGCCATTTCCTATTGTAAGAGAATAGTGAAGGTGGTTTCTAAAACACCATGTACATAGCCAAGTTAGGTTATATATGCATCCCTCCTTCACATTTGGTTTTGGGTCCCCTACTACAAGAAAGACATTTAGTTGTTGAAGCATGTCCAGAGAAGGGAAACAAAGCTGGTGGAAGATCTAGAGAACAAGTCTTACGGGGTGGTTTAGTCTGGGAAAGAGGAGGCTGAGAGGAGACCCATTTGCTCTCCACAATTACCTGAAAGAAGGTTGTATTGAGGTAGGGATCAGTTTCTTCTCTCTAGTGATGGAACAAGAGGGAATGGCCTGAAATTATGGCAGAGGAGGTTTAGGCTGGATATTAGGAAAAAATTTCTTTACTAATAGTGGTCAGGAATTGGAACAGGCTGCCCAGGGAGGTGGTGGAGTCACTTTTCTTGGAGGTGCCCAAGGAAAATGTAGACATGGCACTGTGGAATGTGATTTAATGGTCTCAGGTTGATGATTCAACTCAGTGATCTTAGAGGTCTTTTGCAAGCGAAATAATTCTATGATTCAAAGATTTTTTTAGCAGTTCTCTTCCCACCTTCTGACTTTTTAGAAAGGAAGATATTATTATTGGACATTTTTCATCTCCTTCTAAATAAATGGTGAAGAGTTCCACTTACAGAGCAAACGCTTAGCCAGAGGCTGAAAGTTTTAAGCAATAGGAAGTTTTCCTTTAGAGCAAGAAGAGCAAATGCCTCACAGGGAGAGAAAACATTACTTATTTTCAGAAAACAGAGTGCGCAAAGGAACTAGAATCTTCCTGCTAAGTTTGAGCATTTCATATCCACAGGTTGCTCAGCATTTGGCTAACATAATTGATCCCAGCTACACTACACCTCTGGAATTAGTTCCTATAAACTTGATTGGGATGAATCACGTGTCTAGAAGCAGGGTTGCACCCAGAGTCAGTAAATAGCAGATGGCAAAATAGCCAAACACGCTTGCAAACAGCCCCCTAGGCTAAATCTCTCCATCAACAGCTGGAAGAGGGTATTCAATATGGTTAGTGTCTTTTTCTGTGTGGATACCAACTGTTACTGGACATTTGCTGTGCTTACTGGGAGGAACCTTGATGCAGCGAAGCTTTAAAGGTTTTATTTTTTAGCATTTCCTACCTGGCAGATGTTGGCTGGAAACAATTAGGCAGAAAGCAAGTAGATTAAAAACTTCTTCAATGAATTATAACATAATCTAAATGACAAAATTTAGGTTAGGCATCCTCTCAGAATAATTACCAAACAATTACCTAATAATGAAGCTTCCAAGTTTTTTTTTTTCCTAACAGATGGTCAGAAGCTGCAATATATTGGATCAGAGATAATCAGCAAATTCAATATGCAGGATAAATGCAGCAATCTATCATCCTGCTGCAACCTTCTGCATTATAATATACTTGTTATAACTAGAAGAACAGAGGAGCATTCCAGGATCTCTTATCTAATAGGGATGATAGAGGGGTTCAGAGACCCTTCAGAAAGTGGTCTAAACATGTAGCTTGTGCTAGTTTGAAGCTAGCTAGAATGTTTTGGTGAGAAGTTTTCCTTTAGAGGAAACTGCTGAGGAAGTCTTCGAGGAAGGTAATAAAATCATTGACATTCTGTTGCAAGCAGTTTTTCATAGAATCATAGAATCAACCAGGTTGGAAGAGACCTCCAATATCATCCAGTCCAACCTAGCACCCAGCCCTAGACAATCCATTAGACCATGGCACTAAGTGCCTCATCCAGGCTTTGCTTGAACACCTCTAGGGACGGTGACTCTACCACCTCCCTGGGCAGCCCATTCCAATGCCAATCACTCTTTCCATGCAGAGCTTCCTCTTAACATCCAGCCTAGACCTNCAACAAAGTCTCCACCATGGCAGTTCCCACAAATAAGAAGACCACTCTATCTTTCCTGGGTGCAGTGGGATTTTGGAGACTCCACATTCCTGGATTCAGTTAGATTGTCAAACCTCTG
The DNA here is from genome assembly GCA_013400475.1 of Tricholaema leucomelas. Lineage (NCBI taxonomy): Eukaryota > Metazoa > Chordata > Aves > Piciformes > Lybiidae > Tricholaema lacrymosa > Tricholaema leucomelas. Next base: position 305,876 of record WAAF01013361.1, read on the forward strand.
CATGATGTGACTTGTAAGAGAAACAATTTCGAGTGGGCACTTGAACATAGCTTTACAGCAGATACATTCGTGACTTACCACGTACTCAGTTAAGTGACCTTAGAAACAGTCTTGAGACCACTTCAGCATTCATGGTTCACATCCAATTACTCTACAAGTACAAATTGCTTGCTGTATGTTGTCATTCTAGAAAGACAATGATGGTTTATGTGATTTTGATATGAACTCCTTTAAGAAATGCTAGATAAAATGTAAGAGGGTATATTAGCTATCAGCCACAGAAAAGATGCACTGTCTTATAAATGGATGTGCTGGGTTGACCCTGGCTGGACACCAGATGATTATCAAAGCTGCCCTATTACTCCCCCTCCTCAGCTGGAGAGGGAATATAATGAAAGGACAGAAAGACATCACTCAGCAACTACCATCATGGGCCAAGCAGACTTGGCTTGAAGAAAATGCATTTAATTTGTTACAAATTAAATCAGAGTAAGATAATGAGAAATAAAAATGAAATCTTGAGACATCTTCCTTCCACACCTCCCTTCTTTCTGGGCTTTAACTTTACTCCCAGTTTTCTCTACCTCCTCCCCTGAAGGGGCACAGGGCACCAGGGAATGGTGGTCGTGGTCAGTTCATCACAAGTTGCTCTGCTGCTGCTTCTCCCTCAGGGGAAGGACTCCTCACGTTCTTTCTCTGCCCCAGTGTGGGGTCCCTTCCATGGGAAAGAGTCCTGCATTAACTTCTTCAATGTCAGTCCTAACCATGGGCTGCAGTTCTTCATGAGCTGTTCCACTGTACGTCCCTCCCATGGGGTGCAGCAAACTTACTCCAGTGTAGGTTCCTCTCCACGGATCTGTGGCTTCCCACAGAGTCACAACCTCCTGTAGGCATAGGCATTTGATCCAGTTGGAGGTCCTGCACAGGCTGTGAGTGGGTATCTGCTCCACTACCAACCTTCATGGGGTGCAGAAGGGCAGCCTTCCTCACCAGGGTTTTCACCATTGGCTGCAGAGGAATTTCTGCTCTGGCACCTGCAGCACCCCTTCCCTTTCCTTCTTCACCGACCTTCATACCTGCAGGGCTGTTTCTCTCCCAGCTGCTGCTACACAGCTTTTATTTCCTCTTCTTGAATAGGTTATCCCAGAGGTGCTGTCACCATCGCTAATGGGCTTGGCCTCTGCCAGCAGCAGGTTGATCTTGGAGCTGACTGGCACTGACTATCAAATACAGGGGAAGCTTCTAGCAGCTTCTCACAGAAGCTGCCCCTGTAGCAACTCTGTAGCAAATGGCTGAGAGCAGCCCTGAGGAAAAGGACCTGGGGATCTGGGTAGATGAAAAGCTGAACATGAGCCTGCAGTGTGAGTGCAGCCCAGACAGCAACCCTGTGCTGGGCTGCAGCAAGAGTAGCGTGGCCAGCAGGGCAAGGGAGGTGATTCTCACCCTTTGCTCTCCTGAGATCCCAACTGGAGTACTCTGTGCTGTTCTGGAGCCCCCAACACAAGAAGGACATGGAAGTGTTGGAGCAAGTCCAGAGGAGGCCATGAATATACTCAGAGGGCTGCAGCAGCTCTGCTGTGAGGACAGGCTGAGAGGGTTGGGGTTCTTCAGCCTGGAGAAGAGGAGGTGTGATAGTTTGAAAGTTACTCACCCGTCCCTGTCCCCTTGCCCCCTTCAAATGAATTTACCCAGACTAGACTCATCCAGCTGCAATTTAAGGAGTGAAGCTTTATATTCACAGCTTAGCACAGTATGCACGCAGATACTTACAATATATCACAAATATATACAGCCATAGACAGAAATATACAAGTAAAAAGTAATACAGAAACACAACAGCCCTCCCAGAAACCTGAATCCCCAGGAGGGGCCCCCAACCACCTTTCCACCTTCTTTACACCCCCTACTCTTATCCCAGAATCTGCTTTATGTGCAAGCTGAGTTGGAAGGATCGACAAGGGGAGTTAGAAGCAGAATGATTAGCTGGGTTACACAAATCCAGCTAAAAACTAGGGAGAGACCCAGACACCAACAGACTCTGACAGATAGACTGTCTTATCTATGTTTGTGTCCTTGCTTTTATACATCCCAGCAAACCTGTGAGTGAAGCAGACATCACCATTGTTTTCTTTTCACAGCCTATAATCTATTTTTTTCTCATTAAAACATTCCAATTAGCCTCAAACCAGCACAAAAGGCTTTGAGGAAATCTTGTAGTAGCCTTCCAGCATCTGAAAGGGGCATACAGGAAGGCTGGGGAAAGACTATTGACAAGGTCTTATAATGACAGAACAAGGAGGAATGGGTTTAAACTGGCAGAGGGGAGACTTAAACTAGATATTAGGAAGAAGCTCTTTGCAGTGAGGGTGGTGAGACACTGGAACAAGTTGTCCAGAAAGGTTTGTGGATGCTCCCTCTCTGAAGATGTTCAAAGCTAGGTTGGATGAGGCTTTGAGTGACCTGTTCTAGTGGGAGGTGCCCTTGCCTATGGTGGGCGGTTGGAACTGGATGTGCTTTGAGATACCTTCCAACCTAAACCATTCTATGATTCTATTCTATGAACTCTGTTGCCAAAACCTTGCCACACAAAGCCAATGCAGCGTATGGCAAGGTACTTTCAAAGTCAGCTACCCATCACCTCATACAAATGAGGAGTTCTTCTGCCTTCAGTGTATCTCCTGAATGAACAAGACATTGCAGAAATGTTTGTTTAAAAGAGTAAAATGTTTATCTGAGTAGTAGCTGCCTATAAATAAGAACACTTGAGCCAAGTTGTGTTTCATTTGGTAGTCTTGAGTCTGCACCAAGATGAAGTCAATGTGGTAATGTGTTTCTTTTCCTTTCTGTACCCTAGCATCTTGATTAGATGTAGTTTATACTTGTTATGACTAGCAAGCAGTTTAAATTTCCATGTCTGATTCTGTGCTTAACAACTTAATGAGCAACTGTTCTTATTCTGAATCATGCTAAGAATCATAGAAGCCAGAAACTAATATGAAGAAAGATGAAAACCCAAATTTATACTTCAGGGCCTATAATTCACTATTAGTAACATTTCTCAGAGAATTCTCCAAGTACCTTTTTGCTAATGTTATTTTTATCTACACTTTCTGGCCATTTTAAAATAGATTAGTTTCTCCCAGTTTGTCTATATAGTTCAAGAGTAGCTACACTGCTAGAGACCAACCCCATGGAGAAGGATCTGGGAGTCCTGGTGGACAGCAAGTTCTCCATGGCACAGCAATGTGCCCTGATGGCCAAGAAGGTCAATGGCATCCCGGGGGGCATTAAAGAAGAGTGTGGCAAACAGATCAAGGGAGGCTGTCCTCCCCCTCTGTGCTGTCCTGGGGAGGCCCCTTATGGAATATTGCATCCAGTTCATGAGGGACAGGGATCTACTGGAGTGAATCCAAGGGAGGGCTACAGGGATGATGAAGGGACTGGAACACTGACTGATGAGGAAAGGCTGAGAGCTCTGAGGCTGTTAAGTCTGGAGAGGAGAAGGCTGAGAGGGGATCTGAGCAATGTATATAAATAGCTGAAGGCTGGGGGTCAGGAAGTATGGAAGAGGGACAGGCTTTATTCACTTGTGCCGTGGCATGCAACAAGGGGCACTGCGTGGAAACTGCAGCACAGGAAGTTCCAATTCAACATGAGGAAGAACTTCTTTACTGTAAAGGTCACAGCACTGGAACAAGTTCCCCAGAGAGGTTGTAGAGTGTCCTTTTCTGGAGGAAAACAACCAGTAAAGCTCATGTGATCAGCCAAGGCTAGTGGAAGAGATCAGAAAGAGAAGCAAAGAGAGTCAGTGCCCAAAAACCAAGAAAAAAGAGTTGTTAATACTTTGTCTTTTTATACCTCTTAGCAAACCAACAAATTATATTGACTTTGTCATTATTGTCCTTTTACAACCAATGATCTAATTTCTCTTACTAGAATATTCCAATAAGCCTTCAACCACTACACTTTTCCAGTGTTCTACCACTCTTAGTAAAGATCTTCTTCCTAATGTCCAATCTAAACCCACTCTTTCCTAGTTTAAAACCATTACCCCTTGTCCTGTCACAGCATGTCCTTGTAAAGAGTTTCTCCTCAGCTTTCTTGTAAGCTATCTTCAGTCAATGGAAGGTGACACTAAGGTCTCCCTGGAGCCTTCTCTTCTCCAGATTGAACAACTCCAACTCTTGTATTTCATTTTTACATAGTTGAAAAAGTGTAAGATGCATAATTTCATCATTTTTTGTTGCAAACAATTTTCTGTGCTGAGCATTTTGGTTTTTTTTTTTTTTTGGTATTGAAACTCCAAAATATTCTGTCTCATTATAGTTTAAATGCTTCAGGTTATCATTTGTACTATGCTGCTGAAAACAAGGTTGAACTTCACAGAATTAACCAGGTTGGAAAAGACCTTCGAGGTTGAGTCCAACCTATCACCTAACACCTTCTAATTAACTAATCCACGGCATTTAGTGCCTCATTCAGCCTCCAGGGATGGTGAATCTACCACCCCTCTGGGCAGCCCATTCCAATGCCAATCACTCTTTCTGGGAAGAACTTCTTCCTAACATCCAGCCTAAATCTGCCCTGGTGCAGCTTGAAGCTGTGTCCTTTTGTTCTGTCCCTGGTTGCCTAGGAGAAAAGGCCAACCTCATCTGGCTACAACCTGCCTTCAGGTAGTTGTAGAGAACAATGAAGTCTCCCCTGAGCCTCATCTTCTCCAGGCTGAGCAATCCCAGCTCCTTCAGCCTCTCCTCATAGGACTTAATTTAGGCAGCTTGAAGATGAATTCAGGGCTTTAAGAAATATGTATTTCATATTAATAAAAATATTATATCTCATACAAAAGTAGGTAAGTCAGAGTACAACAGGTAGATATTTTCAATTAAAAAAAAATCCTATCTGCCCCTTTCTTCCACAAATACTTTAAACACTGTGAAAAATCACATTATTTCTGCAGAAACAGCACATGGCAGACATTTCCATGTCTGCTCTTGCAAATTCTGATTCTTCACTGTTCAAGAATAGTTACTTATAATCTTTTTCTTTCTATAATATGCAGTATAGACTTGTGCAAGTCTTAAACTTCTTATAAGAATCATCTCAAGTATCAGCTTTCAGTAATAAATCCCCCTTCATGTTGTACCATATATTGACACTGAATGGGGAAAAATCAAAAGGTTCTCCTTTTCTCCCCTATATTGACACTGAGTGGAGAAAAAACCAAAAGGTTCTTGTTTTCTCCCCTATATTGACACTGAGTGGGGAAAAAAACAAACGGTTCTCCTTTTCTCCCCTATATTGACACTGAATAGGGGAAAACCAAAAGGTTCTCTTTTTTCCCCCTGTATTGACACTGAATAGGGGAAAACCAAAAGGTTCTCTTTTTTTCCCCTGTATTGACACTGAATAGGGGAAAACCAAAAGGTTCTCTTTTTCTCCCCTATATTGACACTGAGTGGGGAAAAACCAAAAGGTTCTCCTTTTCCCCCCTATATTGAAACTGGATGGGGAAACCCCAACATATTCTCTTTTTCTCCCCTATATTGACACTGAATAGGGGAAAACCAAAAGGTTCTCTTTTTTACCCCTATATTGACACTGAATGGGGAAAAACAGAAGATTCTCTTTTTTCCCCTATATTGACACTGGATGTGGAAAAACCAAAAGGTTCTCTTTTTCTCCCCTATACTGACACTGAATGTGGGAAAACCAAATGATTCTCTTTTCCTCTCAGTCAGAATTCCTTTGTGAACTGCTATAGATGCTAATATCCTTCTATGAATCCCTAAATAACTGGGAGTGTAAAAAGCCATAGCCTGTCCTCCGGGCAGCTTGCAGCAGACAGTAAAGGGCACATCAACAGCAGCCATATGTCAAAATCATAGCACTTAGGAAAGCTCTTTTCCATGTTTTTTAATAAAAAAAGGTGGGGTTTGGTTGTTTTGTTTGTTTGTTTGTGTTTGGACATTGTTTTGGGGTTTGTTTGGTTTGGATTGGTTTGGTTTTAATATAAAGCTCTTAAAACTGCGACACCAAAATCTTCAAGCTTCTGTTAAATCATTTAAATGAATCCCCTCAGGTTCAGCAGTAGGTTTACAAGGCACATCAAAAGCATATTTAAATAAATAAATAAATAAATAAGCACTCCCTCAAAAGCAGAATTAATTCCACTGCTTCACACCATCATTTTATTTCCCTGTTTCGTGGTTTGTCTGGTTTATGGTTCTTTGCTTGAAGCAAGTGGGAGCTGTAATTTGCTAGTTAAGATTCTAAGGCTTGAATATGATTGACCTTTTTTCTCTTTTTACTTTTGCATTGCTGGTCAGTCAGCATAAAGAAGTTGTCTTCCTGTCTGCTTGGGGCTTCTAATTGTATCCTCAGAAATCATAGAATCATAGAATCATAGAATCAACCAGGTTGGAAGAGACCTCCAAGATCAGCCAGTTCAACTTAGCACCCAGCCCTATCCAGTCAACCAGACCATGGCAATAAGTGCCTCATCCAGGCTTTGCTTCAACACCTCCACTGCCTCCCTGGGCAGCCCATTCCAATGCCAATCACTGTCTCTGCCAACAACTTCCTCCTAACATCCAGCCTAGACCTCCCCTGGCACAACTTGAGACTGTGTCCCCTTGTTCTGTTGCTGGTTGCCTGGCAGAAGAGCCCAACCCCAGCTGCCTACAGCCTCCCTTCAGGTGGCTGTACAGAGCAGTGAGGTCACCCCTGAGCCCCTAGTAGTTGGAATATAGGGCACATAACTTTATTTCCTCCTTGCATGGCGTTTGCTGAGCTGATAAGCAGAAAGATGCAGAACTGGGAGGGCTGGTGAATGAATACTGATTGCATAGTGGCATGTCTTTGTACCTGCTCTCTCTGCTGGTGTGTGCAAGGGAGGAAAATTGTGTTTGGTGTTCCTGATATTTTAGGAGGCAGGCAAACTTCTTAAACAAAGCAACTGCCTCCCACCCTGTGAAAAGCCCCTCAACAACACATCAAAAACAAAGCAGAGAGGGAAGGCTGTTTTTTTCTCCCTTCAGAGAGAGCACCTTTGAAGAATACTGTCATTCTGACTGCTTCATTTGCATTTTTTATAAGACACTATTCAAATCAAGTGTTACATTACAGAGGAAAGCTCAGTGTCATACAGCTCAGACTACTGTTTAGACACTGCATTACCTCTGAGGCAAGCAGAGGTTGTCTAATGTGTTGAAGAGTCACCTGTAAATGTAGAGTCAACCTATGGAGCTTCAATAATTTTCTCATCTGTTCTGTTGCCCACAGGAGAGTCATTACTGCAGTATTTAGAGCTGTCACAATAGTTAATATGAAGTAGGCATAGCTACTTGTTTACTCATTGATGTGATGTGACAGCTTAATAATAACCATCATAATCATGGGTATATAAGACCAGAAATATTTTGTACTCCCATGGAGATGTCATTTTCATCTCCTGCTGAAGGCATAGTATCCAATACTTCAAATTATTGCACTTCACTGGAGACATTATAGGATATTTTTAGCTTTTCAGCAATTTAAAAACACACTGTTTTATCTGCTTCCTCAAAGATTAGAATCATAGAATCACTCAGGTTGGAAAAGAGCCCAGGAGCAGCAAGTCCCACTATTGACCCAACTCTGCAAAGTTCACCCTTAAACTGTATTCCCAAGCACCACATCTAAATGACCATTAAATACACTCAGGGATGTGCACCTCTCTGGGCAGCCTGTTCCAGTATCTGACCACTCCTGTGAAAAAAGTTTTCCTATTGGTCAGTAGAACCCTGCCCAGTTGCATCTTGAGGCCATTCCTTCTTCTTCTATCACTAATTACCTGTGAGAAAAGACCAGCACCAACCTCTTGACAGCATCCTTCCAGGTAGCTGTAGAGAGTGATGAGGTCTCCCCTTAGCCTCCTCTTCTTCAAACCATCCAGCCCCAGCTCCTTCAGTTGCTCTTCATAAGATTTGTTCACCAGTTGCAAAGTTTTGGTTTCTTTCCAGGTGAGGTGTCCCATGATAGAAAGTAAAAAGGAAAGCGCTCCCAAAAATGAAACCCGAATAAAACCAGACCTACTGGAGAAGAGGAGGCTCAGGGCTGACCTCATTGCTGTCTACAACTAGTGATCATCTTTGTGGCCTCCAACACTTCCATGTCTTTCTTGTTTTGGGGGCTCCAGAACTACACACAGTGCTCCAGGTGGGGTCTCAGGAGAGCAGAGCAAAGGGGCAGAATCCCCTCCCTTGCCCTGCTGGCAATGCTGCTGTTACTGCAGCCCAGCACAGGGTTGCTGTCTGGGCTGCGTGCACACACTGCTGGCTCCTGTTGAGCTTTTCATCAACCGTTACCCACAGGGTCCTTTTCCACAGGACTGCTCTCCAGCAATCTGTTTTCTATCGGTTTCAGATTACATAGATGTTTTTTAGCAGCAGTTTGAAAGGAATATGCTTTGGTGGCCAAAAGATGAGGTTCCTGTAGGTACAGGTTTGGATATTTTGTGTGACTGATCCTATACCTCCTCACTTTGCCTGCCTTTTAATCACAGACAATACTCATGAGATGAGAAAATGTTAGACAGTCACAGTCCTTCATTTCTCTTTCACGCCACAGTGAAGCAAGAAACTCTCCAACGGTCACAGAACAGACCATTGCGTTTGCTAAGCACTTAATCTTGGTGTCAACCAAAGCCTCACCAGATGAAATGAAGTTTGTCTCTTGCAGTTGTGTGAACATTTGTACTGTAGAAGCTCACTTTGAGATACTGCAGTTGGATCTTCTGTCTGTACGTGACTGGCATGTTAAAAAGCCAGAAATAAAGCCCTTGTGTGGCGACTCAGTGTGAACCAATTGACAGACCCATCCAGGAAAGAATTAAAGTGAAGGCTTTAAATGAAAAGGCAATGAATTTATAACAGGATTATACAGCAGCTTGAATCAAGTTTGTACAATGCTAAGCTGAGAATTCAAAGGAAAACAAGGGACAGCACACAGTATTGGCATTTTTAATTGGCTAACGAGACTTCAGTGACACAGGAATTCTGCAGCAGCAGCAGCAGATTCTCACCTAGTTAGAAAGACTGAAGACATTTTCAGTTCCTGTGCTTCACCTGTTACATTTACTAAAAGACAAACCTCCATGGTAGCTGGAGCAGCTCTCCTCTGGGGACAGGCTGCAAGGGTTGAGCCTGTTCAGTGTGGAGAGGGCTCTGAGAAGCACCTGAAGGGTTCTAGAGAAGAGGTGGGGAAGGACTCTGTACAAGGGCTTGTAGTGATAGGATGAGAAGGAATGAATTGAAGCTTGAAGAATGTAGATTTAGACTGGAAATTAGAAATTGTTTAAGAGTGGTGAGACACTGTAACAGGTCACCCAGGGAGGTCATGAATGCCTCCTCCCTGGAGGTGTTCAAGGACAGGTTGGAGGAAGCCTTGAGCAACCTGGGCTAGTGAAGGGTGTCCTTGCCCATTACAGTGGGGTTAGAACTGGATGATCTTGGATTCCTTTCCAATTCAAACCATTTTATGAGTCTATGAATCTACAAATCTATGAATCTATGAATCTGTGATTTGGACACTTGGGAAAAGGGAGTCTCAAATTCTGGGCATAGAGAGTCCATAATCCCTGCCCATTAAAGTGGGGTTAGAAATGGACAATCTTGAAGGTCCCTTTCCAACTCAAAGTATTTTATAAATCTATGGATCTATGAATCTGTATTTTGGACACTTGAAAAAAAGACAGTCTCAAATCCTGGGCATAGAGAGTCCATAATTTTCTGTTCAGTTCTGAGATAAACATTTAGGCAAGGAAGTTAGGACTGCATTTAGACACAATTAAATCTGTCACTTTAAACTGTGCCTGTTAGATTGATAAGGAAATTCCTGCTGCCAAAGTGCTTGAAAGTGTAGTGTTCCCCTGTGCAATATCAAACCTACTGCTGTAAATGTTCCTTCCCACAGCAGTGGCAATGAAAAGTCTGTTTGCCACCCTTATTAAAAACAAACAAAGTCCCTGTCATTACTTTCCTCATGAACATACTTATCTTGAAAACTTCCTGTGTTTCTAATTGCCATATTAAAAGTAATAATTGATGCTTTTCCTCTACTAATGCATGCATCAAATTTGTATCTGGTGGCACACCAGCAAATAAGCCTCAGCAAGGCCATTGGCAGTTTCTGATGGCTCGGTGAAATCAAACTGAGCTGCAGAAATTTCACTCCACATCAGGCTTGAATGTTTAACAATATTCACAGCACTCAGTCAAGCTTGTTTCATTTTATCTTGTTTTTCCTTTCTCTCTCTTCAGCTTATATTGGGAACAATCCCCTCTGAATTTAGAGGAGTTCTATTATTCTAAAGAGAGAGTAAGAACCACTTCTGTGCCAGCTTTGCTTGCTGACAACTGCCTTAAAATAGGCAAATGAAACAATAAAACCCACCCAAGAGCACTAAACTAGACTCACAGGGGATGATAGAGGCAGGCAAACTACTACAAGGCAGAAACTCTGCTAGTAGGTGTGATGACAAATATGACTGTATATGTTTTTTTTTTCCTGTGACCTGATCCACAGTCATTTTATTATCACCTCAAGTTACACTTCTTTGTCTAACATTAGAGTACCCAGAGGTACTGACACACATTCACATGGGTTCTGTATCCCCATTGCAGTTAAATGGGCAACTATTGTTTAGAATTCTGCTTGAGTATGGCTACTAATTTCTTTTAAAATAACAATTGAGCCTTGATAGTTTTGTAAATCAGGGAATATTACGAGGTAATATCCAACAGCCTGCCCTAGGTGAACCTGCTTTGGCAGGGGGGTTGGACTGGATGATCTCCAGAGGTCCCTTCCAGCCGCTACCATTCTGTCATTCCGTGGTAATACTAAACTTTATTTCTTCTTGTTCTTCTTCTTGGTATGGTGTCTTCTTTTTTTATTTTAAGTACAGGTATTGAACCATAAACATTTTTTTCTTCATGGCATGGCAGATCATAAAATCATAGAGTTGTCAGAGCTGGAAGGATACTCAAGGATCATCTAGTTCCAAATCCTGTGCCATAGGCAGGGACTCCTCACGCTAGATCAGGTTGCTCAGAGCCACATTCAGCCTGGCCTTAAAAACTCCCAGGGATGAGACTTCCACCACTTCCCTGAGCAACCTGTTCCAGTGTCTCATGGTGAAGATCTTCTTCCTAACATCCACTCTGAATTTACCCACTTCTAATTTTGCTTCATTCCCCCTAGTCCTAACACTGCACAACACCCTAAAAAGTCCCTCCCCAGCTTTCTCGTAGCCCCCTTCAGATACTGGAAGGCCACAATAAGGTTTCCTCAGAGCCTTCTCCTCTCCAGACTGAACAGCCCCAAAACTCTCAGTCTGTCTTCATAGGAGAGGTATGAAGGTGCTTCCTTCATGGTCCTTCTTGTAAGGCATGTACTGTATTTTACCATGTGATATAAAAATGAAGCAGGTGACCTCTCAGGGTATCTATTTTTCTTTCTTCCCTATTAAAACCCAAGAGATCTCACTGTGTGCATTATATTTGCCTCCTGTCTTCACTGCATCTGCATTAAGATGAGTTAACATAGATACAATAGGAATTGAAGAAGAAATTGAAATATATTTGCACAGCAAATCGTGTAGAAATGACTGAGAAGGTTGCAAGGTGTGGATACTACAGGATCACAGGATGTAAGGAGTTGGAAGAGACCTGCGGAGATCATCCAGTCCAGCTCCCCTGCAAGAGCAGGACCATAGAATCTGGCTCAGGTCACACAGGAACACATCCAGACAGGGCTTGAAAGTCTCCAGAGAAAGAGACTCCACAAACTCTCTGGGCAGCCTGGTCCAGGGTTCTGTGGCCCTTAACAGTAAAGAAGTTCTTTCTCATGTTGAGGTGGAACTTGCTATGCTGTCCTTTGTACTCATTACCCCTTGTCCCATCACAGGGTGCAACTGAGAAGAGTTTGTCCCCTCTCTCTTGACTCCCAGACCCCTGATATTTATAAGCATTGATTAGATCATAAAATCATAGAATCATAGAATCGTAAAATCAACCATGTTGGAGTCCTCCAAGATCATGCAGTCCAACTTATCACTCAGCCCTATTCAGTCAACCAGACCATGGCACTGAGTGCCTCATCCAGACTTTTCTTGAACACTTCCATGGATGGCAACCCCACCACCTCCCTAGGCAGCCCATTCCAATGGCACATCACTCTCTCTGTGAAGATCCCCTCTAAGTCTTCTCTTCAACAGACCAAAAAACCCCAGGTACCTCAGTCTCTCCTCATAGAGCAGTTCTCCAGGCCCTTCAGCATCTTCATAGCCCTCTGTTGGGCTCCTTTGAGTAGATCCCTGTCCCTCCTGAACTGAAGAGCCCAAAACTGGATGCAGTATTTCCGGTGGGGCCTCACTAGGGCAAAGTAGAAGGAGAAAAGAACCTCTCTCCATCTGCTGGTCACATTTCTCTTAATGCCCTCAGGACCCCATTGACCTTCCTGGCCACAAGGACACATTGACTGTGCCTTGGGTAGCTTCTTGTCCAGCAGCACTCCGTGGTCTTTCTGCACAGGGCTGCTTTCAGCAAATCACCTCCCAACCTGTACTGGTTCTGTTTATTTTTCCTTTGCAGATGCAAGACTCTGCACTTGTCCTTGTTGAACCTCATTAGGTTCCTCTCTGCCCAGCTCTCAGCCTAAGTCTCACTGAATGGCTGCACAGCTTTCAGCCTTCTGTGTAATACAGCTGAGTTGAAACTGGCTTCATTTCTCCTCTTCCATAAGCAGGTGTATGCGATCTTCAGTTACATCTTTTATGTGTTCTAATTTCTATCATAACTTGACAGTGCAAATGCTTTTATTCTTTAATTAAAGTGTAGCCTTCATTAAATTTTCTGGGCTTATAAGGGCATTGTTTTCATTGTTAATCTTAGTTAAATGAATTTATTAAATGCTCCTTTGGAAAATAGGCATCTCCTCCAGATTTTGAGCTTCCTCAGTGAATTAGAGATTGAGCTCATCATTTAAACAGTTAAAATACTGGAAAGAAAGAATTCTTCCAGAAAACTGGTGGAGTGCAGAAGCCACTTATCTATCAAGGATAGTTTTGTCTTCTTTTTGTTGCAACAGCATCACTTTTTGTACACTAGGAAGAGTGCAGTAAAAATGGCATGGCTGATTGATTCTGGGGACAGAGCAGCTGGAGGGCACCCAGACAGAAAGTGACCTGGGGGTACTGGTAAATAGTAGCTGAAGATGAGGCAGCAGTGTGCCCAGGTGGCCAAGAGAGCCAATGGCATCCTGGCCTAGATCAGGAACAGTGTGGCCAATAGGATAAGGGAGGTTATTCTTCCCTTTTACTCAAAACTGGTTAGGTCACACCTTGAGTGCTATGTCCAGTTTTGGGCTCCTCAATTCAAGATACTGGAACATGTCCAGAGAAGCAGTGAAGCTGGTGAGGGGCCTGGAGCACAGCCCTGTGAGGAGAGGCTGAGGGAGCTGGGGGTGTGCAGCCTGCAGCAGAGGAGGCTCAGGGCAGACCTCATTGCTGTTTACAACTACCTGAAGGGAGGCTGTAGCCAGGTGGGAGTTGGTGTCTTTTGCCAGGCAACCAGCAACAGAACAAGGGGACACAGCCTCAGATTGTGCTGGGGGAAGTCTAGGCTGGATGTTAGGAGGAAGTTGTTGTCAGAGAGAGTGATTGGCATTGGAATGGGCTGCCCAGGGAGGTGGTGGAGTTGCAGTCCCTGAAAGCATTCAGGAAAAGCCTGGATGAGGCACTTAGTGCCATGGTTTAGTTGATTGGACAGGGCTGGATGCTAGGTTGGACTGGATGAGCTTGGAGATCTCTTTCAACCTGGCCAATTCCATAATTCTATGATTCTAATACACAGCTTAGGTATATGGAACTGGAGCTTAAGCTTTAAGTGAGATCTGGTCTGTTTTGTCTGTCTTCTCTGATGTCACAGGCAAATAAATAAATAAAAGGGAACAAAAAATAATCTCTCCATGCTGATTTAAAAAAAAAAAAAACAAACCAAAAAAAAAAGAGAAAAGAAAAGAAAAATAATTTCCTGACTTTTCTCTATGTTTTGAAACTTCAGTGTGAAATTTGCTGCCCAACAACTTTTCAGCAAAAAAGACTGCGAGTGAGCTCAGAAATACTCAGAACCATGCTTGGTGCAATGACCTTTTGCTAAGTCCAGATGGCCCTTCTGAAGAAATAGGCTTAGATTCTTGGCACTCCAGTGAGTAGGATTTCCTCAAGGGCCAGCCAGCTCTTCATTTTCAGCTGCTTCCCTTTCTCTTGGTGTTCACAGAAATCTGAAAGGATTTTCACTGAGCAGCTGAGCAATATCAAGAAGTTTCAAGTCTGATGAAAACCATAGCTTAAACAAGTCTTAGAAGTCTTAAAGTCTTAAAAAGGCGTTGGAGTAGGCTGGGGAGGTACTATTTTGGACTGTTGCCATTGGAATGGGCTGCCCAAGGAGGTGTTGGAGTTGCTGTCCCTGGAGGTGTTGAAGAAAAGCCTGGATGAGGCACTTAGTGCCATGGTCTGGTTGACTGGATAGGGCTGGGTGCTAGGTTGGACTGGATGAGCTTGGAGGTCTCTTCCAGCTTGGATGATTCTATGATTCTATGAAAAGGGACATAGAACTGCTTGAGAGAGTCCAGTGCAGAGCTACAAAGATTATGAAGGGAGTGGAACAACTCTCATGTGAGGAGAGCCTGAGGGAGCTGGGGCTGTTCTGCTTGAAGAAGAGGAGACTGAGAGGTGACCTCAGTCATGTTGATAAAGATGTACAGGGTGAGCGCCAAGAGGCTGGAGCCAGGCTCTGTTTGGTGATGCCCCATGACAGGACAAGGGACAGTGGTGGAAGCTGAGGCATAGGAAGTTTCATTTAAACGTGAGGAGGATTTTTTTCACTGTGAGGGTGACAGAGCACTGGAACAGGTTACCCAGGGGAGTTGTGGAGTCTCCCTCTCTGGAGATATTCAAGACCTGCCTGGATGTGTTCCTGTGTGATCTGGTATAGGTGACCCTGCTCTGGCAGGGGGGTTGGACTGGATGAGCTTCCCAAGTCCCTTCCAGCCCCTGACATTCTGTGCTTGTGTGATTCTGTGTTTCTGTGGATGTTCTGCCTTTGCTGTGGAGGCCTTTTAAAACAATACATTTAGTTATGAAATATGAATAGAAATAAGTAGCCACATTAAACCAAATCAAATAAAATTCATTGTATGTAGATTAATCCTGTTAGATAAACCATCTTCAGACTGACAGATTGAGGAGGTTTTATTGGGGGGGGGGAGGGGGTGGTGGTTTACAAGTATTTCAGTTTAAAAAGGTGAAAACAGTCCTTATTTCTGGACCATTTTGCTATATCTGAGACTAACGTGAATTATGGTGCCTGAAAGCAAGGAGTGAAACTGGGTCACTCTGAGGTGAAACTGCTTAGTACCTTCATTGTTCACTTCTAAAAGCACTAAAATCCATCAGCTTTTACTTTGGTTTTATATTAGCATCCCCACATTTAATATTAATGTTTCTGTTTTACATAGAAGGCAAAATATAATCTAGCTATAGTTCAAGAGATGTCTTCATCCTCTTGGCTCTTTATGTAGTCTTGGTTTTACAAGTAATCAGTTTATCTCTGCTCTGAACAGTGAGGGATCACGCCAGATCATCCATGGACAAATGAGTTTAAAAGAGATTATTTCCAGACTGTCAGGCTGGATATTTAACTCTGGAAAATAACAATGGGAGCTGCAGAGAACAGCAGCAGCCCTGTCCCAGAGTGACCAGTTGTGGAGCTGCTTTAAGATTTCAAAGGAACAGTAAATTACAGGTGAAGCTGTGATTAGTTTAAAATCACACACAACATTTACAAGAGGGAGATGAGGGGATTGAGTCCAGCATCAGTATACCAAATGAGGTCTCACTAGGACAGAGTAGAGGAAGAGAACCCCTCTTATTCTGCTGGCCACATCTCTCTTAATGCCCACCAGGTTCCCAGTGGCCTTCTTTCCCACCAGTGCACATTGTTGTCTCACAGATAAGGAGGTAGAGAGGTTTTGGATATTTCCCTTATGTTTGTGTCTTTAGGCACACAAATTCCTACCTAAATCTGTCTTACAAAATCGTTAAAAAAAAGGTTCAAAATCTCCAAAGGTTTTTCCCCCTGATGAAGTCTTTAAAGTTGAGGAAATCTCCCTAACAACCGAAATGAAAGAACTCCTGGAAAGAAGGAAATAGAAATTTATCCAAAGCTGTGACAAGTAATTAAAAGGGGAAAAATAAGGCAGGGGACTAGGAGAGAAAGTTGCTGATTGAAAAATCACTGTTTTCTTCATTGAGGGAGCCTAGCTGCAGTCTTGCTGGATTACTGTGGGATTAAAAACTCACAACAGGGTAAATTAAGACCTTTTAGTATGTAAATACTGCCCTGGGGCAATTGCACCTGCACATGCCAGGGCTTTGCAATGCAATGGGTGACCAGTTTAATTCAGTTAAGAGGCTGATGCTTTAGGCATGCTGCTTTACTCTTTTGCACATGATCTCAGCTTTAATACCTGCCCAAAGTTTAAATTAGTATTTGGACTGCTGCTGAACTTTTGAAATGACTGTCTCTGATACAGAATTCCAGCAGCTCAGTGCCAGTAAAAATGCTAATTATTACCTAAGCCCAAATGCAAGTTGAGTTTGTGAAATGCAATGAAGCCAAGACTTTCTGAGTATTTTTTTATCATGTCCTTTTGCAAATGTCATAAAATTTTAAGGTACTAATAACTCCACTACTTGACAGCATTGTGAATTATGAACAAAGCCCATTCTCCTTTCACTCCCTTCTGAAGGATGTTTTTAGTGTAAGTACTAAGCAAAAGTTTTGATTTTTTAATAGCACAGCTTTTCTGGTCATATTATTGTTGTGGAGTCAGGGAATTAATGTGGCCAAGTCAGGAAAAATAACAAATAGAATGATTTTATTTTCCTGGAACTTGGCCCCCAAAACTATATACAAAATTAGTTTAGGTTTATTAGCAGACTTTTTAGGCTGTGAAGTAGTGATAGAACTAGGGGGAGATGGAACAAAGCTAGATATGGGTAGATTTGGACTGGATGTTAGAGTGATGTTCTTCAGCATGAGGGTGATGAGACCTTGGAATGGGTTGCCCCAGAGAGATGGTGGAAACCTCATCTCTGGAGGTGTTAAAGGCCAGGCTGGATGAGGGTATGGACAACCTGCTCTAGTGTGAGGTGTCCCTGCCCATGGCAAGGGGGTTGGAATTAGATGACTCTGGTGGTCCCTTCTAACCCTAACTGATTCAATGATTCTCAGCATTTCACTTCAGACAGAAGCCTCACATTTGCTTCTTTGTATGATGCAGCCTTCTGCTGTAGCAGCCAGCAGCCAACCTATGAACCAAACCTCTACTGCACAAGGTGCTGTGAAAACATAGATCTGAAAGATTATTTCTATCCCCAAAAAAATAAACCCAACTAAATAAGGAGCCAAACAGCTGATAGCCTTTTGTAGACCTTTGGATGCTTTGTAGAACATACATTTTGTACTTCAGAAATGATAAATGAAAGCTTTTATTTGAAATGGGACCTAAAAAGATGTTCAAGGAAGAAGAAAGGAAACAACAACTAAGAAACTGTAAAGAGAACAGTGTTTTGACTGATACACATTGAACTAACCACAGACAAAAAGAATAGGCCACTGTAAACAGCCTGGTTTCAGAATAAACTAAATGTTTCATTTAATCTCCTCACAGACATGCAAAATGTAGAGATACAGAATCACAGAATGGGCTGGGTTGAAAGGGGCTTCCAAAGCTCATCCAGTCCAACCCCCTTTGCATCCAGCAGGGACATCCTCAGTTAGATCAGGTTGCACAGAGCCCTGTCCAGCCTCGCCTTGACTATCTCTAGGGATGGAGATGATCAACACTAAGCACAAAGCATAAATCCTCATTGTTTGCATTGAAATATGTTTTCAGAATGAACCTCAAACTAGGCAGTTTAGGATTAAATCACGTTCTCAGCGTGCTGCAGGCTCATCACAATCTGTCACAACAATTAATGGCAGTCAGATGCAAAGACAGTCTTAATTAGTCAACTTCAGGAGAACTCCTGAAAGAGGAAAAATTGAATCAATGCTTGGCAATACTCAGAATGGGCTTTAACAATGAAGAGTAAATTATCTTGACACCAGTGATGCGATGCTTAGAGAGAGCTAAATTAGCAGTAAATTAGTAATTAAAATATTGCTTTTCATGTTTAAAGTGTTATTAGTTTGTTGTGTTGCTGCAAAATGAGGTTGTTGACATAGCTCTTACGAAAAATTAGTCATAAATGTTATAGCTATTAGTATGAGAGTGATATGAATTTGATTGTTAACCTTCCTCTCAGATTTACTCATAAATGTTCTTTAAAATGTCTTTTTTTCCCCTTCTTTCTGGGCCACTGGGATTTAATCTTAAGTCAAGCAAGAGATTTGAGGTTTTGATTTGGTTATCATGAGAGCTGCTTAGTTTCTGATCATTTGTAGCAGGTCTAACACAACTTCATTAACTTTCAGGCTGTGAGAGGATAAGCTGGAAGTTAAGATTTAATGACCCAATAGGTGCATTATATTATCACTTCCCCTTTTACATGCCTGGAAGAACAAACAGATATTTCTCTACATTGTTTTTGAATACCTAAGATGTTTATGAACTCCAGCAGACTATGTCACCCCAGCTAATATTGTTCTAATATCATAAATCTGCCCTGGAGTGAAAATATCCATTTCTGTGACAGCTTACTGGAAAATTCTACTCAAACCCAATTATCTGTGGTTCTTTTCAAGCTTGTAGATCATTCATTATTAATGGATGAGTTAATTAAATTAATTCCAGTGAAAATGTGGAGACAGAGTGATTCCTGTTGGGGGTGATATGCCAGGAGATGTCTGCTTCATTAATTTTGTCTTGATTGAGGTTAGGTGAACGCCCCTGAGAATCTCTTAGCACATCTTGGTTCTTTAGGTGAGAAGCACCTAAAGGCAGCCTTGTGTGTAGCAGTGATTTGTTTTCCTTCGAGCTTGAACAAGAAATTGAGAGTTACCTTAAACTTTCCTATCTACTGACTGCTTTTCTTCTGTTAAATATGAAAACTAAACCTGCCTCCATGTGCAAAGCATATCAGAAGCTGCTCCTATTGTGTTTCTGGTGGGTAGAATATATTGCATGACCTTGAAGGAGGTTTGACCACTGGGTGTATATTTTAAGGTTTCAGTAGCTTCTGTTTCAAGAAGAGATAGGTGGAAGAAATGCAAATTTTTATTAACAGAAGAGGAATTCCCCTGAGCTCCAGCTGCTTCAGGCTGCACAGATATCTCCTGATACCTATTAGAGAGCTTTCACCACTTAAATTTCTCAGCTTGCCTTCTACAGCTAGACAACATGACCTAATTATTTCTTCCTATGTTTCTCTATTCAGTAGGAACAATTTAATTAGGCATTGGAACTCCAGAACTTGAGACTTTCATGGTGGCAGAAATCTCCTGCCCTCCTTGGTGGGCTCAGCCTGTGCGTGGATGGGGATCATATCTCTTTTATTTCTTCTTTTTAGTGAATTAAGCTTTCATAGAGCATGTTGGAAGTCTGTCTCCCAGACACAACTTAATAATGTGTGGTCTCATGCTATGGTCCTGAGAGTCAGTACAAGGGGCTTTAACTCATTTGTGAAGAAGAGATGAAAGAAGTTCTTTTTTTTTTTCTGAGCTTTCTCTGGCATACAGCCTGATGGAAAAAAATATGGCCAAGCAGTCCAACTGCCCAGATATCAGCTAACTCACTGGGCTGGGAATGGGCTGAGACCAGGTGAGAACGTGGCCTTGTGGATTGCCCTGGCTCAGCTGGGCAGAGGCAGTCAAGTCTGCAAGAGCCCTCAGGGTCATGATAAATCCTTAAAGGTGATTTTGTCAGTGATATGGACAGAGGAGTCAAGTGCACCCTCAGCAAGTTTGCACATGGCAAGAAGCTGTGTGGCACAGTCAGCTTGCTAGAGGGCAGGGATCCATCCAGAGGGACCTGGCTGGAGAGGTGCGCCCAGGCAAACCTCATGACATTCAACAAAGCCAAGTCTAAGGTCCTTGACGTGGGTCAGCACAATTCCAAGCACAAATCCAGGCTGGGTGCCAAATGGCTGAGAGCAGCCCTGAGAGTAAGGCCCTGGGGGTCTGGGTTGACAAAAAGCTGAACATGAGCCTGCAGTGTGAGTGCAGCCCAGACAGCAACCCTGTGCTGGGCTGCAGCAAGAGCAGTGTGGGCAGCAGGGCAAGGGAGGGGA
Organism: Tricholaema leucomelas; assembly: GCA_013400475.1. Taxonomy (NCBI): domain Eukaryota; kingdom Metazoa; phylum Chordata; class Aves; order Piciformes; family Lybiidae; genus Tricholaema lacrymosa; species Tricholaema leucomelas. Next base: position 326,208 of record WAAF01013361.1, read on the forward strand.
TTCTGCCCCTTTACTCTGCTCTCCTCAGACCTCACCTGGAGTATTCTGTGCAGTTCTGGCGTCCCCAACACAAGAAGGACATGGAACTGCTGGAGCCAGTCCAGAGGAGAGCACCAAGATGCTCAGATGGCTGCAGCAGCTCTGCTGTGAGGACAGGCTACAAGAGCTGGGGCTTGCAGCCTGGAGAAGAGAAGGCTTTGAGGAGACCTTAGAGTAGCCTTCCAGTATCTGGAGGGGGCTACAGGAACGCTGGGGAGGGACTATTGACAAGGTCTTGTAATGACAGGATGAGGAGGAATGGGTTTAAACTGGCAGAGGAGAGGTTTAAACTGGATGTTAGGAAGAAGTTCTTTCCAGTGGGGGTGGTAAGACACTGGCACAGATTGCCCAGGGAGGTTGTGGCTGCTCCCTCCCTGGAGGTGTTCAAGGCCAGGTTGGATGAGGCCTTGAGTGACCTGTTCTAGTGGGAGGTGTCTCTGCCTATGGCTGGGGGTTGGAACTGGATGAGCTTTGAAGTCCCTTCCAACCTAACCCATTCTGTGACTCTGTGATTTTGTCTTTCCATTCAGTTGAGTTTTACTTGTAACGTGAGTTGACATGAAGTCAACTCCAGTATTCCACATTGCTTTGATCATTATGTCAATACAAGGGGATTTTGTTCTTTGTTTTAAGGAATAGCTCTCTGTAATATGTAAAACTGCCCCAAATCCCACTGTGAATATTTTTGTTTGTTGGTTTGTTTTATCATTTTTGTATATGTGCTGTATTTACTGTGTTTGTCATGAAGCTGTTTGGGTGAGGCCACTTTGCTTGATTTCTCTTCATAAGTGAGAATAGGAGAGGCTCTGTCCAGAAATTATTCTTGCACATATCTAAAGCTTTCATTCCTAGAAACAAGGGCATAAAATGTAGTCAGCTGGTATCAACTCAGACATCTTTTCTATTCTATTTTTGTGTCCCTGCCTATGGCAGGGGTGTTGGAACTAGTTGATCTTTAAGGTGCCTTCCAACCCAAACCATTCTATGAATCCATGAAAAGACAGTATAATTTATTCCTATGGCAAGCTGCTGCACACAAGCAGTTAAAGCTGATCACCAAGTATTTTGAAGTTTCCATCTGCATTCTGTAGAAGCTTGGACTGGAGATGCAGGAAGGAGTAATAGGAAACAAGCTGGTGTCTGGTGGTGGCTGCTGTTCACAGGACAGAAATGAAGGTGATAGGTACTGCTACAGCAGCTAGGGCAGTACCTATCACAGGACAGAAATGAAGGTGATAGGTACTGCTACAGCAGCTAGGGCAGTACCTATCACAGGACAGAAATGAAGGTGATAGGTACTGCTACAGCAGCTAGGGCAGTACCTATCACAGGACAGAAATGAAGGTGATAGGTACTGCTACAGCAGCTAGGGCAGAGGCAGCTTTCTCTCTCCCTGCTGGTCTGCTCAAAAAGCACTAAAAGGAGAAGGGGAAACAGGGTAATTAGAGCTGAGAGAGGAGAGGCACTTGAAGCCATGGAGGAGACCAAGAAGCCAGAGTGAGATAGCTCAGGAAAATGGATTTGGGAGAGAGATCTGCGCTGATGGGAGGAATACTAGGACTTTATGAAGGCAAGGTGTCATTTTTAAAGGGGCACAAATTGGTGCTGTTGGTGCAAAAACCATGTCACACTACTTCCATCATCAGCTGCTAATCTTCACAGACTCTTCCTACTCTCCAGGTCCATTAACTTGCCGAAAACATCCTTCATTTTAACCCAGCACAAGACAGAGTGGGTGTGGAAGTGAGAGCCAGTGAGAAGGAATGAAGTGCTAAGATTGCTATTTTTGGTGCTAGATGGCTTCCATCTAGTACAGTCTGGGAGGTGAGAGTGGAATAGCGATGGGAATGAGAAGCTGGAAGGGAAAAAATGAGAGGTAAATGGGAGGTGAAGACTAGAGCCAAGGACAGGCTGAAACAAAAGCGTACTGAAGATGGCTTAAGAGAGAGGGGGAACAAAAACTAATATTAATGTTTAAAAGTCTGGCATCTAAACTGGGAGGTGATTTTTCCCAATGAATAACCTGATTAAAACTTGCATATGAAGCACAGACATCATACTAAACTGCAAGTTTCTGCTGGCTCTGTCTGACAGTGCAGGATAGACATTGTATGTAGAAGCAGCATCTTGAATGTAGGAACAGCAAGGAGCTGTTTTCTCCTTGCTCAGTTTTCACTCCAGCAGCACCTTGTATGTAGGAGCAGCAAGGAGCTGTTCTCCTCCTGCTCACTTTTTACTCCAGCAGAACCTTGTATGTAGGAGCAGCAAGGAGCTGTTCTCCTCCTGCTCACTTTTTACTCCAGCAGAACCTTGTATGTAGGAGCAGCAAGGAGCTGTTCTCCTCCTGCTCACTTTTCACTCCAGCAGCACCTTGTATGTAGGAACAGCAAGGAGCTGTTTTCTCCTTGCTCAGTTTTCATTCCTGCATTATTCCAGATTGTTCAGACTCAGCTCTCAGTAATGAAGTATTAACTTTCTCCTGTAGTTTCCTAGCATTATCAAATGCTTTGGATGGATTCATTTGGTTTAATTTTAGAGAGGAGAAGCAGCAGCCAGATGAAACGCTGCTTTGGGAGTCTCTATTGCATATAGCAAATACTAAAGGATTATCTGTGACAATACAGTTCTGCCACTTGCTAGTTATTTTCATTGTTTGGAAAACAATGCTCTGTTTTGCACGAGATCTCTTGGTGCATTTTGATGTCATTGCCTGCTAAAAAAACATAGGAACAACATAAAACAATATTCTACCTCTTAAAAACCCTAGCAAGTGTCCTTGGGAGCTGCTTATGCTATAGCAGAGGTATCAGAGAATTCAGTGAGCTCTTCTAATCGTTTTAGCTTTGGTCGTGGTTTGTAGATGAGGAATTTCAGTGCAGTTTGGAATGCTGTGATGTTTCCCTGTGTTCCCTTTAATTCCATGTGGATGAGCTCTTTTCCCTACAGCTGTGAAATAAGGAAACAGTGCAAATGCCATAGGGTTAATTCATTGAACAAGTGGACTTCACATCTGCTTTTGGATACTGCCACCTCATGCTCAGTGAATAGGGAAAGGTTGCAGACATGAAAGCTAAGCTTGAAATGGCATTTCAACCTGTCAGGTTTTGAGATCTTCATTGTGAGAACATAGAATCACAGAAGCACAGAACTTTAGAGGTTGGAAGTGACCTCCAGAAACCATCGACTCCAACCTCTTTGTCATAGCAGGATCCCTTAGGGTAGTCTGCACAGAAATGCATCCAGGTGGGTTTGGAAAGTCTCCAGAGAAGGAGACTCCACAACCTCTCTAAGCAGCCTGTTCCAGGGCTCCAGCACCCTCACTGTAAAGAAGTTTCTCCTCATGTTGCGGTAGAACCTTCTTAGTTCTAGTTTGTATCCATTGCTCCTTGTCATATTGTTGCTGACCACCAAAAAGAGCTTGGCCCCATCCACTTGACACTCACCCCTCAGATTTTGTACACCTTGATGAGATCTCCTCTCAGTCTTCTCTTCTCCAGACTAAACAGCCCCAGGGATTTCAGTCTCTTTTCACAGGGGAGATGCTCAAGTCCCCCAGTCGTCCTCGTGGCTCTGCTACTGTATGTGCTACATGTACTACATGTGCTACTGCTTTAAACTGCAGTCAAACCCTCTGCAATTAAGGTCTGACTTGCTTTGCTGCTAATGAAGTTTTCCACGTCATGTTAGAAGCATCTGGTTCTACTGAGTCACAGGATGATTTAAACCCACTGCTGAGATTCTCAAGTGTCATGTTTGAATTACAGGCTGTTGATGTCACCTTAATTGGAAAATCACCTTACTAATCAAGTCCAGTTTTAAAAGTCTCCTTCTTTGGAGACTTTCAAAACCCACCTGACTCCCCTAAGTCATCTTGCCTTGACAGGGAGGTTGGACTCAATGATCTCTGATGTTGAGATACTGGAATGTGTCCAGAGAAGGGCGAAAAATCTGATGAGGAGCCTGGAGCACAGCACTGTGAGAAGGGACTGAGGCAGCTGGAAATGTGCAGCCTGGAGAAGAGGATGCTCAGGGCAGACCTCATTGCTGTCTACAACTACCTGAGGGAAGATTGTAGCCAGGTGGGGCTGGTCTCTTCTGCCAGGCAACCAGCAACAGAACAAGGGGACACAGTCTCAAGTTGTGCTGGGGGAGGTGTAGGCTGGATGTTAGGAGGAAGTTGTTGGCAGAGAGAGTGATTGGCATTGGAATGGGCTGCCCAGGGAGGTGGTGGAGTCACTGTCCCTGGAGGTGTTCAGGCAAAGCCTGGCTGAGGCACTTAGTGCCATGGTCTGGTTGATTGGCTAGGGCTGGGTGCTAGGTTGGGCTGGATGATCTTGGAGGTCTCTTCCAACCTGGTTGATTAAATTCTATGAAGGTCCCCCCCAACCTGTAAGGTTCTGTGATTCTGTCTAATGACCAAGAGCCTTCAGAGCTTCCATTGATTTGGTTTTACTTATTCAGTGCTCAGATGCATTTAGTTATAAAACTTATTAATCCATCAGCATTTAAGTGCAGCAGTATGAATTAGTTAAAAGCCTACTCTATAACACATTAAAAGCATTTTCTTATTCAGGTTGTTTAGTGTTGTTTATATATAAAAAAAGTAAATTCTATTTCAAACTGATTAATAGGAATTTATGTATGAATTTGTTCATGTGAATGTAGATAACATTTAATGAAAGTAAAGCTCTTAAACATTTAACTCAGATAAGGAATCTCTTAATGAGCTTCTTATGAAATCCAAGCTACTTAGCATAAATAATCACATTATGGTTTATTTTGCTTTTGCATAGTTAAGGAAGCAACTGAAGAAGTGATTAATTCGTGTTCTTAACTTTAATTTCTTTGCAAAGTAAATATTTTTACATTTAAAAAAATCAATATATTCTTACATTGATTGAATCATAATCATGGAATCCACCAGGTTGGAAGAGACCTCCATCTCATCTAATCCAGCCTGTCACCCAACCCTAGCCAATCAACCAGACCATGGCACTAAGTACCTCATCCAGGCTTTGCTTGAACACCCCATCCCTGGAGCTGTTTAAGGCCAGGCTGGATGAGGCTAGCCTGATCTAGGGTATGGTGTCCCTGCCCATGGCAGGAGGGATTGGAACTAGGTGATCTTTGTGGTCCCTTCCAACCCTGACTGATTCTATGATTCTATGATTCTACTTCTAGCGACAGCGACTCCACCACCTCCCTGGGCAGCCCATTCCAATGCCAATCACTCTCTCTGGAAAGAGCTTCCTCCTAGCATCCAGCCTAGACTTCCCCTGGCACAACTGGAGACTGTGTCCCCTTGTTCTGTCTCTGATTGCTAGGGAGAAGAGACCAACCCGTACCTGGCTACAGCCTCCCCTCAGGTAGTTGTAGACAGCAATGAGGTCTGCCCTGAGCCTCCTCCAGCCTCCCTCAGCCTCTCCTCATAGGGCTTTGATCCAGACCCCTCATCAGCTTCGTTGGCCTTCTCTGGACATGTTGCATTATCTCAATATCTGTCTTGAATTGGAGAGCCCAGAAGTGGACACAATACTCAAGGTGTATCCTGACCAGTGTTGAGTACAGGGCCAGAATAACCTCCCTTGTCCTGCTGGCCACACTGTTCCTGATCCAGGCCAGGATGCCATTGGCTCTCTTGCCCACCTGGGCACACTGCTGCCTCATCTTCAGCTACTATCTACCAGTACTGCCAGGTCCCTTTCTGCCTGGCTGTGATTATTTTTCATAGTGCAGTCACAAACTCCAAGCAGTCTTCTCTCTTAGCCTTTAAAATAAGCTTCAACAGATAAGTGCAGGTAACTGCAGTGGAATAATGGATGTTATGAAATAGAAACAGTCACATCCATCTAAAGAAGCTATGCTGGTACCTAGAGCACAAAAACTGAGAAGTCTGTCAAGTAAGCAGTTCCCTTGGAATATGTGATACATTAATTGGCAGCTTAAAATGCTGTCTTGGTTTAAGAAGCAAGACAGGCTTCATTTAACCCTTCTCAGAGCAGTTTAAGAAAAAAGCTCCAGACCAGATTAGGTAGAATTGGAAAGTTTGAAGGGGTGTTTAAAGGCTCTTCACAACTACATATTACAGTCAAAGCATAGAAAATACACCAATTTCATAGTACATCTCAGCCAAGGTTATCCAAGACCCTCCTTGGAGCAAAATTTCCCACAGCCTTCCTCCAAACAAGGTCAACAACCCAGGCCTCAAATGCTGACCCCTATACTCTCTACTCCACATTGAACTTGGCTTGCCAGCTTCATGCTCCTACATTGGCCAAGAAAAGTATCATAGAACTGTCAGGACTGGAAGGGACCTCAAGGATCATTCAGTTCCAACCCCCCTGCCCTGAGCAGGGACACTTCCCACTAGTTCAGGTTGCTCAGAGTTACATCCAACCTCTCCTTAAACACGCCCAGGGGTGAGGATTCCACCACCTCCCTGGACAACCCATTCCAGGCTCTCACCACCCTCATGCTGAACAACTTCTTCCTAACATGCAATCTCAATTTACTTGCTTCTAGTTTTGCTTGATTCCCCCTGCCCCTATCACTACCTGACATCCTAAACAGTCCCTCCCCAGCTTTCTTGTAGGCCCTTTCAGATACTGGAAGGCTACAATAAGACTGGAGGTGAGGNAGAGAGGAAGAAGGGATCTGGGGTGCCCCACAGCAGTAGTAAAAATGTTTGCTTATGTTTGGAGGGAATGTTCTGTATTCAAGTTTGTGTCCATCACCTCTTGCTCTTTCACTTAGACATCACTAAGAAGAGTAGGTTCTGTCTGATTTCTCTGCTCTCCTCCCTGATGTTATAAACAAGGTGCTCTCAAACTTTTTCCTCTTGAGGCTAAGCAGTCCAAAGCTCTCCTAGGCTTTTCCAATGTATCAGATACTCAGATCCTTTCAATATCACCGTGCTCCTTCACTGGATCTACTTTGATATGCCAACACCAAAAAGATGCTTCTAGAGGGCTTGTTACTGTCTATGCTTTGCGCCAAAATCAATCAGTATTGTGTAGACATTTTGTAGTTCCTCATTTTCAACCACTTCAGTCTAAAGTGGGTTATTATTAATGCATTTTAGAAGTTTAGGTCTAAAGTGGGTTATTATTAATGAATTTTAGATGTTTAGGCTTTGCTTTTGGCTTTTAAATCAGTTTTAGATCTTCATAAGCAACTTGATTTCAACATTCTTGTTATTGTTGTTGATACTGTTATTATTGCAATTGTTCTTTATAATAGTGTATATTATTTATAAGCTTATCAGTAGTTTTAAAGAACAGCTCAAACTCTATGTCAGTGAAACATTTAAACTGTGGTAGCAACAGTTCCACGCTGCCAAAGAGCTGTAATTGACCTTTGATGCCTTTCCTTTCACCAGATGTGCTGTCCATGTCCAGCGTTATTTTACACTTAAATTATTCATTAGTTGAAGACATACCTCTAGTGAGTTACATTCCAAATCCCCAAATATTAATTTCTGACAAGGATCATCAACTTTAGCTCAATATAATTTCAAATCCCAGAGCGTGCATTGAAATTTCAATGAATATTTCTAGTGCTAATTACTCAATTTTTATATTTATAAGGGAACTGGTGCCTCATAAATATCACATTGTGCTATTATCTCCATATGTGCCTGTTCCCTCTAAATATAGAAAATCAGCAATTAGCACAAGAAATACTCATTAAAGTTTGAAGGTAGATAAATAGCAAGTAGGAATGCCAGTTATTTGTTATGATTTACAAAGCAAAGAACATCAAAGTGTTTCTCATTTGATTAACGTGCCCCATGTCACCAGTTACACTAAATACTCTCTCTGACTGAACTACCACAAGATATAATCCATACCAGTTAGTGAGACAAGGTGCTAAATGGCTTCTCCATTTTGGCATGACACAGCACCTTGTTAAACTTTGATTAGCCTCACCTCTAACATTAGGGCAGTGATGGTGCCCCTCTTCTTGGCCCTGGTGAGGCCACAGCTTGAGTATTTGGTTCAGTTCTGGGCACCAGAGAATACAGAAGACACTGAGGTGCTGGAGTTTGTCCAGAGAAGAGCAACGAGGCTGGTGAGGGTAGAATAAATCACAGATAAGTCCACCTCCTGGACATATCTAGCCTCTGGAGGCCTTCAATGTTATGGTTCTTAAAGGCACCCAGCCTCAAACCATAACAAGTGTCTGAAAGACAGAATCACAGCATCACAGAAACAATCCAACCAATATCCCTACTCTACAAAGTTCATCCTTAAACCAATATCCCTACTCTACAAAGTTCATCCTTAAACCATATCCTCAAGTACCACATCCAAACAACCTTTAAACACATCTAGGATTGGTGACTCAATTACCTTCCTGAGCATCTCATTCCAAAGCCTGACCACTCCTGCTGGGAAAAAGTATTTCCTAATGTCCAGTCTAAACCCACCCAGTCACAGCTTGAGGCCATTCCCTCTTGTTCTATCACTAATTATCTGTGAGAACAGACCAGTAGCAACCTCTCCACAACCTCCTTTCAGGTAGCTGTAGACAGCAATGAGGTCTCCTTTCAGTGTCCTCTTCTTTAAAATAAGCAGCCCCAGCTCCTTCATAAGATTGATTTTCCTATTTGAACACCTCCAGGGACGGTGACTCCACCACCTCCCTGGGTAGCCCATTCCAATGCCAATCACTCTCTCTG
>WAAF01013361.1:335065-359119 GCA_013400475.1 Tricholaema leucomelas
GCAGAACCCTGCACTTAGCCTTCTTAAATCTCATCCCACTGGCTTCTGCCCACCCATCCAGCCTGTCAAGGTCTCTCTGCAGGGCTCTGCTACCCTCCAACAGCTCCACACCTGCTCCTAGCTTGGTGTCATCTACAAACTTATTGATGCTAGACTCAATCCCCTCATTCAGATCATCAATAAAGATATTGAACAGTACTCTGCCCAGCACTGATCCTTGGGGAACACCACTAGTGACATCTGCCAACTGGATGTGGCACCATTCACCACCACTCTCTGGACCTGGCCCTCCAGTCAGATGAAGAATCCTACCTGCATGCCGGGGTTTGAGCAAGAATTGATCAGTCTGAAAAACAAGGAGAACAGGCAGGGTACTGCTAAGGTCACTCTGATAAGAACACAGCTGCAGGGAAGTGGCCTTGGGAAGGCTAGCAGAGAAGCTGTGAAAGTTAGCTGCTATCTGTAGCTGAGCTGTGCGAGGGGGCCTTGAAGGGAGGCAGTCTGGTCAGCCCTGGGAACAACAGAATGTTGCTGTTAGCAGGAGCCCATCAAAGCACGCACACATGTACCGAATCCACTGTCTGAGTACCACTCTTAGCTTCAATAAATGGATTGGCCTTCTGTGGATCATATTGGTATAAGCTCATGTCTTACCTGCTCCCAGGCAGCCTTTGAGCAACTCAGCACCTGCATAAAACAAACATTTCCATACAATGATACTATTCCTATGACTTCTCCATCTTGTACATGTGTAGTTAGCATCCTCAACAGGTATACTCACCTCAGTTTTTCAGGATGTTTCATACTTAGCATATTAAAGTAGGATAAGCAGAAAAACTTGTAAACTGAAGGAAATGTAAGCACTTACTGCCTAACCATGAAGGAGTTATATTTAAAGCAGGTGGTGACAATAAAGACATTTCTGCTGGCTGCACAAAGAGCAGAGTCTACTCCAAAGGAACATTGGATATACTTTCAGAAGCTTTGGAGTGTGTAATGATGTATGGACTCATAATGCACTGCAACACTGCCCTTAACATAAGGATAAACCTTGATGCAATTTAATATTACAGCTTGAAAGGGAGTAAATACTCAGAAGCATTGTACAACTTTCACCCTTACACCAGCTTCATGATGTTGGCATTGGAGTATTTTATTGTGCAGCAGATAGCACTGCCCCTTGACCTTGCTTTTAAATTGATTGTCTCTTTTTTTTTTCCATCTTTTAATGCACTGCTGAAGGTGAATAGATGTCAAGAATGACACATTAGCTAATGTCTGAAGGTATTCACACCAAGCAATTGAAGGACAGTTAGTTAAATGCAGCAGGACGGCAAGGAAATAAATGACAGAGTTCTCAGAGTGTCACTTAGAATTTCATGGCTGTCAGTCAGCAGAATAAATTCTGGTGTGCCTATAATGGGGTCTCAAATTACATACATAAGAAGAAAGTTAGGTTTCTATTTTGCCTCTTCAGTTAAAACCAAATCAAACCAAAACCAAAATAACAAAGAAAGAAATACCCCTCCCAAAAAAACAACCACAATGAAACACCAAAGCAACAACCAAAAAAAACTCAACCCCCCCAATTCCCCCTGAAACCCCAGACAATGAAAAAATCAAAGAACCCTCCAGCAACAACCAAACCTTCAAATGTTAACTCTTTTTTACCATTTTTTTTTTTTCACTGAGTCACCTGTACTAAGCTTATCATATCTGAATGCTCCTTTCGTGTAAAGGTGATGGCACACTCCAGCAGTGGTGAAGTCTCCATCTCTGGAGACATTCAAAACTTGCTTGAACATGTTGCTGCGTGATCTTCTTTAGTTGAACCTGCCTTGACGTGGGGGTTGGACTTGATGATCTCTGGAGGTCCCTTCCAACCCCTAGCATTCTTCAATGCTGTGAAAGTTTCCTCCAGTGCAAAAGCTTGGCTGTAATGCCTGTTTCAGGTCTGTGAGAACCAGCAAATTCAGCTGTCAGTGCTCCACTCTGCAACAATACTCATGGGTGTATTGTTGAAGCAGGATACAAAGCCTTTTATCTGCTCTTGGCCAGTAGGATGAGGGAGGTTATTCTTCCCCTGCACTCAACACTGGTGAGGCCACACCTTGAGTACTGTGTCCAGTTCTGGGCTCCTCAATTCAAGAGAGGTGTTCAGGTGCTGGAAGGTGTCCAGAGAAGGGCAACAAGGCTGGGGAGGGGCCTGGAACACAAACCCTATGAGGAGAGGCTGAGGGAGCTGGGGGTGTGCAGCCTGGAGAAGAGGAGGCTCAGGGCAGACCTCATTGCTGTCTACAACTCCCTGAAGGGAGGCTGTAGCCAGGTGGGGTTGGGCTCTTCTGCCAGGCAACCAGCAACAGGGCAAGGGGACACAGTCTCAAGTTGTGCTGGGGGAAGTATAGGCTGGATGTTAGGAGGAAGTTCTTCACAGAGAGAGTGATTGGCATTGGAATGGGCTACCCAGGGAGGTTTTGGAGTCACCGTCCATGGGGGGGTTCAGGAAAAGCCTGGATGAGGCACTTAGTGCCATGGTCTGGTTGACTGGCTAGGGCTGGGTGCTAGGTTGGACTGGATGAGCTTGGAGGTCTCTTCCAACCTGGTTGATTCTATTCTATTCTCTTGTGACCAGTGGTCAAATTGCTGGTGCCCTGTTAGAATGGACTGGCACTTCTTGTGCCAATGTTCCTACTTGTATAGGAGCTACTACCTATACTTATCCTCCAAGCAGAGAAGTCATTCAGGGAGCTGCTTGGCTGGGTTGTGCCTTCTGGGTTATTTTGACTTCTCCATACCCTTATGAATCAGTTCCTCCACAGATGAGTAGCAGTCATGGTTGATCTGCACAGCATTGGCCAGGCAGATACATACTGCCCCTTGTCAAGCTTTCTCTGGGAGAGATGTCACTCTCCTGCACTGCTCCTCTTCTTTTCTTCTGTCATGTTCTATAAAGAAAGAAGGTGATAAAACAGCCACTCCTAGAATCAATACTTGCTTGATCTACGGGAAAGGCTTGGAGGCAGGTGGCTGTTGGGCATACACTGTTTAGTGATGCACTCTGATCTACAGTCTGCAGGCACCAGTGACTGACAGATGTTGTCACTGACAGCCTCTCAGCAGTATTGTCAGGTCAGAAATGTAGAGGGCTCCTTAATCTGACACTGGTCTGACTGTGACAACCTCTGTGTTAATTTTACTAAGTGTTGAAAGCCTGGTGGTGGTATGAGTTTTTGAAGATCCCTTACAAGTTGTCTAGTCCTAGGGAGGGGAAGTAGTCTGAGACTTATCCCTGCCTACTAAGGATTGTAAATGAGGAGACATTTTATCAGCTTGTGGTGCAGTGGGTTTTTTTCCAGAGATTTTATGTGTGACTGAAAAGGGGGAGAAAGCACAGCTCCAGGCTGGGTGGTTAATGGCTGGAAAGCAGCCCTGAGGAAAAAGACCTGGGGGTCTGGGTTGATGAAAAGCTCAACATGAGCCTGCAGTGTGAGTGCAGCATGAAGACAAGCATGGCCAGCAGGGCGAGTGAGGGGATTCTCTGCGTGTATTGTGCTCTCATCAGACCCCACCTGGAGTCCTGTGTGCAGTTCTGGAGCCCCTAATACAAGAAGAACATGGAAATGTTGGAGCCAGTCCAGAGGAGACCACCAAGATGCTCAGAGGGCTGCATCAGCTCTGCTATGAGGACAGGCTGAGAGAGTTGGGGCTCTGCAGCCTGGAGAAGAGAAGGCTTTGAGACCTTGGAGTGGCTTTCCAGTATCTGAAGGGGGCCTAGAGGAAGGCTGGGGAGGGACTATTGTCAAGGTCTTGTAATGACAGGATGAGGAATGGGCTTAAACTGACACAGGGGAGATCGAAAGTGGATGTTAGGAAGAAGCTGTTTGCAGTGTGGGTGGTGAGACACTGGCACAGGTTGCCCAGGGAGGTTGTGGCTGCTCCCTCCCCGGAGGTGTTCAAGGTCAGGTTGGATGAGGCCATGAGCGACCTGTTCTAGTGGGCGGTTTCCCTGCCTATGGCTGGGGGTTGGAAGTGGATGATCTTTGAAGTCCCTTCCAACCTAAACCATTCTGTGATTCTACGATTCTATGTGTCAGGGAGTGGTGAAAAATGGCTCAGAAGGCCAGTATCACTCCAGGAAAATGTCACATCTGAGCTTGTTTCAGCTGCCTGAATGTTGTGGTGTGACAAGGCACAATATTGACCAGTCCTAAGATCTTCACTTGTCAGTGGTGAAAAACTCGAATGTACTGAGCCAGATGCTTTAGCATGCACAGCAGCATCTTTCTATCTGATAGCTTATGACTTCAGGATGTGATTTGGGATTTTGCAGTGCTCTGGATGGTTATGACTAGGCAAAGAGGCACATCTGAGCTAATGTTCTTGGAGGGTAATGCTAATAAAAATATTTCTGTCAACAAGAAAAAATGTTTAATGATTCTAGTTTGAATTCTACAGCTTCCTTCTAGCACAACACATTTCTAACAGGAAGGTCTTTAGCAATACTAGAATAGAATTAATGGGAAAAAATAAAGAGATTTTAAGCCTTAATTAAAGCTTTTTACAAAATAGCATCTTTATGTTACTTATCTTTAGGTTTCATCCTTCTGCAGAGATGTTCAGCTCTGAAATAGTTTGGTTGATTTGATAGTAAGCTTCATATCAATCAGGACTTCCCATATTTTATTTTCTTTTAAGCAAATTAAACTCTTTAAATGAAGTCTGCTTAAATTATTTGCAGTAAAAGATGTCATGGGGTCAGCTAGGATAGATGTAATTTGCACAAGAAGCTGGCAGGGGCACAGTCAGGAGGACAAACCTAACCCAACCAGCCAAGGGGATTTTTGCTACCACACTGACCTCACACTCAGTGTACAAATGGGAGCTGGCCAGGGGAATCAGACATAGCTTGGGCAGGTGATGAATTTCATTGTGCAATTGATCTGGTGAAGAGAAGACTTAGAGGGGATCTAATCAATGTTTATAAATATCTGAGGGCTGGTGGGTCAAAAGGGAGGGGACAAACTCTTCTCAGTTGCACCCTGTGATAGGACAAGGGGCAATGGATGTAAACTACAGCACAGGAAGTTCCAGCTAAAAATGAGGAAGAACTTCTTCACTGTAAGGGTCACAGAGCACTGGCACTGGCTGCCCAGATTGGTTGTGGGGTCTCCTCTGGAGACTTTCCAGCCCTGTCTGTATGCATTTCTATGTAACCTGCATTAGATTCTATGCTCCTGCTCTGGCAGAGGAGTTGGATTCAGTCATATTTGGAGGTTCCTTCTACCCCTAACATCCTGTGACCCTGTGATCCCTTGCTGGATATATTCATTAGTATGATTGTTATTACTACTGCTTCTCGCTCTCTCGTATGATTGTTATTACTACTGCTTCTCTCTCTCTCTCTTGTATTAATCTGTCTTTATCTCAAAGACCCACAGGGTTTCACCTTTTATCAATATTGCTCTTTTCCTTTTCAATTCTTTTTTTTCTCTCCTGACTCTCTTACTTATCCCACCTCTGGGACGTGGGTGTTGGAAGAGCGAGGGAATTAAGGCAAATGAGTGAGTATCCACATAGAGTTCAGCTGCCTCTTGAGCCTCAAACCACATCCAGCAAAATTTTCCACAATTTCTTCTCTTCTAAATGAATAAAGGATTCCAAATTACCTCTACTTAAAATATTGACAATAAAAGGTGTGATAAAAACTTGAACGATTGTGTTTAGTACTGAAAGGTTTATCTGAATGTTTTGCACAGTCATCGCTAAAATAAACTTAAGTGCTCCATCTGAGCACTTCCAAGGTTGTGTGGCAGGCAGTGGTGTTGAACTATTTATTCCTTATAAAATGAAAAGGGGAATAATAAAAAAAAAGAACTTGATCTTTTTTATTTCATTGCTAAAATCACAGAATCATGGAATCAAACAGGTTGGAAGAGTCCTCCAAGATCGTCCAGTCCAACCTAGCACCCAGCCTTAGCCAGCCAACTAGACCATGGCAGGAACACATCACACTAGATCAGCTTGCTCAGAGCCCCATCCAGCCTAGATCTAAAATCTTCCAGGGGTGGAGCCCCAACCACCTCCCTGACCAACCTGTTCCAGTGTTCCACTGCCCTCATAGTAAATAACTTGTTCCTAACATCCAATCTAAGTCTGTTCTTCTCTACTTTGACATCATTGTCTCTTGTTATGTCACTACAGGCCTTTGGAAACAGTCTTTTCCCATCCTTCTTGTAGGCTTCCTTTAGGTACTGGAAGATGATCACAGAATGGTAGAATTAACCAGGTTGGAAGAAGCCTCCAAGGTCATCCAATCCAACCTATCACCCAGCCCTATCCAGTCAACTAGACCATGAAGGCACTAAGTGCCTTATCCAGTCTTTTCTTGAACACTTCCAGGGATGGTGACTCCACCACCTCTTGCTTCATCTGAGCACTTCCAAGGTTGTGTGGCAGACAGTGGTGTAATGTTGAACTATTTATTCCCTGTAAAATGAAAAGACAAAGCAAGAACCTGATCTTATTTCACTGACATGAGTGGCACTACTCATCCCCAGTTGAGTACCTTACTCTATCCTGTCAAAGCACACAACTGTTACTGATTTTATCAATCTGGTCATAGAATCATAGAAGATTAGGGGTTGGAAATGACCTCCAGAGAACTTTCTTTGTTATTCTACATTATTGTTTGTAGTACCTTCTTTCAGATTCCACTGTTTTGCACCATTAACTTTCTGTGGTACACCCAAGGTAAACTCAGATCTCCCTTTCAGAGCTATGAGAAGGCACAGAGGTGGCTCTCTGCAAAACTCAGAGGATCATGGGAGGGGACCTTAGAGATCCAACCTCTCTGTCATGGGCAGGAATGCCTCTTAACTAGACTTGGTTGCTCAAGGCCTTATCCAACCTGGCCTTGAACATCTCCAGGGAGGGAGTATATCCAAATCCCTAGTTCAAGAGAGACAAGGACTTGTTGGGAAAAAGTTCAGTACAGAGCTATGATGATTGGGGGACTTGAGCATCTACCCTACAAACAGAGATTGAGAGGCCTGGGGCTGTTTACTCTGGAGAAAACTAAGAGGAGATCTGATCAATGTGTATAAATATCTGAGGGGTGGCTGTCAAGTGGAGGAGGCCAAACTCTTTTCAGTAGTCCCCAGCAATAAGCCAAGGAGCAATGGATACAAATTGGAACAGAGAAGATTTCACCTCAACACAAGGAGAAACTTCTTCACAGTGAGGGTGACAGAGAACTGGAGCAGGCTGCCCAGAGAGGTTGTGGAGTCTCCTTCTCTGAAGACTTTCCAAACCCACCTGGATGCATTCCTGTGCAGACTGCCCTAGTGGATCCTGCTTGGATAGATGTTAGGAGGACGTTCTTGCCAGAGAGAGTGATTTGCCATTGGAATGGGCTGCCCAGGGAGGTGATGGACTCACTGTCACTGGAGGTGTTCAAGTAAAGCCTGGATGAGGCACTTAGTGCCATGGTCTGGTTGACTGAATAGGGCTGGGTGCTAGGTTGGACTGGATGATCTTGGAGGTCTCTTCCAACCTGGTTGATTCTATGATTCTATGTTTGGCAGGAGGTGTTGGACTGGATGATCTCTGGTGATCCCTTCAAATCTCCACGGTTCTGTGGTTCTGTGAACTTGAGTTTGAAACACAATAGAGAGTCTAACCTAGGTCTACACAAGAGTATAGGCAGATGACTAAGACAATAGATGTTCTCATTTTTCAAATCTATGTTTACATTCTCTGCTGCTTTGGTTTCCAGCAACTGGAAAACTCTCCTAACTTTACAGCAGCTAATCCTTTCATATTCTGCGCTCGAGGTAACACTTTGTTGCCAAGCAATTTGAGTTGATTTTTAAATACAATATTCACTGTGTGCTTTCCAAACACTGCTTTTATATTCAATTGAAGAGGGGGGTGGGGGGGGGGAAATGTATATGTTATAAGTTAATAGGCATGTTGGATAGAGTTTTAAATCTTCATTTTCCTCTTCTGTGCCCCTTGGGCTGGCTGTGACTTTGGCAGAGTTGTGTTCTGCATTTTGCTTTCATTTGCTACAGTGAGCATTTAGGAAAACGTGTGGCTGGCTGAAGAATGTGAGTGAAGAATCTGCCAGCTGAGTGCAGATGAAAAACATGTTACAAAATCTAAATTCAGATACTGTGACCTGAGCTTGTTTTCTAATAACAAGGAGCAATTTTAGTGGGGAAAAGTATCTCTCTCTCTCTTCCCCCCTCCACCTCTCTCTCTCTGTATACATACATATATATATATATATATGCCCCATCTAACAGTGTGCCCAGGTGGCCAAGAGAGCCAATGAGATCCTGCACTGGATCAGGAACAGTGTGGCCAGTAGGACAAGGGAGGTTATTCTGCCCCTGGACTCAGCATTGGTCAGGCCACACTTTCAATACTGTGTCTAACTCTGGGCTCCTCAATTCAAGAGAGATATTGAGGTGCTGGAAGGTCTCCAGAGAAGGGTGATGAAGCTGGTGAGGGGCCTGGAGCACAGCTCTGTGAGGAGAGGCTGAGGGAGCTGGGGGTGTGCAGCCTGCAGAAGAGGATGCTTGTGGATGATCTCATTGCTGCCTACAGCTACCTGAAGGGAGGCTGTAGCCAGGTGGGGTTGGTCTCTTCTGCCAGGCAACCAGCAATAGAACAAGGGGACACAGTCTCAAGTTGTGCTGAGGGAGGTCTAGGCTGGATGTTAGGAGAAGTTCTTCCTGGAGAGAGTGATTGGCATTGGAATGGGCTGCCCAGGGAGGTGGTGGAGTCACCATCCCTGGAGGTCTTGAAGCAAAGCCTGGATGGGACACTTAGTGCCATGGTCTGGTTGATTGGACAGGGCTGGGTGCTAGGTTGGACTGGATGATCTTGGAGGTCTCTTCCAATCTGATTGCTTCTATGATTCTATGATATGATACATAGTGAGGGATAATGCAAATACATGCTAAGTTAATTAGGTGTTGGGTGTTAGGTTGGACTCAATGATCTTGAAGGTCTTCTCCAACCTGGTTAATTCTGTGATTCTGATTCTCAATTCTGCTCACACTGATGATCATTCTAACTTTTGTATCACTGCCAGTGGTCAGTGGTAGATGCCTGAGGGAAGAAGGGACAGGGCAATTGCATAGTAATGTTTTCCCTGGTCCCATTTGTGCAAATGCAAGCAGATTCTGACTTAAAAACTTCCTCAGGTCATATCCCTGGTGCTGTTTTAATATCATTAGTAATTTTATTTCCTTCACTGAACATATTTAATTGTTTGGGTCAAAACTCCCAGTGGTTTCAAAAGGTTATGGCTCAAAGGCATGGGCAGAGAATTTCCATAATCAGCACACACACTCTTGCTGTATGTTGAGTATGTCAACTTAGAGCTTCCCTGGGTAATTAGAGACAGAGATAGATTTAAAATAGCACCATCATCATCATCACCATCATCACCATCATCTAATTTTATCTGAAGGAAAACATCTTATTTGTTTCAACACTGTAATTTAGAGCAAAGAATCAAACAGCTGGCACATATTATGTTTGTTTAATTTGAATTTCTTTTACCTGACAAGATATTTTTTGGGAGAAGGGAGGCTTAGTTATCCTTTCCTATATAGTCTCAGTGGAATCCCTAGCAAAATGGAAATGGGGACATTTAGCTGGAAGATTTTTGCATACAAAATAAATGGCAAAGATTTAAGGGCACAGGAATTTGAATACTATAATCAAAATGTCATTTAATGCAAATTCCAAAAGCAGGACCAACACAGAATTATAAATTTGACAGTGAAGTGCCTTTCATGGAGAAAAAGTTAAAGAAAGGTTAGGATCCTGCTGTCTCTAACATGCTTCTCTTTGCTCTTCCAAGTTGCTGCTATTTCAATTTGGTGAGAAGGAGGTGGTGTTGTACCTGCGTTTTGTATTCCATAGGCCACCAGTTAGCAGCACATTATAGATGCTCCAAGGTACCACAGTCGTCTTGGCTGCTGTGTGAGCACTGGGAGGGTGCTCCCTTGCTAGCAGATGGTAGGACCTAGCAGTTCACACAAAGCTGAAATAGTTACGCCTCCCACAGCAGGGCTGTGCAAATCAGGGAAGCCAGAGAATCACAGAAACATTCCAGTTGGAAAAGCCCCTCGGGATCACCAAGTCCAACCCATATCCCTCCTCTGCAAGGTTCACCTAAACCGTATCCCCAAGCACCACATCCAAATGACATTTAAACTCATCCAGGCTTGGTGACTCAACATCCAGCCTACACCTCCCTGGGCAGCACATCCCAATGCCTGACCACTCTTGCTGGGAAGTGTTTTCTTCCTAATGTCCAGTCTAAACCTACCCTGTTTCATCTTGAGGCCATTGCCTCTTGTTCTATCACTAGATAGTGATAGAGAAGAGAAGGCTCAGAGCAGACCTCACTGCTGTCTACAACTACCTGAAGGGAGGCTGTAGCCAGGTGGGATTGGTCTCTTCTGCCAGGCAACCAGCAACNATTCTATTCTATTCTAATTACCTATAAGAAGGGGACCAGCATCGACCTCTCTACAATGTCCTTTCAGGTAGATGTAGAGAGCAATGTGATCTCCCCTCTTTCAAACAACACAGCCCCAGCTCCTTCATAAAATGTATTCTCTGGGCTCCCTGGTAAAGACCACACCAACAAGTGTGGTAAGGAGGTATGCTGGCAGACCACACCAACAAGTGGAGACTGTGTGCACTGTGTGAGCCTGAACTGCTTGGGGTTAGCTACAGGAGGCTGTAGAAATGTTTTCTCTCTAAGACATTCTCATGAAGATCAAAATAGGTAAGATTAGAATCTGTTAGCTTCTTGGTTCTCGATACCACAGGTAAACAGATGATGGCAGAGCTTTAACAGTCTCTAGCTGCAAAAACTGTGACTAATTATTGTGTCCAGTTCTGGACAGATTATTGTGCAGGTTATTGTGTCCAGTTTCCAGTATTATCTGTGCAGATTATTGTGTCCAGTTCTGGACAGATTCTTGTGCAGGTTATTATGTCCAGTTTCCAGTATTATCTGTGCAGATTATTGTGTCCAGTTCTGGGCCCCTCAATTTAAGAAAGATGTTGAGGTGCTTGAACATGTTCAGAGAAGAAGAATGGAGCTGGAGGCTGGGGCTGGAGCACAGCTGTGTGGGGAGCAGCTGAGGGAGCTGGGGGTGTTTGGCCTGGAGAAGAAGAGGCTCAGGGGAGACCTTATTGCTGTCTACAATTACCTGAAGGGAGGTTGTGGCCAGGTGGGGTTGGTCTCTTCTCTCAGGCACCCAGGGACAGAACAAGAGGACAAAGCCTCAAGCTGTACCAGGGCAGGTTCAGGCTGGATGTTAAGAACAAGTTCTACACAGAAAGAGTGATTGGCATTGGAATGGACTGCCCGGGGAGGTGGTGGAGTCCTCATCCCTGGAGGTGTTTAAAAGGAGGCTGGATGAGGCACTTGGTGCCATGGTTTAGTTAGTCAGAAGGGTTAGGTGATAGGTTGGACCCGATGATCCTGGAGGTCTTCTCCGCCCTGGTTAATTCTGTGATTCTGTGAATTCAGTGCTCTGAACATATGGTCTAAGATATAACTCATGTATGTATGCAAGAGCTGGATAGTGTTGAAACTTCAGTGATCACAAAGTGTTGCTGTTGTAGATGCAGTGATAGGAGTTTTAACCCTTCTGAATGTGTAGTGTTCTGGACTTCAAATCCGCTCTACAGCTATCTGTGAGAAACGAGAGTCAACCAAGCATATGCTTAGTGAGCAAGGAAGGCAAATTAACTCAGCTGCTACCTCTTACAAATAAGCAATTTGTTTACTCCTTAACAGGAGGCAGTAATAATACATCACTTCCCAGAGAGGGGAATAATCTTTAATCAGCAATCACAAACTGTAGACTCTAGCATTAGAGTCTCACAAGTGCTGTGGCTCCAGGAAAGGTATTTCAGTGCCTGTGGTTGTGTTGGCTGATTTCTGTGGAGTGCATGGGTGGAAGAACCACAGCCAAAACAGCTAGAACATATACAAATTATTGTTTCAGTTATGTGTTTAATGCAGTACAGTGTTTTTGCAATCTGCATGACACAATGCATAAAAGAACAACCAGTGGAAGGAAGTAAATAAACAGGAACAGTGGAAAATCAAATGGTAAGGTTTTCATGGGCAAATCATGACAGCACTGTCTGAAAGGAGGTTGCAGTGAGGCCAGAATTGGGCTCATCACAGAATCACAGAATGCTAGGGTTTGGAAGTGACCTTGAAATATCATCTAATCTAACCTCCCAGCCAGAGCAGGATTACCTAGAGTAGGTCACACAAGAATGTGTCCAAGTGGGGTTTGAAGTCTCCAGAAAAGGAGACTTCACAACCTCTCTGGACAGCCTGCTCTGGGCCTCTGTCAGCCTCACAGTGAAAAAGGTTTTCCTTACGTTCAGGTGGAACCTCCTCTGCTCCAGCTTGCACCCATTGCCGCTTGCCCGGTCACTGGACATCGCTGACAAGAGTCTATCTTTGTCCTCCTGACACTTGTCCTTCACATCTTTACAAACATGAATGAGGTCACTTCTCAGTCTCCTCCAAGCCAAAGAGACTCAGATGGGTCAGCCTTTCCTATAAGGCAGATGTTCCATTTCCCTGCCAGAGCAGGACCACCTACACCAGATCACACAGGAACACATCCAGGCAGGTCTGTTCCACTCCTCTGCCAGAGCAGGATCACCTACACCAGATCACACAGGAACACATCCAGGCAGGTCTGTTCCACTCCTCTGCCAGAGGAGGATCACCTACACCAGATCACACAGGGACACATCCAGGCAGGTCTTGAATATCTCCAGAGAGGGAGACTCCACAACTCCCCTGGGCAACCTGTTCCAGTGCTCTGTCACCCTTACAGTGAAAAAATTCCTCTTCATGTTTCCATGGAACTTATTATGCCTCATCTTCAACCCATTCATTTGCAGCTTTCTGTTATCACTTCATTACCTTGAAAAGGTGTAGTGGTTTTTGAGCTAAAGCTCTACTTTCATACAGAGCTTTTAACCAAAGGATTGTATTGGATACAGAACAACAGTGGCTAAGTCTATAGCAGTTCATTCATTTGTTGGACTGGTATATAATTTGTTGCACAAACTGTTCTTTGCTCGGCTGCTTCCTGCCTCCTCTTCCTCCTCTTGTCCCCCACGCTGGCTGATCTTGCATGGCTGCACTATCCTTGGATTGAGTAGATAACAGTTGGGCCCTGACTTTCTCTCCAGGATGGGGAGAAGAAGGTGGCAATTGGTGAGTCCCAGGCTTTGTCCAGAGAGGATTTCTGTGTTATTTCTAAATTGTAAATAATGTTAAATATATGTAAATGTATTTTGTCCATATTATTTGCTTTTAGATATTTTTTAACTTGCTGTAAATATGAGCCAGCAGTGTGCCCAGGTGGCCAAGACAGCCAATGGCATCCTGGCCTGGATCAAGAACAGTGTGGCCAGCAGGACAAGGGAGGTTCTTCTGCCCCTGTACTCAGCACTGGTCAGGCCACACCTTGAGTGCTGTGTCCAGTTCTGGGCTCCTCAATTCAAGAGAGATGTTGAGGTGCTGGAAGGTGTCCAGAGAAGGGCAACAAAGATGGTGAGGGGCCTGGATCACAGCCCTGTGAGGAGAGGCTGAGGGAGCTGGGGGTGTTTAGCCTGGAGGAGACTCAGGGCAGACCTCATTGCTGTCTACAACTACCTGAAGGGAGGTTGTAGCCAGGTGGGGGTTGGTCTCTTCTGCCAGGCAACCAACAATAGAACAAGAGGACACAGTCTCAAGTTGTGCTGGGGGAAGTCTAGGCTGGATGTTAGGAGGAAGTCCTTCACAGAGAGAGTGATTGGCATTGGAATGGGCTGCCCAGGGAGGTGGTGGAGTCACCGTCCCTGGGGGGGTTCAGGAAAAGCCTGGATGAGGCACTTAGTGCCATGGTCTGGTTGACTGGATAGGGCTGGGTGCTAGGTTGGACTGGATGATCTTGGAGGTTTCTTCTACCCTGGTTGATTCAGTGATTCTATACTTCCAAGCCTTCTGAAGTGGTGATTTTATATGGGGGGGGGGAGTAATTTTAACCCCACCTCAAAAGGAAACAAAAAAGAAAAAAAGCCAAACCTGATGAATGAGCATTTTGTTGCCCACTCTTGGGTAAGTGTAGCCTTCTTGTGGCTCCTCTACTTAAATATTACAAACCACACTTCTGTTTGCAGATAAATGTGGTATCTGTAGTTAGTGAATGACATCACATTAATCAGAAGATGGAAAGCAGTACTTTTTCCACCAGTAGCATATATTTCCCTGGAGACAAGATACAGGAGAAACGTTTTGACAGCGCTGAAGGTACAGAATTCACCTTTGTTGTAACACATATCCAGCTTGGCCACTCAGTTCTCATCTTGCCATACTCTTATCTTGTTTTGCTTTTGTTAAGCGCTGTCAGTTCCTCCAGCCTGGGATTTTACTTTCCTGCAGCTAGGCAGAGCACACAGATGTCTTGCTAGCAGAAAAATACCATTCAGATATTCACAGAGCATGTGGGGAATATCAAAACTCATCTGTATCTTTTCAGCTGAAATAATAAATGAGACAGAACTCATTTATTTTGTGAAAGTTGGAAAGTATATTCATGTATCTGCTATAAGCCTCAGAAGTATAAATTCCTATTTCCACTTGGTTCAGAGAAAAGTGGATGTTCAGTGACTTGTCACAAGCTATATACGAAGGCCATGGGAGCCCAAGCACATGAACTCATTTCTGAGCTCACAGCATGGTTCAAATTCCATCCTGTTGGACTTATCAACCTCAAACTAAGCCAGACAACAAGCAAAACAAAAACCTAGAGCAGATTTCAGATAAAAGCCAAAGGGTGCGTAAACCAAATCTGACTGCAGTTGTTAAACCTCCGGTCTGTCTGTAACATAAATCTGACTGCAGTTGTTAAACTTCCAATCTGTTTGTAAAATAAATCTGACTGCAGTCATTAAACTTCAAGCCTGTTTCAATAATTGATATTAATTAACAGATTAACTATACCTTAATCCCAAATGGAGCAGGCTAAGCCTAGTTAGGACACTTAATGTGTTTACCTAATTGAATCACTGTGGTAGTACTTGTACAGAGGCAATCTCCAGATCTAAAGATTCAGAGATCACAGGATCACAGAGTGTTAGAGGTTGGAAGAGACCCAAGGAGGTCATTGAGTCCAATCTCCCTGCTAGAGCAGGACAATACTATCTAACACAGATCACAGAGGAGCACATCTAGACAGGCCCTGAAAGTCTCCAGAGAAGGAGACCCCCACGACTTCTCTGGGGAGCCTGTTCCAGATGCAGAACTGAGTAAGAGTACTTTATGCATGTAGACAAAGCAGAAGCAGGACTTGAGGATTCATTCAAAGCTCAAGATGCTTTCATACTCAATGAGTATGACAACCTTGGAGTTGTCACATCTTGGTTCCTTTCTTCCAGTTTGATGTGGATTTGGACCAAGCCAACAGCTGAGCCCCATGCAGCCACTCACAACTGGGAAGGAGAAATTAGGAGCCAAATACAAAGCCCCATGTGGTGAGACAAGCAGAATTTAATGGAATACAAAGAGTGACTGAAGAGGAATAGCAATAGTAGCGAAGCAAGACATAAACCAAGTAATATACAGTTCACATCTGTGCTCACCAGATGATGCCAATTTTGCCACCTCACAAGTCAACCACCACTGCTGCCTGCACCAGCATGGTGCTGTATGGAATCAAATGCCCCACTGGCTGGTTCAGTTGCATCTCCTGGCTGTGGCCCCTTTCCACTTCCTCTGAAGAAAAATAATCCTAGCCTGGCTGAACCCAGGACACAGAGGCACTTAAAGAAATGCATCACACATTTCAGTAGAACAACATGACTGATATTTCAAGATGAGTCTTTGAGTCCTCCACTTGCCCTGAGGGGCAGGAAATTGTCTCAAATGTTTAAAGACTCTCTAGAATGATTGCTAGGGCATTCCCATAAAAGTAGGATACCTGGGTTTAGTAGAAGCTTCGAGAAGGACTTCAGGCTTGAAAGAGTCCAGCATAGAACTACAAAAATGATGAAGGGAATGGAACATCTTCTTTATGAGGAGAGCCTGCAAGAGCTGAGGCTGTGCTGCTTGGAGAAGAGGGCACTGAGAGATGACGTGTAGGATGAGTGCCAGAAGGATGGAGCCAGGCTCTGCAACCCAGAATCATAGAACCAATCAGGTTGGAAGAGACTTCCAAGATCATCCAGTCCAACCTAGCACCCAGCCCCATCCTATTAACCAGACCATGGCGCTAAGTGCCTCATCCAGTCTTGAACACCTCCAGGGACAGCATCTCCACCACCTCCTTGGGCAGCCCATTGCAATGGCAAATCACTCTCTCTGTAAAGAACTTCCTCCTAATCACCACTGCTCTTCAAAATGTGCAGTGAATTACTCTAGAGCAGCATGCTAATATAATGGAACCATTCTGATCTGAGATTAGAGATTCTGAGCTGCTATCTCTACACTTGTTACTGGTGCATGGACAATACCCATAGGAATGATGATGATGAGAAAAGGCTTTGCTATGTAGGCATCCAGGACTGTGGGATAGTAGAGTACTTGCAGAGTTCCTTCCAGTGCACTCACAGTCTAGGAAGTGGTTGGTAATTTCTCAACAGTTCTGACTGAATTGTAGGACTTGATCATTTCATAGACACTTGCCATGACTAATTCAAAATCAGAAGAAAAACATATATCCAAGCCATAGAAAAACTGAGTAGGAATTGTTATTTCAAGCTGTAGCTTTTACAATTGCTGATAAGAAAACTGTAATAGCCTGAACTATAACTGTGCTTAGGCTATCAGCTTCTTACCAAACCTCTGTTTGTGTCTGGGTGATCATTTTGTTCCTGGAATGTATGAATGGCAATTTTTTTTTTTTTTTATACAGAGAAAAAGGAAAAAGAGAAAAAAGGTCCAAAGTGAAGCTCTTAGATTCCACAGAATCACAGAATGCCAGGGGCTCTAAAGCAACTCAAAAGCTCATCCAAGTCCAACTGCCTTGTTCAAGCAGGATCACATAGACCAGATCACACAGGAAAGCATCCCGGTGGGTTTTGAATATCTCCAGAGAGGGAGACATCACAACCCCCCTGGGCAGCCTCTTCCAGTCTTCTGTTACCCTTACAGTGAAGAAGTTCCCCCTCATGTTTCCATGATACTTCCTATACTTGATGTTACCAAATAAGGTTATAGGTTGGACTTGATGATCTCAAAAGTTATTTTCCAACCTGATTAATTCTGTAATTCTGTAGGATGTGATAAATTTTCAGATGGCTTAGGAAGAAGGAAAGCAAAATAACACCCAGCCTAGACCTCCCCCAGCACAACTTGAGGCTGTGTCCCCTTCTTCTGTTGCTGCTTGCCTGGCAGAAGAGACCAACCCCACCTGGCTGCGATCTCCCTTCAGGTAGTTGTCGAGAGCAATGAGGTCTGCCCTGAGCCTCCTCTTCTCCAGGCTGCACACCCCCAGCTCCCTCAGCCTCTCCTCACAGGGCTGTGTTCCAGGCTCCTCACCAGCTTTGTTGCCCTTCTCTGGACACATTCCAGCATCTCTCTTGAATTGAGGAGCCTAGAACTGGACACAGTACATGTTGCTTGTTGCTTGGGATTTTTTGTTTGGGTTTTTTTGTTTGTTTGTTTGTTTTGAGGTGGTTTTTTTGTGTATCTGTAGGTCATTGCTTCCTTTGGACTTCTTTGTGTGAGGCTTTTTATTTGTTTGGGTTTTTTTTGGTGCATGTGTAGCTTTGTTAGTTGTTTTGGGGGGTTGTGTGTGTGGTTTTGTTGCTTGTTGCTTGGTTTTTTTGTTTGTTTGGGGTTTTTACATGTGTGTGGTTTGGTTGTGGTTTATTGTTTATTGATTGCCTTTTATTTTTTCCCTATATAAATGAAAGCCAATTTAAAAAAAAGTGGTAGAGGAAACTGTCAGGTGCAATTATGGCACTCTAAGAAAGAGAGAAACTGACAGTTATTTCCCCAAAGAGCAGGGGGGTTTAAGCTGTCTAATTGATCTGAATTTGCAAAGAAGTGTAATTAAATCTTCAGGCAAATACATGCACTCAGATCCTGTCAGAAAACAATGGCATTCAGATGGGTCATTGCTCAGTTCCTACACACAGCTTTGAAAACATAGAATCATAGAATCAATGGTTTAGGTTGGAAGGGACTTCAAGGATTATCCAGCTCCAACCCCCTGCCATAGGCAGGGACACCTCCCACTAGAGCAGCTTGCTCAAGGCCTCATCCAGCCTGGCTTTAAATGCCTCCAAGGAGGAAGCATCCACATCCCGAAGCCTAAGTGTATACATATCCACCGTGACAAAACCAGAGTTTAAAACTGGACTCCACAGTTCAAAAGAGGCAGGGATCTGTTGGAAAGAATCCAGTGGAGAGCCACAAGGATGATTGGAGGACTTGAGCATCTCTCCTGCAGAGAGAACCTCAGAGCCCTGGGGCTGTTTTACTCTGGAGAAGAGAAGGCTGAGAGGGGATCTGAACAATGTGTACAAGTATCTGAGGGGTGGGTGTCAAGTGAAGGGGGCCAAGCTCTTTTCAGTGCTCCACAGCAATAAACCAAGGAGCAATGGATGCAAATTGGAACATAGAAGGTTTCACCTCAACATGAAGAGAAACTTCAGTACAGTGAGGGTGACAGAGCCCTGGAACAGGCTGCCCTGAGAGGTTGTGGAGTCTCCTTCTCTGGAGACTTTCCAAACCCAACTGGATGCATTCCTGTGCGAAATGCCCTGGGTGATCCCTCCTTGGCAGAGGGGTTGGACTCAGTAATCTCTGGAGATCTAATCTCTCCCAAGAGCTGAAGTTCTGGGATTCTGTGAAAACATTAAACGTTTTTATACCCATTGACTGTCCAAAAGGTTACACTTCAGAAAGCCATACTTCAGGTGTAGAATGATTGGGAGCCATACAAGAATGCTGGGGAGGGACTTTTTAGGATGTCAGGTAGTGATAGGACTGAGGAATGGAACAAAACTAGAAATGGGTAGATTTAGACTGGATGTTTGGAAGAAGTTCTGTGCTATGAGGGTGGTGGAATGGGTTGACTAGGGAGGTGGTGGAAGCCTCATCCTTGCAGGTGTTTAAGTCCAGGCTGGATGAAGCCCTAGACAGCCTGATCTAGTGTGAGGTGTGCCGGCCCATGGCAGGGGAGGGGTGGCACTGGATGATCCTTGTGGTTCCTTCCAACCCTGACTGATTCTATAATTCTATGTTTCTATTTTCATATCCAAAAGTCCTTCTCAACAACCAGACTGATTTAGATGAATATGCCCTAAAGCATATGACATCAGACTTAGCAGTCACTGTTTAGTTCAGTGGGAGACCTCAGCCCACCTCTGGTTGTTAATTAAAATGATGGATGAGCTCTGTTTAGTATAGAATACATTTTTGGCACTACCTTAATAAATAAATAAATGCATCTCACTTTTTCTTGCATGAGCACAGTTCTGTGCCCAAACTGATCCAACATACATTTAGCCTGGAGAAGAGGAGGCTCAGGGCAGACCTCATTGCTGTCTATAACTACCTGAAGGGAGGTTGTAGACAGGTGGAGGTTGGTCTCTTCTCCCAGGCTACCAGCAACAGAGCAAGAGGACACAGTCACAAGCTGTGCCAGGGGAAGTATAGGCTGGATGTTAGGAGGAAGTTCTTCACAGAGAGAGTGATTGGCATTGGAATGGGCTACCCAGGGAGGTGGTGGAATCACCGTCCCTGGAGGTGTTGAAGCAAAGCCTGGATGAGGCACTTAGTGCAATGGTCTGGTTGACTGGNATTCTATGATTCTACATTACTGAATGACACAACCCTGTAAAAATTAATATTAAGTGTTTAATTTCAGGAATGTGCTATTTACATGAACTAAACCAACTAATTAAGTGAACAATTAACAGCTTGCAAGATGAAGCACTAGACATTTATTGAAGTTTGTCCAGAAATTTTCTTTGTAAGCACTTCTAATTGTGCTGACACATTTACACAAATTAGAATCAGGCTAAAAATGTGAGAAATAAAATCTCTGGACAACACCAATTTAAGCTTTTTAAACCAATTTGGCTTTTTTGATAGCTTAAAACTTTTCTCATTGATTTAACTAATTATATTTGCTACTTAATCTAAGCAGAATGCTTCATTGCAGCCCGAACTGCAATGTTTGTTGGCAGTTGTAGTACAAAACGTTATGTGGATAATTGGTTCATACAATGAAGCTAACAAAAGCTTATAGACAGCTTTTATAAAGCTTTAAGGCTGGATTCAGAAGATAAAACTACTTTATTTGGGTCATAGGCTTGAATATTAAATCACAATTATCAGTGTTTTATCGCGGCGTTTAAAGCTCTCATCGTGGTGCCTTGATCGTTTTACATCAACCAGGGATTCATTACATCATGGAATAAAAAAGCTGTTTGTGCAGGTTTTATCTTATGGGAAAGGGATCATATTTCTGTGTGCTAATGAAGAAATTATGAGCTATTGATTCAAGAAAAGAAAAAGCTAAGCCATACATAATCTCCCTCAATTACCTCACTTCTCTCTCACTTCTGCTCCTCCAGTTATGGAATCAAGAGCGATGGAGCCTAAATGTCTATATAAATAAATTGATTTTATAAGGTGATAACTGCTGCCATAATTAGATCTGAGCCTGTATCTGTAATGTCTTCAAGATAAAAGAACTACAATAAAATACTGGAGAAAATGGCTGCTTGGGAAATAAAAGGATCTGTGCTTGATTCATTCATGCTGCTAACAGTCTAAAAGCAAAGAGCCTGTATGAAAACGCTTTAAAGGATGCTGTACTTCAGAATAAGAATTCCAGAGGGCTAGATATAGTTACTCATGGTTATGGAGGGCTGTCAGCACTCTGCCTTGCATTTTGTTTCAGTCTGTATCACTCATACTGCAGACAACTGCTATGCTGTTGGGTTTTGTAGGACTTAACCTTGGTTTTGTCCTGAAATTTTGCTTTGGCTTTGAGAAGCCTTTCTAGATGGAAATGTAATCGAGGGGAATTAATACTGTATCCAGTTTTAGACTCCATAGTTCAAGAGAGACAGGGACCTGGTGGAGGGAGTCCAAAAGAGCTATAAGGATGATTTGGGGACTTGAGCATTTCCCTATGGAGAGAGACTGAAAGCCCTGGGGCTGTGTAACCTAGAGAAGAGAAAACTGAGAGGCAATCTGATCAAAGTCTATCAATATCTGAGGGGTGGGTGTCAAGTGGATGGGGCCAATCTCTTTTTGGTGGTGCACAGCAATAAGACAATGAACAATGGATACAAATTGGAACATAGAAGGTTTCAGTTCAACATAAGGAGAAACTTCTTTACAGTGAGGGTGACAGAGCACTGAAACAGCTGCCCAGAGAGGCTGTGGAGTCTCCTTCTCTGGAGACTTTCAAGACCTGTCTGGATGCATTCCTGTGCAGACTGCCCTAGGTGATCCTGCTTAGCAGAAGGGGTTGGACTGGAGGTCCCTTCCAACCTCTAAAGTTCTGTGATTCACAGAATCATAGAATCAATCAGGTTGGAAGAGACCTCAAGATCATCCAGTCCAACCTAGCACCCAGCCCTGTCCAGTCAACCAGACCATGGCACTAAGTGCCTCATCCAGGCTTTGCTTCAACACCTCCAGGGACTGCGACTCCACCACACCCCTGGGCAGCCCATTCCAATGCCAATCACTCTCTCTGTGAAGAACTTCCTCCTAACATCCAGCCTAGACCTCCCCCAGCACAACTTGAGACTGTGTCCCCTTCTTCTGTTGCTGCTTGCCTGGCAGAAGAGACCAACCCCCACCTGGCTGCGATCTCCCTTCAAGTAGTTCTTGTAAAATAGTTCAGTTTTCAGGTACTGAAAACTATTCCATTAGAAATCAACCTCACAAGCCCTTACCCAAACCTAGCTGAAGGGGTACAATATGGGAGGCTTTATGGTTGTGTAATCTTCATGCAACTTTAGCATTTACACAGTAGAAGGCATCCAGAGTTACAAGAGACATAAAAGCACCTGTTGGCAATGCCTTGCATCCTGAAGCAGGTTATCAGGCCCCATTCTACATTAAAATCCCTCATACTTCTGGCAGTCTCAATAATTCAAAACATTGCATCTGTTTCATAAAAGTTTGAAAGATTTCTTCTGCTTAATAGATCTCTGAATCACAATGTCTATCTCATGCTAACCAGAGCAGGTAGGAAGAAGTCATTTCAGTGGCTTGCATGCTGAAGAAACCTCTGCAATTCATAAAGTGGTAATAGTGAGGTATTTAAGAGGTAACCAAGTGAGCTCCATCCTAAATCTAAAACTAAAAAATAAATGAATTAGTGATACTATGTTTTCTAGAGCTGCAAATTAATGCTTTTGGAATTGCATTTAGAAATAGATGAAGTTCAAAGAGTGATGATCAATGGTGTTAGGTCCAGCTGGAGAGCTGTAACCAGTGGTCTCCCCCAGGGATCAGTGCTGGGGCCAGTCCTGTTCGACATCTTCAGCAATGACATTGATGAGGGGGCAGAGTCTGCTCAGCAAGTTTACTGATGACACCAAACTGGGAGGCTTGGCTGATACAGCTGAAGGCTGTGTGGCCATCCAGAGAGACCTGGAGAGCTGGGCACAGAGGAAGCAGATGAAGTTCAACAAGGACAAGTGCAGAGTCCTGCACCTGGGGAGGAATAATAAACTGCTCCTGTACAGCTTGGGAGGTGATCTGCTGAAGAGCAGCCCTGTGGAGAGGGACCTGGGACTGCTGGTGGATAACATCCATGGGACAGCAATGTGGCTTTGTGACCAAGAAGGTCAATAGGATCTTGGGATGTATTGAGAAGAATGTGTCCAGCAGATCAAGTATCCTGTGATGGGAAAGGGAGATTGATAAGCTCCAAGGTGACCTTATTGTGACCTTTCAGTATCTGAAGGGGGCCTACAAAAAAGCTGGGGAAGGGCTTTTCAGGATATCAGGGAGTGACAGGACTAGGGGGACTGGAGCAAAGCTGGAAATGGGTAGGTTCAGGCTGGATGTGAGGAGGAAGTTGTTCAGCATGAGAATGGTGAGAGGCTGGAATGGGTTGCCCAGGGAGGTGGTTGAGGCCCCATCCCTGGAGGTGTTTAAGGCCAGGCTGGATGAGGTTGTGTGCAGCCTGCTCTAGGGTAGGGTGTCCCTGGCCATGGCAGGGGTTTGGAACTGGCTGATCCTTGTGGTCCCTTCCAACCCTGACTGGTTCTATGAGCAGTTGATATTATCTGTAATATACAATATACACAATATTTATAATATATATTATACATAATAGAACATATTATATATTAACCTCAAAAGTGTCACTTTAGTATGGGCAGAGGCATAGAATAGATTCTTCATTTGGCATTACTGGGGAAAAAAAAGGCTTTAAATTGGAGAGCAACTTGATTTAGGTGACCTGCTTCACCAACAGAAAGCAGCACAATTCCATTTATCCAGTGGTAAATATTTTTACTTGTGTGTCCACCTTTCCAGTGATTTGCCTTAATGCTTCAGACCTTTAGGTACAGGGTAAAGCTTTTATAAGTCTGTCTGCTCAGAGGAGAGTTATTGATTATGCAAACTTGTCAAATGTTGCTCACAGTTGCAGGGATTCGATACTAACAGCAAGTGTTGGGTGTTTAGTTGAGCTGATCTTTCAGTAAAGGTCTGATGGAACTTGAAATGTGAGGGCTCTTTTCAAGTGATTTGTATTAAAACCAAAGAATGAAATAGAGTTCTGAGAGTTCTGACAATGGACTGAACGTTAGAAGTTGTCAATGTATCCCATTTTATATACCTTACAAGCTGAAAATACCTTTCCTTTCCTTTCCTTTCCTTTCCTTTCCTTTCCTTTCCTTTCCTTTCCTTTCCTTTCCTTTCCTTTCCTTTCCTTTCCTTTCCTTTCCTTTCCTTTCCTTTCCTTTCCTTTCCTTTCCTTTCCTTTCCTTTCCTTTCCTTTCCTTTCCTTT
>WAAF01013361.1:368324-379092 GCA_013400475.1 Tricholaema leucomelas
CTGGATGATCTTGGAGGTCTCTTCCAACCTGATTGATTCTATTCTATTCTATTCTATTCTATTCTATTCTATTCTATTCTATTCTATTCTATTCTATCATCCAGTCCAACCTAGCACCCAGCCCTAGCCAGTCAACCAGACCATGGCACTAAGTGCCTCATCCAGGCTTTGCTTCAACACCTCCAGGGATGGCGACTTCACCACCTCCCTGGGCAGCCCATTCCAGTGCCAATCACTCTCTGTGAATTAGTGATTGGACTTTATGATCTTAAAGGACTTTTCCAACTCGCCCTGGGCAGCCCATTCCAATGCCAATCACTCTCTGTGAATTAGTGATTGGACTTTATGATCTTAAAGGACTTTTCCAACACGCCCTGGGCAACCCATTCCAATGCCAATCACTCTCTGCGAATTAATGGTTGGACTTTTCCAACTTACATAATTCTATGAGTCTGCCAAAAGCTTTTCCATGGAATTTAGACTTGGGAAACCAAACTATTTCTGTCTGTCTGCCAAAGACACCATTCACAGTTTTACTTCTTGCATGTTCTTGGTGCAGTTTTGATGCAGTTCCCGACATTTCTGATAGCTTCTAATTTCATAACTTCCTAACAGTTTTAAGGTTTTTGTTTGAGTTTGGTGTTGGTTTTCTTGGGTTTCTTTTGTTGTTGGTTGAGGTTTTTTTGGTGGTGTTTGGTTTGTTTGTTTTGTTTAGTTGGTTGAGGGGTTTTGTTTGGGTTTTTTTTTGTTTGGTTTGTTTTTCTGTTTGTTTTTCTTACATTCTTTTCAGACTCAGTATAGTTTCTGCAATATGAGTGCTTCTGCCTGATTTGTTTCTCAGTTTTTTGTGGGGGGCCCAAACTACTTTTGTTCTAGTTTTGGATATGTAACCTTGAAATCTTCAGTTTGACTCCCAGGATTGATAATGAGATCTGCAAACAAGCTTAGCCTCGTGTGGTTGCTGGTGTCAGTCTGCAGAGAAATTCAGGCTAACCCATGCTCTGCAGTACATGTGTGAGGGAAACAGAGAATCCTTTTTACCCTCTGCAATCCCATCACTGTCTTCTGCAGAACAGGCAAGAAAGGATAAAAGAGTCATTGTTGTATAGTTCCTAGGGCTGAAAATCGAAACAGCTGTCTTGTATTTCCAGCTCTGGCACTGACCTGCAGTGTGAATTTGTGATCTTCCTTGTAGAGTGTATTTGGAGTTTGACTACCTTTGTGTATTTGTCAGCAATCTCCACTTCTGCCCCGTGACAGGTTGCTATATAGAACAATGACATCTTTCTCCCAGGCATAGGCAGAGCTTTTCCTCTTTGTTTTATTCTTAGAAGCCTTTTATGGTTCCTGAACTTCCTCTGGGACAGAACTCCCAGTACAGGGCTGCACTTTTAAGGGGCTTAACATAATTCCTGATTTTAAATCAAGTGTGATTTCCCTCTAGCCAGACTTCTCAATATCCTCACAGAACCCAAGAATGTCAAAGTGAGCAAACAGCTTTATTGAGGAAAGCAAGCTCCAGTGTAAAGCCAAAAGCAGTGAGCTGTGTTTTAATTCATGCTCCTAAAAATAATAATTCTATCAGATAATACAGCATGAGGGAATTGTAGATTTAGAGAATGGCTTGAGTTGGAAAGGACCATAAAGGTCATCTAGTTCTAACCCCCCTGCCATGGACAGGGACAGTTCCCACTAGACCAGGTTGTTTGAAGCATTATCCAGACTGATTTTAAACCATTCAAGGGATAAGGAATCCACAACTTCTCTGGGCAACTCCTTCCAGTGGATCACTGCCATCACAGTAAAGAACTTCACAATGTCTACTCAGAATCTACCCTTCTCTAGCTCAAAACCATTGTCCCTCGTCCTGTTATCACAAAACCTTATAAACAGTCCCTCCTCAGCTTTCCTGTAGGTCCCCTTCCGGTACTAGAAGGCTGCTATAAGGTCTCCTTGGAGCCTACTCTTCTCCAGCCTCAACTCATTCAGTCTGTTCATGTAGAAGAGGTGCTTCAGCCCTCTGATCATCATTATGGTCCTCTTCTGGACCATCTCAGACAGATCCACATCCTTGTGTTGAGGGCTCCAGAGCTGAATCATAGAATCAAGCAGGTTGGAAGAGACCTCCAAGATCATCCAGTCCAACCTAGCACCCAACTCTAGACAATCAACCAGACCATGGCACTAAGTGCCTCGTCCAGTCTTGTCTTGAACACCTCCAGGGACGGCAACTCCACCACCCCCCTGGGCAGCCCATTCCAATGCCAATCACTCTCTCTGCCAACAACTTCCTCCTGACATCCAGCCTATAACTCCCCCGGCACAACTTGAGGCTGTGTCACCCTGTTCTGTTGCTGGTTGCCTGAACAAGCTTTGAACAAGCTGGACCCATTACTCCAACAAATCCATATCCTTGTGTTGAGGGCTCCAGAGCTGTGCTCATGACTCCAGGTGGAGTCTTACAAGAGCAGAGTAGAGAAACAGAATCGCATCCCTTGACCTGCTGGTCATTCATCTTTTGATGCAGCCCAAGATAAAGTTGGCTTTCTGGGCTGCCAGAATGATACAGTACATTGAAAAATATTAAGAGGAAAATGTTTATCTTTTCATTGTCTGCTTTTAAAAGGTCCCTTGGTGTGAAGAAAAGCAATGCTAACATCTTATAAGAGTAGCTGAAGGACTGTTTTGAATTAGGTCATAAAGGAAGATGAAGATGAGACTTGGTTGTAGAGATGAGATCACAGAATCACAGAATGTTAGGGGCTGGAAGGGACTTTGAAAGCTCATCCTGTCCAACATTCTGCAATAGCAGGATCACCTACACCAGATCACACAGGAATGCATCCAGGCAGGTCTTGAATATCTCCAGAGAAGGAGATTCCATGACTCCGCTGGGCAGCCTGTTCCAGGGTTCTGCCACCCTCACAGGGAAAACATTCCTCTTCATGTTTCTATGGAACTTCCTATGCCTCAATTCCCACCCATTGCTCCTTGTCCTGTCATCAGGCATCACCCAGCAGAGCCTGGCTCCAGCCTCCTGGCACTCACCCTGAACGTATTTATCACCATGAGTGAGGTCACCCTCAGGCTCCTCCTCTCCAAGCAGCACATCCCCAGCTCCCTCAGGCTCTCCTTTGAGGGCAATGTGTAATGTTCCACTCCCTTCATCATTTTCTTGTCTCTGCACTGGGCTCTCTCAAGCAGTTCCCTGAGGTCCTTCTTGAACTGAGGGGCCCAGAAGTGGACACAATATTCCAGATGCAGCCTCAGCAGGGCAGAGTAGAGAGGGAGGAGAAACTCTCTTGACCTACTAGCCACTACCTTTCTAATGTAGCCCAGAATGGCATTGGCCTTCCTGGTCCCAAGAGCACTTTGCTGAGTTTGAAATGAAATTTGGTTAGAGTTTTGGTTATGTTTCTCTAGATTATAAAAAAAAAAAATCATAAATCATAAAATGGCTTAGGTTGGAAGGGACCTCAAAGATCATCTAGTTCCAACCCCCTGCTATAGGCAGGGACGCTTCCTACTAGAACAAGTTGCTAAAGGCCCCATCCAACCTGGCCTTGAACACCTCCAGGGTGGTGTACATTCAGTTTAAACAGCTTCTTTTTGTTTGGAGCAGCAGCTACTGTCAGTCTTCCATCTCTCTGTCCCTACTACCGAGGCAAGTATTGGCAGTCATCAGCTAACCCAGAAATCAGTTGGGAGCATGGGTAGAAATAAAACCATGCCACCAACCTTTATTAGCAATGAATTTTGCTTAAAGCATTCCTCATTTAAGAGCTATAAATGGGTTTCATTCTACAATACATTTTGGATGTTGACACCACTTACTGGAGCAGCTGGGTCTTTGTCAGAGTGGATGAAATTCAAAGCAGGATTCTGTTGTTCTTTTTCCTCCTTGCCATCTGTTGCTGCTATAGATTTTCCTTTAGATTTTTTTTTGTCTTCTCTCCACAAGCAGCTTCTAAGTGAATTAGGTCATGTTGTAAATGTGTTCTTTTTATGAAGTGTTTAAAAACAAAAGTATTGTGAAACTTAATTCTAGAGCCCAACTTAATTCAGAGACAAATTTTCGATGAAGAAAAAAAATAAGCTCCACAAAACCCCAATCCCCCCTCCCAAAATATCTTTTTAGATATGTGTGCTCAACTGACACAGCTTCTGACATAATCCCATAAGAAATCTGATTGCTTATACACCTGGAATTCACTATGCTGTTTGAACGCCAGGCAAATGATATAAAGAAAGATCTAATTAGGTGCTGAAATGCAATGAACTAAAAACAGAGGGAGAAATGCCATCCTGAAATCTGCTTTTGTTACCCAGCCTGAGTCTTATTTCGTGTCTGACTTTCAGCCCCACTGAATAGAGCAGAAAAAATGATGTTAGATTTTGAGCTCAGCAAGCAAAGCTCAACAAGGGCAAGTGTAGAGTCGTGCACCTGGGAAAGAACAATCCCATGGATGAGTATAGGTCGGGGACTGTGTCCAGTTCTGGGCTCCTCAATTCAAGAGAGATGTTGAGGTGCTGGAAGGTGTCCAGAGAAGGGCAGCAAGGCTGGGGAGGGGCCTGGAACACAAACCCTATGAGGAGAGGCTGAGGGAGCTGGGGGTGTGCAGCCTGGAGAAGAGGAGGCTGAGGGCAGACCTCATTGCTGTCTACAACTACCTGAAGGGAGGCTGTAGCCAAGTGGGGTTGGTCTCTTCTGCCAGGCAACCAGCAACAGGACAAGGGGACACACCCTCAAGTTGTGCCAGGGGAGGTCTAGGCTGGATGTTAGGAGGAAGTTGTTGTCAGAGAGAGTGATTGGCATTGGAATGGGCTGCCCAGGGAGGTGGTGGAGTCACCGTCCCTGGAGGTGTTCAAGAGAAGACTGGATGAGGCACTTAGTGCCATGGTCTGGTTGATTGGCTAGGGCTGGGTGCTAGGTTGGACTGGATGATCTTGGAGGTCTCTTCCAACCTGGTTGATTCTATGGTAAGTCAAGTTTAGCCTCTTGCTCCCCAAACTTCCTTTTCATATAATTTACACCATACATTGATGAAACTACAACTTTGAAGTGCTTTATGGTGTTTTTTTTCGCTTCCATTTCTCCTGATGGAACACTGTTACAGGAATTCATTCCTCTTGTGGCTTGAAACATGTTCCAATTATCAGCCTAAATTCCTCATGGCAAATTTATTCCCATTTGATGTGTATTAATGTTGTTCTTTAGTTTAAATAGTTCTCTCTCCCTGGAGTTTTATTGCCCCAATCTATTTATTAGATTTAATCTTTCTGTTGCTTACTAATTTCCATACGATAGCTCCCTTATTCCCTGATGAGCTTACTAACTTTGCCCTCTATGCATGAGACTCTGAATTATTTTTTCTGCTAGTATTTGAACATCATTCTAATAAAATTTTATCAGCCTGTATCAGAACCACAGAACCATCTTCAGTTTTGGGATCCTCAGTTCAAGAGAGACGAGGATCTACTGGAGAACTACAGGGATGATTGGGGCACTTGAACATCTCTCCTATGAAAAAAGACTGAGAGGCCTGAGGCTGATAGTCTGGAGAAGAAAAGGCTGAGAGGGGATCTGTGCTAGTTTGAGCCTAGCTAGAATGTTTTGGTGAGAAGAATGAGATTACAGGCTGTGAAAAGCAAACAATAGGGATGCCTACTGCACTCATAGGCTTGCTGAGATGGATAAGAACAAGAACAAAAATACGGATAACAGAGTCGCTGTCTGGGCTTTGGGCTGCACTTCTCTCTTTCTCTAATCTAACCTGCTGTCTGTGTGACTAACCCATCTCCTTCCTAACCTCCCTGGCTGACCCTCAAAACTACCTTGACCATAAGGCAAGATCTGGGGTAAGGTAGAGGAGTGGGAGAAGGTAGAAGGGTGGTTGGGAGCCTCTCCTGGGGAAATGTGACAAACAGCTAACAAAACTCACAACCTGAAGAGCTCTAGTCTCCTGACACCACTGCTTTCTGTGCTGGTTTGAAGCTAGCTAGAATGTTTTGGTGAGAAGAATTAGGTTGCAGGCTGTGAAAAGGAAACAATGGTGATGGCTACTGCACTCATAGGCTTGCTGAGATGGATAAGAACAAGAACATAGATAGANGATTTTCTTAGTTGGGGGGGGGGGGAGCAGGGAACACCCAAACCATCACATCCTGTGTTAGATAGTATTGTCCTGCTCTGGCAGGGGGGTTGGACTTGATGATCTCCTTGGGTCCCTTCCAACCCCTAATATCCTGTGATTCTGTGATCCTTTATCAATGTCTATAAATATCTGAGGGGTGTTGAGATGAAAGTGCCAGGTTCTGTTTGGTGGTGCCCAGTGGCAGGACAAGGAACAGAAGGCACAAGCTGGAACACAGGAAGTTCCACTTCAATGTGAGGAGAAACATCTCTTTACAGTGAGGGTTACAGAGCACTGGAGCAGGCTACCCAGAGAGGTTGTGGAGTCTCCTTCTTTGGAGACTTTCCAAACCTTCCTAGATTCACTCCTCTGTGGCCTTCTCTAGGATCCTGCAGAGGGGTTGGAGTTGATAATCTCTGAAGGTCCCTTCTGACCCCTAAAATTCTGTGATTCTATGGTTGTCATCCTCTTTACCACAGCAGGAGGCACCCCAGCCTTATACTGTCTGTGTATTTCACTAGTCTGATTCTTTTCCTCTGTCGTGGCCATTAATGAAAGTACAAAAAATGATAAATTTCACTTCCAAAACTTAAGGAATTGTCCTGGTCACCTCCTGCCAGCCAGCCAATTATCCTTTTACCATAACCTGACTCCCTCCAGCTTGTTCTGTATTTTAGATTTCAGCTGGAGAATGTCCAGAGAAGGGCCAGGAGGATGCTCAGAGGGTTGCAGCAGCGCTGCTGTGAGGACAGACTGAAAGAGTTGGGGCTGTGCAGTCTGGAGAAGAGGAGGCTCCCAGGTGACCTTCTTGTGGCCTTCCAGGATCTGAAAGGGGCTACAAAAAAGCTGGGGAAGGACCTTTTAGGCTCTGAGGGAGTGCCAGGACTGGGGGGATGGAGCAAAGCTGGAGGTGAGTAGGTTCAGACTGGAGGTGAGGAGGAAGTTCCTCACCATGAGAGTGGTGAGAGGCTGAATGGGTTGCCCATAGAGGTGGTTGAGGCCCCATCCCTGGAGGTGTTTAAGGCCAGGCTGGATGAGGCTGTGTGCAGCCTGCTCTAGGGTAGGGTGTCCCTGGGCAAGGCAGGGGTGTTGGAACTGGCTGCTCCTTGTGGTCCCTTCCAACCCTGACTGATTCTATGATTCTGTGATTCTTTACCTTCACCGATTCATACAGATAAAACAGCTTTAAACCAAAGTGCCCTGCTTTGGAGCCACCAGCTCGAGAGCAAAAGGACAGACAGGTATTATACCCTCAAGGGTAAATCCCAGAGGGGATGGAACTAGATGATCCTTGTGGTCCCTTCCAACTCTGACTGATTCTATGATTCTAGATTGCATTTGCTAACCCCCAATTTAACTTCTCATTTCCCACGAGGAACCCTATCAGATACTTTCCTAAAGTCCAGGTAAATTAAGTATATTTCATATCCCTCCTTACTGTGCTCTCTGCTGGAAGTCAGTAGCATATTGGCAATGC
The DNA here is from genome assembly GCA_013400475.1 of Tricholaema leucomelas. NCBI lineage: Eukaryota > Metazoa > Chordata > Aves > Piciformes > Lybiidae > Tricholaema lacrymosa > Tricholaema leucomelas. Next base: position 375,936 of record WAAF01013361.1, read on the forward strand.
AGTCCTTACCCACATCTCACAGCTCATAGGACTGAATGCATCTTCATCCTGAATATTAGATGTCCTTTTCCTTTCTTAATAAGCTTTGCTGTCATAGATGTCTGGTGCTCTGGGGAGGATTTCTTGCATTCCTGAACCATTTGATGAACTGTTATTCATATTACCTTACTCCTTTAAAGCAATCAGATCACAGATCATAATCATAGAGAAGCAAACACAGCTTGGAAAACTTCATTTGATTTTTGAAAGCTAAAGTCTGTAGTGCTTCCAAGCCTTCCACTCTGCCTAAGGTGGAAGCTAAGCCTTTATTTTTCGGACAGAATTAATCTGTGTAAGAAATATTTGGCTCCTCAGAAAGCAGTTGCTTTATTTTAAGCTTTTGGAGCTCATACTGACAATTTCTGTTTCTCTGAAACAACTTTTCCATCTGCATTCACACTCTGTCTATAATGATGTATGTAGTTAACTTTAGCTGTCTTTTGGGATGAGGATTTTGGGGTGGGTTATTTTTTTAGGGATGTAACTCCTGAAGTGCATTTCTTGCTTGTTGGCATATTATTGTGGTCACCCAGCAAGGCTTTTTGCTGTGTGAAAGCAAACTTCTTACAGCTGTAAACCTTTCCTGATGGCATAAGGAGATATAAATTGCTTCCTATGAGAGATGTTACTGTTACGGGGAACAACATTATTTTTAAGAGCAAATAAAACCTATCATCTTTTTCTCCTGTGTCTGAAGTGCTCTAAGAGCCACTCTAAACTTTTCAGGGCTGATGACTAAATGAAGCCTGGAAGATCCAACCCCACAGACATCAAAGTGTGCAGAGTGAAGAAATACTTCAGGGCAGCAAGCAGGAAGGGAGGAGATTTTCCTTTCCGCACAAACCCCTTAGCAAATAACCACCACCACCAAATGCACACCCACAAAATAAATCCATAGTAATCCCAGTAGTAATGTATTTTTTAAACCCAAATCTACTGTTTTTTTTCAAACCATGAAGCATGTTGAAACCAAATGTTGAGAAAATCAGAGTGCACCACAGTTGTGATTGCAATTTGATTGCTGTAACCTACTTGATGGGGAACGTGCTCGGCGTTGTGCTCTTACTAACCTATTCCTTCTCCCTTCCACTTCTCTGCTGCAAAATGCAGCTGTTTCTCCAGGCCTCTCTGATACCTTTGGACTTCTCTGATTAGTTGGTAGACTCAAAATATTGGTACTTTTAGGTGTAAAACCCTACTGTAGCCTAGGCACCAACACAGGTTGCGGGGCTGGCTTGCTGGAAAGCAGCTTCGTGGAGAAAGAGCTTGGAGTGCTGGTGGGCAGCAAGTTCTGCATGGGCCAGCAATATGCCCTTGTGGGCAAGAAAGTCAATGGCAGCCTGGGGTGCATCAGAAAAAGTGTGGCCAGCAGGGCTAGAGATGTTCTTCTCCCCCTCTACTTTGCTAAGGTGAGGCCACACCTGGAATACTGTGTCCAAAACACAGTATATGGGAGACAGAAACTAGAACACAGGAGGTTCCATCTCAACATTGGGAAAAAAACTTCTTTACTGTGAGGTTGATGAATCACTGGAACAGGCTACCCACAGAAGTTGTGAAGTCTCTCTGAAGACTGTCATGACCTGTCGGGATGCATTCCAGTGTAACCTCCCCTAAGTAATCCTGCTTTGGCAGGGGGGTTGGACTTTATCTCATCTCTGAAGGTCCCTTCCAACCCCTAATATGATTCCCATCTGCTTATCTTTGATGAGACACCTGTGGTGTGATGGTTTGGGTGTTCCCTGCCCCCCCACACTTTGGAAATCACCCAGACTAGACTCAGTCAGCTCTGGACATTTGAATGAAGCTTATATTTACAGCTCAACAGAATATACAAGCAGATATTTACAGTATATACAGATATAGACAGAATACAGTTATAATATATAGACATAGATAGATATATAGACTATATAATACAGCCAGTATCCAGTTATAGACAGACATATAGACATATATAGACAGACAGACATAGACATAGACATATATAGATATATGTAGACTATATAATATAGACAGTATACAGTTATAGACAGAAATACACAAGGTAAAAGGTAACACAGAAACACAACAGCCCTCCCAGAAACCTGAGTCCCCAGGAGGGGCTCCCAAGCACCCTTCCATCTTTTCCCACCCCTCTCAACCTTACCCCAGTCCCAAGGAAGAATGGAGGTTCAGCCAGGGGGTTAGGAAGCAAAGTGGATTAATCAGAGAGATGGCAGAGAGGCTAGAGGGAGAGAAAAAAATGCAGCTTCAAGCTCCCCAGTGACTTATCTATGTTTGAATTCTTGTTCTTGTATCTCTCAGCAAGCCTATGAGTGAAGTAGACATCATTCTGTTTTCCTTTTCACAGCCTGTGATCTAGTTCTTCTCACCAAAACATTCCAGCTAGCTTCAAACTAGCACAAATGGTATCACAGCTCCAAGCCCAGGCTCTTCAGTAGGAAGTGGAAATAGCAGAGCAGGTCTGGCTCAGTATTTGCATACATAGAAAGAAAAAGGGGGGGGGAAGAAAATACAAGGAGGTTAGACCACATTCAAATGTCAAACTGCAGCATTACTCAGGAAGTAAAGGCAAAAAATGGTTCCTTTACTCTCTTTCCATCTGCACAATAGCAATAAAGATGCCAAACAGATTGATTTTCAGGCAGACTCCACATTGAGGTCAAGATTAGAAGAGCAAATCTATTAATAGAGAATATTTCCCTTGCAATAGTGCATTTTTACCTCTCCAAGGATAGACTCATGGGCATATTTAGTTTAGTTTTGATTGGATACTGCCATTTAGTTTGTTATTATTTATGCCTTGCCATGCCTTCATCTGAGCTAGGCACATAGAATCTGCACTCCACAATTCTATGTACTAAGCATTCTCTAAGGCTTCATTGGCAAACAAATTCCACTCAATGGAGGAGAAGGAAAAGGAAATACCAGTTCTGGTGAACTGGCCACCAGATACATTAATTGCTCTTTCTTTTGGGGCTTTTTGGTGGTTTTTTTTCCTGGTTACAAGATTTCCATGGTTAGAAGTTTGCAGATTTGGGGCCAGAAACTCCCTGAATGCTTAAGATCAAATATCTTTAAGCTACCTTTACCTATCTTCAGGTGTTTAAGGCCA
>WAAF01013362.1:3203-28363 GCA_013400475.1 Tricholaema leucomelas
TGTTAGGTGGAAATTCTTCACAGAGAGAGTGATTTGCCCTTGGAATGGGCTGCCCAGGGAGGTGGTGGAGTCACCGTCCCTGGGGGTGTTCAGGAAAAGACTGGATGAGGCACTTAGTGCCATGGTCTAGTTGACTGGATAGGGCTGGGTGCTAGGTTGGACTGGATGATCTTGGAGGTCTCTTCCAACCTGGCTGATTCTATTATTCTTGAAAGGAACAAGAGAGCTTGGGAAAGAAGACACTGCAGTCTCACAGTGTGTAATGCTGAGCATGAACCACCACAAGATAAGTACATTTTTTCTTAATATTCCCTGCTGAGTGTGCCTGTAACAAACACAACATTTCCAGCAGAACATGGCAATACCAATTGCACAGCAACTGATGAGTCGGCAGCTGAGGGAAAAAAGAGGGGGGGAAAAATGACCAAATACTTTCAGAGTTCATAAACCACACTCAAACATATTACTACTGTCTGTTTTTTCTAGCAGCCATACAGCTAAAACTTGAGTTTCTTGAGAATTTCTGATCATCCTTGAATCCCACTGGGCTTAGGATAATCATTACCAGCCAGAAAAGATGAATGCTGCAAAGTCCAAAGTTTGCAATTCTCTTAGACAACTGTTTGGGTTTTCATACTATCATGAGTCTATAAAATATTCCTTTAATTTAAATCATTTTCCTCTCCCAAGAGCAACTCAGTTTAAAATCAGTTTCTTAGCTAGAAAAAGCCTGTACATGTAAATAATGTAGATAATCCTGCATGTATTCCTTCAGAATTGCTAAGTATCCAATTTCTTTCCTATTTCTATGTGAGTTTAAGGGACAGTAGAGAATCATCCACCCATTTAATTTTACTGCTCCTTTATACTTTTCATCCACTTTTTTATTTGTGTATTGAGTCATCCATTAATTTTTTTCCTCCTTTATTTTTTTATTTAACCATTTCAATGAGAAATATAACCTGAAGAACCTTTGTGTGCTACCTAACATTTTAAGCCCCTTACATTCAGGTAGGTAAGAAATCAGACAAACTGAATACACTGACTGAAAAATAAAAATTCCTATCCATATTTAATTATTTTTTAAAATAAAAACTTAGGACAGCTTTTAAAATCCCTACTACAACAAAACAAGTACCTTTAATGCAGAACACAGCACAAGTTTTTGCCATATGCATACTATGGTTGGCAGTTCTCAGGAGCTGACAACCCTGTGCTAAAAACATGACCACTAATGCAAAGGACATATGTAACACAAAGTCTGATTCAGTGGATGACTGAAATACAAAACATTCCAAATGTGAATGACACACCAACACTTCAATTAAATACAAGAAATATGTGAATTTAAGGGTTTTGATAACAAATTCCTCGATTCACAATACTGGATTGCCAATAGCTTATGTGTTGCAAAGACAGCATTTCCAGTGTTAGAACAGGCTATATTGAAATTATTGAATACAGTGGCAATTCTCTCCTTCTTCCACATGATCTTGTTCTTCTCACCAAAACATACTAGCTAGGCTCAAACTAGCACACACCTGCAGATGGGAGTGTAGCAGAAATTAAGAAATACAGGCTGGGCAGTGAGTGGCTGGAGAGCAGCCCTGAAGAGAGGGACTTGGGGGTGCTGGTGGACAAGAAGCTCAACATGAGCCAGCAATGTGCACTTGCAGCCTGGAAAGCCAACCAGATCCTGGGCTGCATCAGAAGTGTGGCCAGCAGGTCAAGGCTCTAAGGAGGTGGTTCTCCCCCTCTGCTCTTGTGAGACCTCAGCTGGAGTACTGTATCCAGTTCTGATACGCCCAATACAAGAAGGATGTGGACGTGATGGAGCATGTCTTGACAAGGGCCACTGGGATGATCAGAGGGCTGGAGCACATCTCCTGTGAGGACAGACTGAGGGAGCTGGGGCTGTTCAGTTTGCAGAAGAGAAGGCTCTGAAGTGACCTTATTGTGATCGTCCAGTATGTGAAGGGGGCCTACAAAAAATCTGGGGAAGGACTTTTCAGGATATCAGGGAGTGACAGAACTAGGGGGAATGGAGCAAAGCTGGAGATGAGTAGGTTCAGGCTGGACGTGAGGAGGAAGTTGTTCAGCATGAGAGTGGTGAGAGCCTGGACTGGGCTGCCCAGGGAGGTGGTTGAGGCCCCATTCCTGGAAGTGTTTAAGGCCAGGCTGGATGAGACTCTGGCCAGGCTGATCTAGGGTAGGGTGTCCCTGCCCGTGTCAGGGGAGTTGGAATGAGATGTTCCTTGTGGTCCCTTCCAGCCCTGACTGATTCTATCAGTCTATGATTCTAATGATTGGTTATGAATTGTGACTATTAATTTCTGTATGGCTTTTAATTTTATCATTAATATTCAAAAATCAGAAAAATTCTCTGAGGTTCTTTTGATTTTTGATCAACAAGAAGCAATTGCATGGAATTAAATAGTTTAATCAACCAGAACTTGGAAAACAACAATGCGAGAGCAGGAAAAGTTCTAACTAAAGCCTACGTAGTCTTGGCATATACTCACGACGCCTTTAGTCCCTGGGTAAGTCTTCTGTATGAAAGATGCTTTCAAATTCGTGATGATCCCAGGGTAAAACACAAATATTTCAGGTAGAGGAGGAAGGAGATGCTGCTAAGCTGGCCAGTGTGAGCTGCATGCACGTGGTCTCCTGTTAATGAGCCACAAACAAGGATAGAATCATAGAATGGTTTAGGTTGGAAGGGACCTCAAGGATCATCCAGCTCCAACCCCCTGCCATAGGCAGGGACACCTCCCACTAGAGCAGCTCGCCCAAGGCCTCATCCAGCCTGACCTTAAACATCTCCAGGGAGGAAGCATCCACAACCTCCCTGGGCAACCCGTTCCAGTGCCTTACCACCCTCACTGTAAAGAACTTCCTCCTAACATCCAGTCTAAATCTCCCCTCTTCCAGCTTAAACCCATTCCCCCTCGTCCTAACATTACTAGACCGTGTAAATAGTCCCTCCCCAGCTTTCCTGTAGGCTCCCTTCAAATACTGGAAGGCCACTATAAGGTCTCCTCGAAGCCTTCTCCTCTCCAGGCTGAAGAGCCCCAACTCTCTCAGCCTGTCCTCATAGCAGAGGTGCTCCAGCCCTCTGATCATCTTCGTGGCTCTCCTTTGGACCCGCTCCAGCAGTTCCATGTCCTTCTTGTATTGGGGGCTCCAGAACTGCACACAGTACTCCAGGTGGGGTCTGACGAGAGCAGAGTAAAGGGGGAGAATCACCTCCCTTGCCCTGCTGGCCACACTTCTCTTGATGCAGCCCAGCACTCGGTTGGCTGTCTGGGCTGCATGTGCACACTGCCGGCTCATGTTGAGCTTCTCGTCAACCCAGACCCCCAGGTCCTTCTCCTCAGGGCTGCTCTCCAGCCATTCATCACCCAGCCTGTATCTGTGCCTGGGATTGCACCGACCCAGGTGCAGGACCTTGCACTTGGCCTTGTTAAACGTCATGAGGTTGGCCTGGGCCCACCTCTCCAGCCTGTCCAGGTCCCTCTGGATGGCATCCCTGCCCTCCAGCAAGTCAGCTGTGCTGATACAGACAAAGGCTGGTGTAAAAAAGGCTAATGCAGAAAGGCAGAACATAGCTAAATCATCCCCCTTTATATACTTTATTTTGAAATCAAACTGGCCAGTAGGCACTAGCACCCTTGTCCTGGCCAATGAATTCAAACCTTCATGCCTCCTTTGACTGTGTAGGCACATTGAGGGCAGCACAAGACACCTGACACAAGGTGCTAAGCCCCCTAGCCCTCAAGGATTTGCTGTGGTGAAACATCGTTTGCTCATCTACTCGCTCCCAGACCCCCGCACCACAGGATGAGAAGAGCCAAGGTTAAACCTGCCCAGCAGGACTTGTGCCCTACCAGGACAGGGACATATGGTGCCACTGCACTGCAAGGAACCACAATGCATTTCTAATCCAATAAAGTCAGACTGGTTGTGAAGATGAAATTCTTTACCATGAGAGTGATGAGAGCCTGGACTGGGTTGCCCAGGGAGATAGCTGAGACCCCATCCCTGGAGGTGTTTAAGGCCAGGCTGGATGAGGGTCTGGCCAGCCTGATCTAGGGTAGGGTGTCCCTGGGTATGGCAGGGGGATTAGAACTACATGATCCTTGTGGTCCCTTCCAACCCTGACTGATTCTATGATTCTATGAAATCTAGCATTCCTGGAAAGATGAAGGAACAGCTCATTTTGGGCACCATTTCTAAGCACGTGGAGGAAACAAAGGTTATCAGAAGTAGTCAACCAAGAGAAAGTCATGTCTAACCAATCTAATATCCTTCTATGAGACATAATTGGATGGATAGACAAGGGATAGACTGGGGACAAGTCTACCTTGACTTCAGCTGGGCTTTCTACATGGTCTCCCATGTCACTCTCATAGGCAAATTTAAGAACTGTGAGTTTTGGATGAATGTGTATATTGAGGTGGATTGAAAACTAGAGGAAAGATAGAGCTCAGAGGCTTGTGGTCAATGATATGGATTCTAGCTGGAGACCTGTAACAAGTGGTGTACCTCAGTGCTGTGCTGTTCACTATCTTCATGGAGAACCTGGATGAAGAGAGAGGCAGTAGTCAGCAAGTTTGTTGATGGCACAAAACTGGGAGAGGTGGCTGACATGCCATCAGGCTGTGTTCCTATTCAGCATGGCCTGGACAGGCTGAAGAGTTGGGCAAAGGTGAGCCTAATAAAGTCCAAGAAGGGCAAGTGTAGACCTCTTCACCTAGGGAGGAACAACCACATGCACCAGTGCTGGAAGGGAGCTCTGTGGAAAAAGGCCTGGGACTTCTGATGGACAACAAGATGCCCATGAGCCAGCAGTGTGCCCTTATGGCCAAGAACATCGATGGCGTCCTGGGGTTCACCAAGAAGAATGTTACCAGCAGGCCAAGGTTGTTTCTCCTCCCCTTCTACTCCACCCTGTTGAGGCCACATCTGGAGGATTGTGTCCAGTTCTGAGCTCTTTGGCTTAAGAAGTACAGGAAGCTTCTTGAGAGAGCACAGCAAAGGGGTGCAAAGGTGATTAGGGCACTGGAATACTTCTCTCATGAAGAAAGGCTGAGAGACCTGGGGCTTTTTTTAGCCTAGAGAAGAGAAAACCGAGGGGTGATCTTACCAATGCTTACAAATAGTCAAAGATGTGTATCAAGAGGATGGGTCCAGGCTTTTTTTCAGTGGTGCCTAGTGACAGGACAAAAGGTAATGGGCACAAATATGAACACAGGAAGATCCATCTAAACGTGAGGAGGAGCGTGAGGGTGGCTGCACCAAGGTGGTGGAGTCTCCACTTCTGGAGTCATTCAAAACTTGTCTGGAGGCACTGATATGTAACCTACTCTAGGCGAATGTAATGGAGGGGTATTAATTGACATGAGATTATATTTATTTCAAAATTAGTACTGTTTATTAATTTTGCTATTTAGAAGTCTCACATTGCTGTCCCACCCTCCCCCTGCCCCAGTCACTAATTTTAATAATAATCCATTCTTTGCACAGTCATGGAAACATTATACAAACAATAACATAGGATCTAGAACAAACAACTAGCAATAATATAACATTAATTGAACTGGAAGAGAAGATTCTTGCTGTCAAAATACCACTTGCCCACTAGACGGACACAGGAAGCTTCTTTCTGCTTATAGCAGAAGGTAGTTGGTGCATTACAAGGGGCTTTAAGTATTTACTCACAAAACATTAGTCTTCCACATCCCTGGGAGTAACCATAACTTCAAACGATACCCAAACACTCGCAAAGGGCTCTGTCAATGTCTTGTGAGATGCTGAGGCTTCTGATTCTTTGCAGGCTTCACAGGTTGCTGGGGAAAGGAGGCAGACAATCTCTCACCTGGTCTTTGTGTTAGTTTGAAGCTAGCTGGAATATTTTGGTGAGAAGAATTATAGGCTGTGAAAAGGAAACAATGGAAAAGTCTACTTCACTCATAGGCTCGCTGAGATGTATAAAAACAAGAACATAAACATAGATAACACAGTTGCTCTCCGGCTCTGGCTGCCTGCACTTTTCTCCCTAACCTGCTGTCTAAGTAATCCTTTTGCTTTATAATCCCCCTGGCTGATTCTTCAATTTCACCTTGAACATAAGGCAACCTGGGATAAGGTAGAGAGGTAGAAAGGAGGCGGAACAGTGTTTGGGAGCTTCTCCTGGGGACTTTGGTTTGTGGGAGGGGTGTTATGTTTCTGTATTACTTTTTTTAGCTTGTTTATTTCTGTATCTATTGTAAATATCTGCTTGTATATTGTGCTATGTTGTAAATATAAAGCTTCATTCAATTTCCAGCTTGGCTGAGTCTAGTCTGGGTGATTTCCTTAGGAGTGGGGGCTGGGTGATACCCAAACCATTATGGTCCTGATTTCACTGGATAATCTGTGTACCTCCATGACTTCCTGTCTTGTCAGGACACTTTCAGGTACAGGCAGGACGTCTTGCAATGTGCAGTGTCAGCACAATGTCACGCTGGCTACGCAGGCCTATCTCATGGAGGCATTAAGAATCATAGAATCAGTCAGGGCTGGAAGGGACCACAAGGAACATCTCATTCCAACTCCCCTGCCATGGGCAGGGACACCCTACCCTAGATCAGCCTGGCCAGAGTCTCATCCAGCCTGGCCTTAAACACTTCCAGGAATGGGGCCTCAACCACCTCCCTGGGCAGCCCAGTCCAGGCTCTCACCACTCTCATGCTGAACAGCTTCCTCCTCACGTCCAGCCTGAACCTACTCATCTCCAGCTTTGCTCCATTCCCCCTAGTCCTGTCACTTCCTGATATCCTGAAAAGTCCTTCCCCAGATTTTTTGTAGGCCCCCTTCACATACTGGACGGTCACAATAAGGTCACTTCAGAGCCTTCTCTTCTGCAGACTGAACAGCCCCAGCTCCCTCAGTCTGTCCTCACAGGAGAGGTGCTCCAGCCCTCTGATCATCCCAGTGGCCCTTCTCTGAACACATGTAGACATCTTTCTTGCAATGCGGCTCCAGAACTGGATACAGTACTCCAACTGGGGTCTCACCAGAGTGGAGTAGAGGGAGAGAACCACCTCCTTAGAGCCTGGGAAACTCAAAGCAGGCAATTTCCAGGCAGTTCAGGATGCACTAAAGCAGAACACTGCCAGAAGCAGAAAGCAATGGCTGCTGTAGCAAGCCAGCACAAATACAATGGCAGAGCACATCGTGTTACCTTCTCATCTCATTTTGTCAATACAACCCTAGACTAGTGGACCATTGGACACAGCATAGCCAATCAGAATGGCAGTTAGACAAGTTTGACCATATTGGGTGAAGCCATAGGCTCACTGTCTCGGTTCTAATTAAAATTTTCCAGAGACTCAAGTATAGTTGATAGACCCAGTAACAATTTTTAGGATGTCCTTCCCTCTTCCCTCTTCTTTCCCAAAAGAAAAGGAATTAGATGGAGAGAGAGGAAGGGTATGCAGACCCAAATAAATAATCTCACTGTGATTTCGAAGTTAAAATAAGAAAAAATTACAATAAATAAAATGTATATGAGGTAAGGAAGTTACAAAGATATAGGGAAGGGAAAATGAGGTACAAAATACGTAAATATACAACCAGATTTGATGGCAATGTTTTTTGTTGACCTCATGGTGATGATGGCCACGTGGTAAGACAAAGATCAGCAGGAAAACAGGAACAGTGATTCTGGCAGGCAGGCAGGGAGAGAAGGAAAAGAGAGGAGCCAAACAGGAAGTCCCCCTGCTATTATAGATCTTAAACAGGAAGGGGGATTGAGCTAAACCACAATCACCTGGTAGTGTTCAGACCCACTCTTGGGGAGGGGTCAAGGCCACCTAGGGTCAGGTTCAAGATCACTCTCCCCAGGAGGATTAACCCTGTACACTCACTTTACCTAAATTTAGGAAAACATAGGCCTTGTTTGAGGCAGGCACAAGCCAAGTGCATGTACCTTGTTTACCACAGGATGTAAACAGGAGCAAAACAAGTCTGGGCAACCCAGAGTCCTTAGACTCTGTCCTGGAAGGTTAATAGGCCTATTAGATGTCCTGGCTTGCCCCACCCTCCTGCTGATGGGGTAAGCAAGGGCAGTAGGTAAACAAAGACTTGGGTTACTATGTCCCCTCCCAAAGAGATAAACAGGTAGCCACAGGTGCTTAGGTACTTGTTGGTGTCTTGCCCAAATACGGATAAGCAAGCCCTGGTTTCACCCAATACGGTCAATTTTGGAAATGCCATTTTGATTGGTGAGTCTCTGTGGCCAAAAGAGCCATTGCACTCAGGCAAGCAATATAAATTGATCTAAGCTGCAAGCAGTTGAGCTGCTTCTGCCTCACTGCTCTTGGACAACATGTTCTGCTCTGTCTCATGTTTCAGACCAGCTTAGGCCTGATGTTTTGGGCTTGAACTAGCTGGTAACTTAAGTACCTCAAGTTTCCCAGGAGAAGGCATTTAAGTGCCTCACAACCTGTCAAGAAGTGCCACCAATACCATGCTCTCTGCATATCTGCAAGAGATCCTGCCTGCACCTCTGCAAACCTCCATGCCAAGAGGAACTAGGAGCAGGTCAGAGACCATCTGCCTCTTTCCCAGCACCCTGGGAAGATCTAGAAGCTTCTCAACAGCTGAGCAGTTCCAACACTGCCACAAAGGAGCCAGGGACTATCTTGAAATTTCTACCCCACCACGGTGAGTACAACAGACTTTCCCTAGGGCTCCAGGATGCCTTTTATTTGTAAGTGGGGCAAAGACATTTTGTGTTAAAATTTTTCCAATTTCCTAATTTCCAACTTTTTCTGATTCTCCTAAATGAATGAGATGCCCATAAGCATCCTTGTGAAGATTTTACCAACCGAATTAGAACCCAAATTTGACTCATTTGTATATAGTTGTGGTCGGAGCTTTCAGGAAATAAAATTACATATTTTATAATTCCTACCTCGTTAATTGTCCCAACTAAAGCAGACTCAATGGCTCCAGGTTCTTTGTCCTCTTTCCCGTGGTTGCTTCTCCCCACAGCAGAAGGAGGGAGAGCAGAAAAACATGTCTGGGCAAGTGTCAAGGTCCGGGGAACAGGGATTAACAGTATCTCTGTCCCGAGGAGCAAGACCTGTTCTTATGGATTTCCGTGTTGTGAAATTAAGGTGCAAACGAGACCATATATCACCACGAAACTATTTATTAAAGGATAAGATTGGACAAAAGAGAGGGAGAGAGGGGGGAAAGGGAGAGAGAGAGAGAGAGAGAGGGATAAAGAGAGAGAGGGATAAAGAGAGAGAAGGAGAAGCAGGGAAGGAAAAGGGTTGTGATCATATTACCCTCAGTTGCAGGTTGGGGGGGGGGAAGAGAAAGACGGGTGCGTGTGGCCCAGGGATGATCTTCTGCGGAGTCCGTCAGGGGTCCTTCTGGTGGTCTGGTGGAAGTCCGCCTGTGGTGGTTTGGCAGAGGTGCCGCTGGTGGTCTGCTGCTGGTCCCACTGGTGGTCTGGTGGAAGTCCGCCCTTGGTGGTCCGGTGGAGGTGCCACACGATGCTGTGTTGAGAGTGCCACTGGAGGTGCCACTGGAGGTGCCACTGGAGGTGCCACACTTTGGCAGGCATTCCCTCCTGCCTTTTATACAGTTTTCTGCCCGTGTCCAGCTGCAGGTCCCCAGGAAATCTTCCTGTGTATTCTCGTACATTCGCAGGGGTCTGGCGCCACCGGGGAGAGGACCTCCGCCCCCTCCCTGGCTGTACCTGTCCATACCCTGAATACACACAGGCCTTTTCCCTTCGGGGTAGCTGAGATAAGCCGTAGGCCTCCTGGGCATTCCAGCCAGGCTGAAGTGCAGGAGTTTTGAAGGTGTTGTCTGTTGATTTGCATCTCTGAGCTTTAGGCCAAGCACCGAGTCTGAGTCCCGGAAACCAACAAAGGCAATCTTTATCTTTGATGAACAAGCGGGAGGCGATGCCATCTTCATCTTTGTTGATGAACAAGCGAGAGAGAGGCTTTAGACTCTCACAGCAAGCCAGGACATATGTAAGCCTATTTTGGCCTATTCAGGCCTACCATGGCAGTGAACCTGCTCTAACAGGGGGGTTGAACTCTATGATCTCCAGAAATCCCTTTCGTCCCCTATCATTCTGCAATTCTGTGATTCATGCTGTGAAACAAACCTCCATTAATTGGATGAAAATCTGAAGACAAAGACTCTGAAATAACCATTCTCTAGGCAGCACTTTGTGGAAATACCACAGACATTAAGTGATTGTAGCTTGCTGACAGCCTGTTCCCAGTTCACCACCTTGGCTACATTTTCGACCACATCATCTATTTATCTTTCCTTTCACTGGGGATGCACATAAAGAAATCCAACATGACATATAACAAGAATAATTAGTTCTTTTGTTATGACATTTTAAGACATGATAGGATATTCCTGCATCAGGAATGGTGTGGCCAGCAGGAGCAGGGAGGTCATTCTGCCCCTATACTCTGCACTGGTTAGACCGCACCTTGAGTACTGTGTCCAGTTCTGGCTCCCCCAGTTTAAGAGGGACATTGAGATGCTTGAACATGTCCAGAGAATGGTAACGAGGATGGTGAGAGGCCTCGAGCACAAGCCCTATGAAGAGAGGCTGAGGGAGCTGGGATTGTTTAGCTGGGAGAAGAGAAGGCTCAGGGGAGACCTTACTGATGTCTACAACTACCTGAGGGGTGGTTGTAGCCAGGAGGAGGTTGCTCTCTTCTCTCAGGCGGCCAGCACCAGAACAAGAGGATGCAGCCTCAAGTTACGCGAGGGGAAATTTAGGCTTGAGGTGAGGAGAAAGTTCTTCACTGAGAGAGTCATTGGCTATTGGAATGGGCTGCCCAGGGAGGTGGTGGAGTCGCCATCCCTGGAGCTGTTCAAGGAAGGATTGGACGTGGCACTTGGTGCCATGGTCTAGCCTTGAGCTCTGTGATAATGGGTTGGACTTGATGATCTATGAGGTCTCTTCCAACCTTGGTGATACTGTGATTCCTTATCCATGCAGGAACTCAGAGATCTTCCTTCATTCTTCCTCCAGCCAGTCAAAGTTCTGCCTACCCACACTTCTTCCAAACAAGCCAAAAGGCTGCTATGGAAGTCCACACTGCAAATTCCCTCCCTGAGGGGATATTCCTTGAGTGAACAGCAAATATATTTTAAAAGATAAAATGCTATGTTTCAGAGTAATATTTAGCCCTGTTACATGGCTGCAAAGACACTAGTCTGGGCTTGTAAGGATGTACATCTATAAAACTCTATTCTGAATTTAAATCAGTGGTACATTTCTCCATGTGTCTGGATGAATCCAGTTCCTGTGAATGCAGTTCTGGTTGACTTGTTCAGCATAGACGCAAAATTAAATTGGTCTCATATTTTTATAAAGAGGCACCTTATATTTTCAGAATTAACTTAAGCAAATATATGCTTCTGCAAGAGAATAAATACCTGTATATGCACTCTTCAATCACATTTCTTCCCTGACTGTGAAATATAGGTATTAAGAGGACCTAGCTCAAGTTCAGAAATATCATCTATGATCATGCTTTGAGTGAAGTATATTGATAGAGCAACAGTCTATGTAGAGGAGGAAGTCAGCTTGTTTGGTCCCAAAAATCAAGTTCAGTAATTAATATTTATTTTGAACAACTAACTGGAAACATTTCAGTTTTGGCCATTGTTGAGTTGGCCTCTCTTCTAGGCCACGCAGGAGAGGGAGAGACACCAGGCTTACACCAATGTGATATGTAATGGTCAATCCATTTATTGAAGCTAAGTGCGATACCTATATAGAGGAGTTCGGTACAGGGGCCTGTACTTTTGATTGGCTTACATAGGCAGAAATGGGCTGTCCGCATGCACGGAGGCAGACGTGACCAACTACCCACCTTAATCCCCCTTTGCAGCAGCTTAGCCACAACATTGCTTGTTCCCAGGGCTGGCCAGCATGCCCTCCTCACACAGCTCAGCTACAGATAGCAGCTTCTCTGCCAGCCTTCCAAGCTCACTTTTCTGCAGCTGTGCCTCCTTATCAGTTCAGTTACTCAATCTTGCTTACTCTCCTTATTTTCTCCGACTATTCAGTTCTGCCCAAGCCTGGCAGGCCATGTTAACTATCTTCAGTCAGTAGGTTAAACAGTATCACACACTCTTGTTCAGGTGTTGCATCCCCTTCCCACCCCTCTCCTGCCCCTTACCAACTAAGCTGTAGATTAAAAGGGAAAAAAATCATGGTGTCATGTGCGTAGCTGGCCCTTTGTCGCAATGAACCTTAACTCTGCCCTGGAATGACGCTCTTAAGGCTACAGAACAATCTGAACTGTTTTGCAGGCACTCATGACCTGCCTGTGTTTAAAAAAAAAAAAATGTAATCCCAAACAATTTTGATCTTGACATAGGACCCATGTCACCCAACCCTCTCATATGGAGTCATCTGTTAGAAAGATAAAGAGTCTCTGTTTTAAGGGTTCTCCTCCTCTTCTGCTGAATTTCTCAAAACTCACCTGCTAGTGGTTCTATGTGACCACTATAGCAAACGTGTGATCTATCAGCACAGAGTTTTCTTAAACTACATTCAGAATAACCCTAAACACCTTAATTATGAACAAAATACTGACCAACAGAGCCATTTCTGCAATGCTTGGAACAGTTTCTACCAGCCCTTAGGCATGCCTTATCTACTGACAATTTGCTCAGCCTGAGGAGTCTCTGGAGCAGATTATCCTTCAAGGGTGGTAATAGATAGATTTAAGTGCATGAATAGACCTGGATGCAGCAGGAGCTGCCAGACAACCTTCAGGGCTGTCCAACATCCAAACACAGAAAGCTACAGCACAAACTAGTTGTATACTGAATGTGAAAGCTATCCAGGAGCTTGATGAGGCACACTGGGTCAGGTTAGTCCATTTTTTTCGAACAGTCTGCAATCTCAGCTAATTATCTGATGATTAGCTGGAGTCCTGGGCCATGCAGTATATGAATGCCTTGAGTGCATTAGATGCACATGAAGTTCTGATACCCAGCTAGATCACCATTACGACAAACTGAATTACAAAACTGACGTTTCCTAGCTCTTGCTACAGTACAAGTTTGCAGGACCAGATGAGATTACATCTTATTAAAAGATCTGCTTTCTCTTAAGAATCACAGACTAGCTTTGGTTGAAAGAGACCTTGAAGATCACCTAGTTCAACTTTCAACCCAGCACTATGTCACAGACTATGCCAATTGTGGCAGAGGGGAGAAATTAATTGGTGTGAGGTAATATTCTATAAAAATATATGTATTTATTAACTTCAATATTCTGAGCTCTCGCCACCCCAAACCACTGAATTTGATATTAAAAGGATTCTACATGGTCATGAAAGACATTCTAGGATTAATACCACACTATAACTTACTAATAACTAGCAAACAGTTCAAACTATAAACAGAAAGAAGACTTTCCCTGCAGCAAATACCACTTTGGGGTCTATATACTATTTGCCCAGCAGAGTGGGCTGAAAGCTCTTTCTGCTCTATGGCAGAGGAGATAGGAATTACTGAGGCATTAAAGCATTTACTTACAAATCCTTATTAATTATCAATAATCACCCTCTGGGGCTATGTCACAGCCTACTACTAATGTCCAAACTTCAGGGGAGTCTTTGCCCATGGACTTTGAGGCTGGAATCCTCCCAACTTTAGGGGAAAGGATGCAGTCTTCCTGGCTATCTGGGGAAATGATGCAGTCTCTGGCCTTGTTCTCCTGGTGAAGGATGCAATCTCTGCCCTTGTCTCCTGGCTTCTCCTGGATGCTCTGTCCAGGGACAGTTGGCAGAACCTCAGGTGCAGGGGGAGTACGGTGCCGTGCAGTCTCAGCATGGTTCTCACGCTGGCTAGCAGGCTGATCGCGTGCAGACAAGTGGAGTCCACTTCCGGATAACTCAGCAGCAGTGGAGCGCTCACCAGGCAATAAGGCAGTGGGCGTGCAATAGGGTGCATGGCTGCTACACGGGAGACTGAGCTCCGTAGGTAAAGGCAGGCAATACAGGATCTGGTCCTGATAACTCACTGCAGTGGCATACAAGTGTGCACAGCTGGCTGGGAGACTATGGGAGATACTGTCTCCGCAATACCTGCAAAGCAGATAGGCATTCGCAGTGCTGGTGAGTCTGAATCTAATAATGAGCGAGTGTGCCTGAACATGAGCGATTGGGGGAGTCCTGAGTGTGAGCGAGAGCAGGTGAACGAGTGAGCCCGAGCACGTTGTTTACCTGTGGGCCTCTATTTATCAACTGTGGGCTGAGATTAATGGCCCTTTGGACACTAGAATGACCAGTCAGGTTATGGCAGTCAGCCAAACAATGCCATAATAGGCAAAATCACAAGCCTGGACTTTCCCAAATATGGTAAAGAACACACAGGCTAGCACCCGGCAAGCACGAGCTGGGCACATGGGCTTACACAAACGTGTTTACAACCACCTTATACAAAGACAGGGCTAGAGCCAATAGCTTCCTATTCAAATAGCCAAGTCTGTTGTGCCCCTTTTATCTGTTTAATGTGTTTACCTCTGGTTTGGGCAGAAAAACATGTCCAGGCAAGGCAAGGCATAAACAAGCCTATTTTTGAGCCTACGAGCCCTCCACAATACACTACAGAGTCAACATTAAACCATGTCCCTAAACACCTCCAGCAATGGTGACTTCTGCCCTATGCACAAAATTCCAATGTTTGAGAACCCTTTCAATGAGGAAGGATTTCATAATATCCACCCTAAACCTTTCCTGGTGCAGCTTGTAACCATTTCCTCTAGTCTTGTCACTTGTCCCCAGAAAGAGGCTGGCCTGCCCCGTCTATTACTCCAACCTCCTTTCAGGTAGTCATAGAGAGCAATGGGGTCTCCTATCAGACTCTGTTTCTCCAGACTGGACAATCCCACCTCCCTCAGATGCATTTACCCCTTTAATTTCTCTCTAAGCCAAGGTTGCCTTAAACTAATCTGTAGAGAAGTTTGTAAGCTTCCACTAAAATTTAACTTCAGCCCCTTTTTACCTAAGTCATAAATCTTTGATGAGGAAATAAGCACAACATGCCTACCTAAACTCCTCTTGACCTTTATCTCTCTCTTCACATGAGATTTTACTTATATTCTTCTGTTTCAATATTCTTGTGGTACTTCTGGTTTGGTTTACATTTTCTGTTTATTTAATTTTCCTAGGAATAAACTGAAAAATACCTAGAAATACCTGAATTCTTTTCCCCGGACTCTGCCATTGACTCACTGTGTGTTCTTGGTCATATCATCAGTGAAATGAGAGTAAGAGAAGCTGTAACTTTTTCATGGTTGATTACAGTCCTTGTGAGAAAAAAAAGTTTGTGGGATTTTTAAAGCCTTAGTATTAAAAGAAACTACCATGTATCCATTAAACAAACACACTGCACTAAGCAAGCTGTGGTTTAAAAAATACACTGATAAATATTACAAAATACACTGATAAGCAGTAAGTCTGAGCCCTTGTAGTCGCCACTCTAAAATAGCAATACTTCTATAGAACAAATGAAAGCCTACATTAGCAGTTCTCAGCAGGCAGCAGAGCAAAGCCTATACAAATTGTCAGTTGAAATTCATTTTAACTAAATAATCACACATAATATTCTAAATTACAAGCTTAGATCATTCACACACAGAAATTATTTTTGCAGTAGACAACCTACAATCAAACAGGAATGAAAATTCAATAGCAATTTGTATGGTCAGGTCATGGTTCTTGCAAAGATGCTATTGGAATCCTTGGGGTGGGGATTAAGCCTTCTCTTATAGAACAATGTTTTGCTTTGTTTCAGTTTGCTTGAAGGAAGGAAGGAGAAGGAAAAAAAAAGAAAAGAAAGAAAGAAGGAAGGAAGGAAGGAAGGAAAGAAAGAAAGAAAGAAAGAAAGAAAGAAAGAAAGAAAGAAAGAAAGAAAGAAAGAAAGAAAGAAAGAAAGAAAGAAAGAAAGAAAGAAAGAAAGAAAGAAAGAAAGAAAGAAAGAAAGAAAGAAAGAAAGAGAAAGAAAGAAGAGAGAAAAAGAGAAAGAGAAGGAAGATGGGAAGGCGTATTTATGGGAATATCTCATTTGTCACAAATACAGAAAGCCGTTACTCGGGATGTAGTCTCAGTTCTTCATTTTTACAGAATAACAGAATTGTCAGGGTTGGAAGGGATCTCAAGGATCATCTAGTTCCAATTCCCCTGTCATGGGCAGGGATACCTCACACTAGATCGGGCTTTCTAAAGCCTCATCCAGCCTGGCCTTAAACACCTCCAGGAGTGGGGTTTCCACCACCTCCCTGGGCAACTTGTTCCAGTGTCTCACCACTCTTATGGTTAAGAACTTCTTCCTAACATCCAGTCTGAATCTCCCCTTCTCTAGCTTGGATCTATTCCCCTTAGTCCTATCAGTAGCTGACACCCTGAAAAGTCCCTCACCAGCTTTCTTGTAGGCTCTCTTCAGATGCTGGAATGCCACCATAAGGACTCCTCAGAGCCTTCTCTTTTATGTCTAAATATGCCTACAGGGACCATAATGAACAACATGCCCAATGTCAAGTTACCATGGTAGACTTGGAAAGTCTGGAAGGGACCTCAAAAGACCATCTAGTCCAACCCTCTTTCAGAGCAGGATCACCTGTACCAGATCACACAGGATCCCTAAGAGCTGAAGCCAGGCTCAAAGTAACTGCAGAACAGTGCACTCAGTATCAAGTAGCAATTCTTTTATAGTTCAAATTCTTTTCTAGTTTAGGAAAACAATGAAGTGAGCTGAGTCGTTCCCTTTAATTTATTTTGGGACTATATCACATAACAGGAAAGGAAATCAAAAACATTTGTCTGCCTAACATGAGCACAAAACACACTTAATGGCTTCCGTTCCTCTGAAATGTATTTGCTGCAGTAAAACTGGAGAAGAGAAAACACATTTAATTTTTGTGTGTGGGTGAATCAAAGCTTGGTGAGTCAAGACTCAGCAATATTATGGAAAAGGCAGGAAACAAGTCACAACAGAAAAGTCTGTCTTAATGTTACACACCTGCGATCAAAAAGATATGTCAGAAACATATGTAACTCTCACTCAAGGCTACAGCTCTGATTAGTTTTACTAGAATAGTGGCCAGTGAAATAATATCTTTCTCAAATTCGAAGCAATGCCTTTGAGAAAGCATTCACATCAGCTGGCACATTCCCAGAAATTCAATATATGATGTTTGAAATATTTTTTAATTAAGTGTTTGCAGATACTACATTAAAGTAAGTTCCAAATATGTAAAGCAAAATAATGTATTTTCTCCTGGTGACTCCTGATGGCTTGCGACCATGATCTTTGAAAGACCAAAGAGTTTTCTCTCTTGGGGTAGAAGGGCATGAACCATCATCCAAAGCAACCTCAGTTCCAAAAGCAACAGTAAAAGAACGTCTGTGAAAGGCAGGTACAACACAGAACGTGGCCACAAAATGAAGTGAACTTACAGCCATAGAGAGTGCATGTGACATGCCACAAATGGCACCATTTGTGTTATCTTTACACCCTGTGTACTTAGAGTGTGTATATATGGGCGTGTATAAATAAACATGTATACGTTTAGACATATGTGCATATTCACATATGCTGACCCAAATGTGAAGGACAGAGGGAAGGAAATGAAAGCCAGTTTCCAAGAGCTGGGAACAGCATCAGAGAAACATCCTAAAAGGCACATTTACAGAACCACAGTAGAAATATTTCTTTAAAAAATCCACTGACACATTCTCCTGCTCTTTGCTGCCTGTTTCTGAAGTGAAGACTCAGAAAATTCGAGCTTATTGAGAATTTCAAAGAAGAAGAAAAGGGGAACTTAATTTTTGCTCTCAAAAAATATCAAATAAAAAAATAATCCACAAGATGAGAATAAATTGATGAAGCTGCAGAAATTGAAAACTAGTAGCTAAGTCTTTGAGCTCTATGACCTTTTTCTTCATTTAAACATACCTATTTTATTGAGGTTCTTGTAAAATATTAAATATTTTACAAAATTCATATCATTCAATTTTAAGGGACACTTATGGGCCTCTAGTGGCATTTTTACTACTCTTATGTACCACGTCAATCCAATTGTTTTCAGCAACCCCGTTACCTTAGTGACATTCTCAACATGCCAGCTGAATATCACAAATAGAACATCTAAACCACCTCGCTCAGTCTACAAGTAGATCACTGTGGGATCTGCAAAATAATCATTATGCAAATATCAGTGCAAAGATGTTGGGCAGCTCAAGATTACCAGATTACCCAAGAACTGGTGGGTAAAGAATGGGCTGGAAGCTTTATAAAATACAACTGGGGCTTCTTAAATAGGAGGAGGGAGTGTAAAATCACTTTTCTCTTTAAAGCAGTTAATTCCTCTGGGAGTCACTACTTTAAAGAGTTTACATTTGTGGGTAGCTTTCAGAAATGACTAGTGCTAGCTAATGTTCATTCAGTCTGAACGCTACAGGTGAGTCCTTTGCAGCAAGTTCCATCTTCTGTTTTGTTTTATCTAACAAAATATCTTATTAAAAGCAATGTGTTCCTAAGAAATGAAGTGTGATAAACTTGTATTTCTGAGTTATTACATTAAACATTCATCACTTTTGTTCAAAGTGCATGAACAGGAGCAGTTATCAGTACCCGTTGCTATCACAGACTTTAAAATAGCTGCTCATTACGACCAAGTAATTGTAAGAACCCTTTCTGCAGTAGGATGCAACAGAAGGTCTAAGCCACATCCAGAAGAAGCAGCAGATTTCCACTCAATCTTGTCATCTTTGAAAGTGAAATAGTCCCTAAGTGACAATCAGCTTGGAAAACTCTTATAAAACCGTTAGACACTTTTGCCACCTCCTCTGTCTGGGCAGGTCCTGCCATGAGCACTGGTGAGTGGAGTAGCAGAGATTGAGCTCAGCCGCCGATCTGATCCGTTTGTGCTGCTACAGCGGTATAAACCATCAGTCCCGGGGCCTCCCATCCTTCACTGACAAACAGTAACACAGACATAAAACTTTCTCTCTCCAAAAAGCTCTCCATGTTCTGGAGTTTTCTCTGTTGTCCTGCAACATTGGATCCAAGCCCTGGCACTTAAATTTAGATTAACTGTCTCACATTTTATTTATTTACTGTTTCCTGAGTTATTAATATAAGCCCTCCCTATTTAAAGCCACCCCCCACATGCTGCAAAAGCACAACAAAGACCTCTTAAAATGGCCCATTTCCTGTTACTGTAACTGCACCTTCTCTGCGCGATTTCCTCAGTCTGCATGAAATGATTAATTATGTGTGTACATATTAGAGAAGGTAGACACACATTGCTTTTCCTCTTTGCTAATTTTTCTTTGGTACCCAAGATACAAACTCCCATAAAGTAAACACATTAAGCATCAGGAACAGGATCTCCAGGGTTCAACACACACTTAAAATGACAAACTCCAAAGGCTGTTTTCATCTCCATCTCTTTCTGAAATGTTGGACTTGTGCAGCACCACACTGAGTTCATTTTCACTCCTACTGACTACAATTCTAACCAAAAATATCCACCAAACAAACAAAAAAAAACCCCACATTTAAAAAAGTTAATTATTTAAGTCTTGCACGTCCCTGTGAGGTTCTTATTCCTTGTGCAGCTTGTCAGAGAGAAGGCTCACCTCCCTTCCAAGATGCTCCAATTTTAGTGGGCTCATGAAGCCAGAAAATGTGACCCCTGGATGGGCTGTACCACTGCAGTTGGGCTGGTTCTGCAATGCTCAAAATGTTCCTTCTGAAAGAATAGGCTGCATGGAAACAGCTCTTGTACACATATTGCAACTGCAAATTATGTAACCGTCTAATTTCAGATAAATGATGAAGTATAGGAAGAGTTTACTGCTAACATGCAAAGGTTAGCATCTCCAACGATGACCAGCAGCTGGAATTCCTAGCCATTATTCCATCATAAATGTAGCCAGGATGGATTTTCTAGACTCTCTCCATTATTCTTTAAGTAGTCTTTTTGTCCTACAGTCCCTTAGCCAGCAGCAGCTTCACCCCTCAAGCCACTTCTTTTCCCTGCTTCCAGAACTAAGCAACTCCCAGCAGTTAGAAACGATCATCATCTCCCTGCTCTGTGAAAACACTGTCGATGGTAATTAAACACAGCATTCATCCTCTAGCACTGAAAGGGCTGGGCTTGCTATGTGTGGTTTGTTTCTGAATGAGCACCAAGGCAAGCCTGAGATGGGAGAGGCATACAGTTTGTGCACCACTCTGCAAGAAGACACTGAATGCTTGGAAACAAATGGTACTGTGGTGCTACCACAATCCAGAGTGCAAGTGGATTACCAGCTGGATCTTTTGGAAGGCTTGGTATGACCTAGAAAGGAATCTTGAACAAAGCAAGAGCAATGCAGTAAATCCTTTTTTGTTTTCCAAAAGTACTAAGCTAGTTAGCAGAGGTGAGCTCAACAACTACAGAAGAAAGGGGGTTTGCACCACTGAGGTATAAAGACCATACACTGAACAAAGAAAACCACATATGAGTTAATTAAGAATGGATTATGATTTCTTTTAAAACTGTTAATTTTTTCAGACCAGGTGATATAGTCATTATTTCAGCATTGTAAACAAAATAAGCAGAAAGAATGGCTGTCTGAAAAAAAAAAAAGCACTCCCCTCTAGTGCTATCAGGAATAGTCCTTCCCTTATAAACCAAAAGAATGTTAAATATGTGTTGTAAAGGGGTTTAATTTAAATTTTGGGGAGATCCGAGGCCGATTTGAATGTTATTAAAAAATGCATTAATATATACAAAAAATTTCCCCAAACTTATATACAATCAACCTACACAAATCCTTTGTACACTGTTAGTGAAATCACTCTACAGAATGTCTATTTACAGTTGAAATAAACAATTTGGTATAGGTTTCAGAGGAGCTCCAATTGCTCAAATCAGAGAGTCTTGTGGCAGAAAGCGACACTGGTGGAGTCAATAAAGGTCCTTTGGAGCTTGAATAAGAAAGTGTGAGTACTCACAAATCAGAGTCTTAGAACCTGTGGTCCCCAAATATAAGATGAGGGAAGTCACGGAGTTGGTTCCTGTGGGGATAACAGTTCTTCGGCTTCTGGGGCGCGCTTTCTGAGAAGATCAGGCTAAAGCAACAAGCGAAGGTGGCGAGCTGCCGGGAACGCCCTGCTTGATCATCCGCTGATGGGTGCAGGTTGCGGTGGAACAAAGGCAATGGCCTCAGGCAGAAGTCAGACGGGTGGAGAATAGATAGGGTGTCGAGAGGCAAAAGCCAAAAGGCACAGGCACAGCCAAGGCCCAAAGGCAAAGGAGGGTGCCTCTTTACTTAGATTGCCCCATTTATAAGCAATGTATGGAGATTGATGGGTTTGTCGGCCATAGCACTGTCCAATAGGCTTCTGTCGTCAGGCAGGGACATACCAAATTTGGAACGGTCCCCAGGTCCGGTACTCCCAGATATAGGAAGAGCACGAGCAAGCCACATGCCCAACGCGTGAGCTGATGCAACGTGGCTACCCCATGGGTCTGAGCAGCCAAGACATAATGGCGCCAGGCCCATTGTCCCCACAATGTGCCTTCAACGTGTTTACCTCTGCCTGGGGTAGGCGAGCATGTCCAGGCAGGGCAAAAGCAAAGCCAGGAATAGAAATAAGCCTATTTTTCGGGCCTACAGCCCCTCCGTGACAATATGTTGTTACCTTTCTCCTTCAGGTATAAAAAAGGGAAGTCCTTACATCAAGGTTAAGCGACTGCTGGCTTTGCTTAAAAAGTACTATGAACTTCTTGTCTATCTGTAGACCAAATGTGTGTATGTATGTGTTGCACTTTTATTTACACCCATCATGCGTGCATGGGACTAGATAAAAAGTATGGAAAACCTGTTTCCCTCCCAGGTACAACAGGTATTTTTACAATTACCTTGTGTTTAAAAAACAAACAAAGAAAAAACCAACAAACAAAGCCCACCAAAACTGCCTAGAGGTATTGCTGCAGGGCCATTAGCTCAAATATCTTAGATACAGATCATACTCTGCCTTTTCAAACCATATCTATTTGCAGCTAAATGCTGTTGCTAATATGCAAATTCCGCATCTTGCTTCTGTATCCAATTTTATGCCATTTTAATTCAGTTAACTTATAACTATCCCACACCACCAGAAGTGATGAGAATATATCATGCTGATTTTACAGTACTATAAAGCAAAGCACAGCTCAAATGGTTGTTATAAACAAATTTTAGAATTGCTGTGGATTTGTCTGCAAGCTAGCATGACATCAAAGACTACCAGAAGCTCTTATTAGAGCTGATACAGCAATCTTTGAAGGTCTTTGCCATGCATGCATGCTACTAGATAGAAAACATGTCCTTCTACCTAAGACCTTAGGCAAAAGTCATTAAACAATACTACTACCAACAACAAACCAAGGTTTTACCTGTCTACTAGACCTCAGGTTATGGTCCCAGGATGATGTAGCACATTATAAAATCTCTGCTCTATAACCCATGAAGCATCATAGGTTCAAAGTCTGCCCTCCAAATGATGATAAATATCACTTTCTGCCTTCCCATAAATTGCGAATTGTTAGCAAAAATGAACTACAATGATAATCAAGGAAATGGCAAGTCATACATTCAAATTAGAGCCTGTAAAAAATTAGTTCTCTTTTGCCACCTACATGGGCACTGAATTTTTAATGGAATTCCTTATAATATGCTTGTAGAACTGAAGTTCATCAAATGCTCAAAGGTGCATTGTTACTGAAATTTATGAATCGCCAAAACCCATTAGATCTTGCTTTGATAGTGCTTCATTTTTATGACTGTTACAGTGATTTTTTTAAAGTAAGAATTGTAAATGTTCTACACGTTTCATAAATTGATGTCTCCCAAGTTTAAATTTATGCTTTGTTAAGTAGTGCTCCTGGCCCATGAAGTTATCAGTCTAAATGCCTCTACAGATTTGAATGGTTCCAAGTCAGCAGATCTTCCTCAACCCCTGTAGTACACTTTTCCGCATTTCATCCCTATTACAGATACATGGTTACAGAATTGGGATTGCAAGATGTCAAAGGGATTGCTCTGCAAATCATAGACATAACATTTCTGCTACTGATGCATGAATCTATACCAGCATAGTTATTTTGAATTTTAAAGTAGGTAAGTCTGTCTGAACCTTCAGAAAGACAATTGTCAGGTGCAGATGAGCAAACCGTAAAACTTCTAACAGATGCCTTATGAATTTTAAGATAGATTGTCATCTCCTCTTTCACTCTCATGGTCACCATCAATTAGATAATTATGATCAAGAACCTCCACAAAGAGAAAGAAATTTAAATACACTCTCAGTACAAAATTAGGGTATTAGATTGTAGTCTGATTATATTTTTTTTATTCCTGGAACAAATTGTATGCTGAAAATCATTTCCATGTTAACATAGAGCTGATGAAGAATCTTTGACTCCTATACTTTTCATGTCACTTGTGTTAATTCTCTCTATAAATCCTGTCAACATGCAGAAAGCAGCTTCGTACAGGTCAGTCAAACAGCAACAAACTCGCCCACCCCAAAAGAGGAAAAACGTTTTTGCACAAGCGTGAGAGAGAGAGAGCAGACCTCCCATTCACCTCCCTGAGAATCAAGAGTTCAGAAGCCATTCTCCCTGCCCTAAGTGTCTGTCTTTCCCTAAACCTTTCCCAAACCTTTGCCAGTGGGTCTGTCAGGTCAGCAAGTTCCAAGTAAGGTCCAGACTAAGCCTGACTTGTCATCCATGTCTTCTACACAGTCAAGCCATTTTTTTGATAACCGCCAGACCTCTCAGGTTTATCTCAGAAGAAAACTGGAAACCATTTACACTCTGTATCTTCCACCAAGATCATGCTTCATTATTTCTTGCTGGTATAAATCAGGAGAAAGTGTCCTGGAACAGAATTATGTAGTATTATTAAATCAGCAAAAAAGAAGAACTTGAGACAATTTTCTAAATGATAAATGATTGCTCTCCGGTTTTCTTCAGACTGTTACAGTTACAGTCAGGAAGAAAGAAATCTGAACCAACATTAATATAACTTGTTCTGCTACATTCAAAATGTGACCAGCTTTCCTTTTATTTTTTAAAGAGTACTTTTGCAGATCAGCCTTAGGCATTACAATTTATTTTCCCCCATCAAAACAGAAACCAAAACTTTTCTGGAGCTTCCAGTAAAATGGGATGTTCTGAAGTATTTTGCTGAGCCACAAACAAACTCCCACCTGCAATGCCATGCACCAGAGATGTCTTTCATGCCGTCATGGATGTTGCCCTTTCAAAGTTGGCAAAAAAAGGGGGGGGAATATTTGAAAGTCTGTAACAACATGACAAAAAAAAAAGCAAACAAAAACATATCTTAATAATATTTAAGAACCTGGTACTGAGTCCAGCCTGCCTCAGGGGAATGGATGGAGATCATAACATAACCACTGCAAATACCTCCAAGAAAATGGTGATATTGGTTCCTAGAGGGAGTTTATTTACATACTCTGTTCATCTGAGCAGAATGAATCTTGTTCCACTTCGGTTTATCCTGAACTTCATGTAGAGTACAGCAGTTGGAAATGCACGCAGGATCTCACACAGAGTCATGAGGGAAAACTACTAGTACCATCATACTCAAACCTAAAAGAGAGTATGCAAGGTCAGGCATTGCTAAGAGCCTTTTCAAGAACCTGTCTCCCAATCAGAGTGAGACCAGAAACCCACCAGTCTCCTATTGACTTTTTGAATGAGCCTGAAAATGTTTGAAAGATAAAAGTGGACGTATGACACACCTCATCTGGATCTCTGTAAATAGATCAGGTGACATCTGTCATGGAGGGCCTGTAGGCCCGAAATCAGGCTTATTTTTTGCCTTACCCTGCCCAAACATCTTTGCCTGCCTAAACCAGAGGTAAACACATTAAATGGATGTAGAAGCACAAAGGGGGCACAATAGGTCTGGTGCCACAAAGTCTGGCCTGCCTAAGGTCCAGGTTGTAAACAGGTTGTTGTGGCGGAGGGGAATTCTGCCCTTATCGCCCGTTTGTGGCGAAGGGAAGAAATCAATGGGTGAGAGATAGTTATATAAAAA
>WAAF01013363.1:9708-26840 GCA_013400475.1 Tricholaema leucomelas
CTCTTCCAACCTGGTTGATTCTATGGTTATGATTCTATGTTGCAGTCCCTTACCATTCTTGTAGCTCTCCAGCAGATCTGTTTCTCTTGAACTGGGGAGCCCAAAACTGGATACAGTATTCCAGGCATGGTTTCACCAGTGCAGAGGAGAGGGGAAGGAGAACCACCCTAGACCTGCTGGACAGACTTCTCTTGATACACCCCATGATACCACTGGCCACCTTGACCTGAAGGGCACATTGCTGTCCCGTGGAGAACTTATTGTCCAACAGGACTCCAAGAGTCCTGAGCTTACTTTCCCTTTCTTGTCTAGATGATAAGGTTAGGTTTTTTTTAAGGGAAAAATCTTTTGCTTTTATCTTTTTCAGCACTAACCCAGTTGTACACCTGTAAATTCTGGTGTCCCCCTTTTAAGGACACTGAGCTGTTGGAGCAAGTCCAGGGGAGTGCCACAAAGATGATCCAAGGGCTGGAAAATCTCTGCTATGAGAATAGGCTGAGGGAGCTGGTGGATGTTCAGCCTAGAGAAGAAATTACTCAGGAGGGACCTTATAGCTGCCTTCTAATACCTGAAGGGATCCTACAGGAAGGCTGGAGAGGGACTGTTCATAGGAGTGTCTAGCAGCAGAACAAGGGGGAATGGTTTTAAGCTGAGAAAGAATAGGTCTAGACTGGATCTTAGGAAGAAGTTCTTCAGTACAAGAGTAGTAAGACTCTGGAATGGCTGTCCAGAGAGCTTGTGGATGTCTCCTCCCTGGGGTGTTCAAGGCCAGGTTGGACAAGGCCTTCAGCAGCTAAGTCTAGTTGAGAGGTGTCCCTGCCCATGGTGGGGGGGTTTGAAGGAACTGATCACTGAGGTCTCTTCCAAACTAAGGCATTCTCTGAATCCATGAAATAAACCCTTTATGTTCTAACCACTATAACACAACCATTTTTTGTCCTAAAGCCATGTAAATATTACAGAGAACTGCCCTACTGGAAAGAAGGCACAGTTCTAGGAGGCAAGTAATTACCAGCATCTCAAAATTGAACTTTTGCCATTATGTGAGACAATTACCTGCTCTGCTCTAAATCTCCAACTGTGCCCCAAAGTGATTCAGGCACAGCCCTAATTCAAGCACTTAAAATGTCCAGTTTCACCAAGCTCCAGCACCAGCAGACTTCAGCTGAATGGCCTCTTTCAGAAGGTGCCTATGCTTTGAGTAAAGAGAAACCACTCACACCTGGCAGCAGCACATCACTCCTAAAGGAAAGGCTTTCTGCTTTCCTAGGCCTGTGGGTGCCTGAAACCGTGCAGCAGAGCACATCTGCCCTGCCAAGCAGGGACAACCTGAGCAGCCAGCATGCCCAGCTGAGGGTGGCTGCCAAAACTGATGGCAGCACTGTGACAGCAGCAGCTGGGGGACTACATGGAGCAAAAGCAGGCATCTGTGGGTATTTTTGCATGACTGCATGCAAGTCAGGGAACACATGTACATCTGAAGATCTGGTTCTGATTCCAAATGCCTGTGCCTGGCTCCTCTTAACACCAGCTGACAACCCATCCAGGCACAAAGGAATTCCATTTGTCATTCCTTGTCCTAAAGGCTTTGATTACAACAGAGTTTTTTGCAGCTTCAGCAGGGATGCCAGTGATCCATGCCACGGCAGGGAGGGGAGGGCCATGCAACACAACCACAGCATTCTTACCACTGAAATGTCTGGCAGACAAGATTATGGCTGAGGGAGCTGGGGGTGAGAAGCCTGCAGAAGAGGAGGCTCAGGGGTGACCTCATTGCTGTCTACAACTACCTGAAGGGAGGCTGTAGCCAGGTGGGGTTGGTCTCTTCTCCCAGGCAACCAGCAACAGAACAAGGGGACACAGTCTCAAGTTGTGCTGGGGGAAGTATAGGCTGGATGTTAGGAGGAAGTTCTTCACAGAGAGAGTGATTGGCATTGGAATGGGCTGCCCAGGGAGGTGGTGGAGTCACCATCCCTGGAGGTGTTCCAGAAAGGACTGAATGAGGCACTTAGTGCCATGGTCTGGTTGATTGGCTAGGGCTGGGTGCTAGGTTGGACTGGATGATCTTGGAGGTCTCTTTCAACCTGGTTTATTCTATTCTATTCCTGTTTATTTTTTAGAGGGAAAAAACACCATGTACCTTGAATCTTAGTTTTGAATTGTGGGTACTTGTTGAGGACTTCAACTTGTTTCTTCCAGTTGAACTGGTTTTTCCAGTAGGAGACAACCTTCCTGAGGTACTTGGAGTTAGTACCGTAATGGAAGCAACTGTTCTCCAGAGGCTCAGTGAATCGAGCCTGGTCGAGTCTCCTAAATAAGTCCTATAAAAGAAAAACCCAAATAAGAAAAGATTCCAAGCAGTTGTGTCTGCCACCTTGGCTTCTGCTCTGCATGGTTTCTAGTTATTCCCAAGCAAAATGAAAACAAGGCAAGCAACATCCCTAACAGCACACGTGCATTCTGCTGATGCTCCATCAGCTGTTCCAATTCTTTTTCTCCTCCAGATGGCCTCCTTCCTCTTCTGTTTACAGCTGTTCCGAGGCTCTTTGTTTGGCAGGGCTGGCTAACCTGATTGCCAGGCTGATACTCACAGAGCACAAAACGTTCTTCTGACAGTACTGTAGCTTTGCAGTTGAGGTCTTGTACTCTGTTCCCCAGGTTACCTGTGACCCCAACCTCACAATCAGTGCATGGATCTAGTCCAAATCTTTTCTTTTCCTTCCCAAGCTGAGAGGCTGGATGTCTTTGCTTAGGAAACATAGAATCATAGAATGGTTTAGGTTGGAAGGGACCTCAAGGATCATCCAGCTCCAACCCCCTGCCATAGGCAGGGACACCTCCCACTAGAGCAGGTTGCTCAAGGCCTCATCCAGCCTGGCTTTAAACACCTCCAGGAAGGAAGCAGCCACAACCTCCCTGGGCAACCTGTACCAGTGTCTCACCACCCTCACTGGAAAGAACTTCCTCCTAACATCCAGTCTAAATCTCCCCTCTGCCAGTTCAAACCCATTCCCCCTCGTCCTGACATTACCAGACCTTGTCAATAGTCCCTCCCCAGCCTTCCTGTAGGCTCCCTTCAGATACTGCAAAGCCACTCTAAGGTCTTCTCGAAGCCTTCTCTTCTCCAGGCTGCAGAGCCCCAAATCTCTCAGCCTGTCCTCATAGCAGAGCTGCTGCAGCCCTCTGAGCATCTTCGTGGCTCTCCTCTGGACTGGCTCCAGCAGTTCCATGTCCTTCTTGTGTTGGGGGCTCCAGAACTGCACACAGTACTCTGGGGGATTGCCCATGGCTGCAAGGTTGGTATTAAAGACTGAAAGTTTCCCAATCTAGAGTAACTACACACATGACCTCGCTGCACTTCAAGGTTGCTGACAACACTGCAAAAATAAGTCCAAATCACTCAGCAAGGAAGGACAGCCAAGAGCCCCTTCCTACTGCAAACACAACCACAGAACTCCTGAAGGTGAAAGGCAGGTCTGGAAATCTAATCCTGCTCAGCTCTCTGCGAGGATTAAACCTGAAGAGCATTTTCTAACGTGGTGATAGAGCTATCACTGACTGAGAGGACAGGCAGGCTCAGCTGAGGCATGGTCTGTGCCTGCAAGCTCATTGTTAGGGCATGGAACACAGGCACAGAAAGCCTGGGTTTTAAAATGACACTTTTAACATGTCTGCACACACCTGGCCTCCTGTCTGTGCTCCACACCTCCTGAAAAATGGTGTTAGTAATGCATGCTGGCATGACTTGAACTCCTAGCTAAAGAATGTACTTAGAAAGAGTTTTCTGCCCACGGAGTCCTGGTGGGTAGTAGGTTGTCCATGGGACAGCCATGTGCCCTTGTGGTCAAAAAGGCCAATGGTGTGTCCTGGGGTGCATTAAGAACTCTGTGGTCAGCAGATTGAGGCAGGTTCTCCTCACCCTCTACTCTGCCATGGCAAGACCATGTCTGGAATAATGTGTCCAGTTCTGGGGCCAAAAGGGACAGGGAAATACTAGAGAGTGTGCTAGTTTGAAGCTAGCTACTATGTCCTGGTGAGAAGAATTAGATTACAGGCTGTGAAAAAGAAACAATGGTGACGTCTACTGCTTGGTGAGATGGATAAGAACAAGAACATGAACACAGATAACAGAGTTGCTCCCTGGGCTTTGTGGGCTGCACTTCTCTCTCTAACCTAACCTGCCCTCTGTGTGACTAATCCATCTGCTTCCTAACCCCCTGGCGACCCTCCAAACTACCTTAAAGATAAGGCAAGATCTAGGGTAAGGTTGAGGGGTGTGAGGAAGGTGGAAGGGTGGTTGGGAGCCCCTCCTGGGGACTCAGGTTTCTGGGAGGGCTGTTGTGTGTCTGTATTACCTTTCACCTTGTCTATTTCTGTCTATAACTGTATACACTGTAAATCTCTGCTTGTCTATTGTGCTAAGCTGTAAATAGAAAGCTTCATTCAATTTCCAGAGCAGCTCAGTCTAGTGTGGGTGATTTCCAAAGTAGGGGGAGGGCAGGGAACACCCAAACCATCACAGAGAGAGTATAACTACAGGCTACAAAGATGATGAACTAGAAGATGTGCCTGATGAGGAAAAGCTGAGAGACCTGGGGCTGTTTAGTCTGGAGAAGACAGAGGAGATCTTATTAGTGCCTATAAATATCTGAAGGGTAGATGTGGAGAAGAGGCCAGCCTCTCTTCAGTGGTGTCCTGCAATAGGTCAAGGGGCAATGGATACAAATCTCAACATAAGGAGAAACTTCTTTACTGTGAGGAGAGCCACGAAGATGCTCAGAGGGCTGGAGCAGCTCTGCTCCTTGGGACTGGGGTAAGGTTGAGAGGGGTAGGGGGAAGGTGAGGGGGTGGTTGAGAGCCCCTCCTGNCCCACTACAGAGTTTTGCTTACGCTCAGCTCTTCTTCTGTAGTTTCCACCTTAAATGGTCGAATAGTTGTGTCTTCTTCAGTGTCCCTTTGTCCCTTGCCCCACCATCCCTCTTTGAGGGGTAAGAATGTCTCTTCTTTTTTCCTGGATAGTAAGAAGTAGATGATGACTGTTCCCAAAACCAGGAATACTTCAAGCAGCATAATGCCTGCAGGAGAAGAACAGAAGTCTGGTAAGCACGGGCAGATCAGAGACATGTGACGTAAGAGGATGCTCCAGGGAGACCTATCAGCAGCCTTTCACTACTTGAAGGGGCCCTACAAGAATCACAGAATGTGAGGGAGTGGAAGGGACCTCAGAACCTCATCCGGTCCACCCCTGCTGGGAGCGCAGGATCACCTACATCAGATCGCACAGGACCACATCCAGGTGGGTTCTGAATCTATACAGAAATAGACTCTAGAGAAAAAGACTCCACAACCCCCTTGGGCAGCCTGTTCCACTGTTCTGTCACCTCCACAGGGAAAAGTCCTCCTCACATTTCCATGAAACTTCCTATGGCTCAGCTTCCACCCACTGCCCCTTGTCCTGTCACTGGGCATCACCCAGCAGAGCCTGGCTACATCCTCCTGGCACTCACCCTTTACATAGTTATGAACATTGATGAGGTCACCTCTCAGTCTCCTCCAAGCTAGAGAGCCCCAGCTCCCCCAGACTCTCCTTGTAAGAAAGATGGAGAGACTGTTTCCAAAGGCCTGTGGTAATAGGACAAGAGGCAATGGCTTCAAACTGGAGAAGAGTAGATTTAGATTGGGTGTTAAGAACAGGTTCTTTACCACGAGGAGCTGGAGCACTGGAATGGGCTGCTCTGGGAGGGTAGTTTGGTCCCCATCCCTAGAGATATTCAAGGTGAGGCTCAGCAGGGCTCTGGACAACCTGATCTAGTTAAGGATGCCTCTACTTACTGCAGAGGGGGTTGGACTAGATGACCTTTGGAGGTCCTTTCCAACCCAGACCATTCTATGATTACTTTGTGAAGACTACAGCAGTTTGAATTCTACCTTTAAAAGTTATCTAAATTATACTGTCACTCACAGCACATTCTGCAGAATTTCAGGCATAGGATGCTTTAACCTAAGAGGAATTAATTGTTTTGCCTAAAAGACAATTAGTAAAAAGCAGAACTGAAGCAAGTCAAGAGCTCACATTGGTAATTAAACAGTCCTCTAATTAAACATGGCACGTTGGCTTCCTCAGTGGCTGCTGGCTGCTGCTGAACTCCAACATTAAAGAGGTGACTGTGGACATAATTCAAGTTTAATGCTTCCTCTTTTTCTAATGCTTGAGATTCCCACAAACTCCAAGGTAAAGCATCTTTTCAGAGAGGCTCAAATATCCACTGTTACATATTTGGAAGGAATAAAACCAGACACATATAGAGAAGAAAAAGCAAAGAGCATGAAGGCAGTCACCTTGTACCTCCCAGTCAGCCTGGGGGAGTTAGGGTAGGGATATATTTACATAACCCTTGAGAAGCAGCACACAAGGTAGGAGGACCTTCCCTTTTTTCCTCCTCTGAACTATTTTTAAAGAGGAAACAAAAGACCATGTGCAAGCTCCCCTGGCACTAAAATGACCTTCTCCAAGTGATAAAATTCTGTAGTCTTCTGTCTGAGAACGTGATGTCACTCATTGCTGTCTACAACTACCTGAAGGGAGGCTGTAGCCAGGTGGGGTTGGGCTCTTCTGCCAGGCAACCAGCAACAGAACAAGGGGACACAGCCTCCAGTTGTGCCAGGGCAGGTCTAGGCTGGATGTTAGGAGGAAGTTGTTGGCAGGGAGAGTGATTTGCCATTGGAATGGGCTGCCCAGGGAGGTGGTGGAGTCACCATCCCTGGAGGTGTTCAAGCAAAGTCTGGATGAGGCACTTAGTGCCATGGTCTGGTTGACTGGATAGGGCTGGGTGCTAGGTTGGCCTGGATGATCTTGGAGGTCTCTTCCAACCTGGTTGATTCTATGCTTGATAACACAACTGCAGGGCTGTTGTGCTGCAGTCAAACAGAACACCTGAACACCACCAACAAAAAAACATCCATTTGAACTGTTTCATGCTGAGTAGAGTTGCCCAGAAGGCTCTCTTTAATGTTTTCAAGCATCCCTTTAACAATGTGAAATGTTTTGGGAACAACACTGTCATCATTTTGATGCAGAGTTGTAAAGAACGTTGTGTTTCAGACACTCCTTTGTTGGGGAACTGAGAAGACACAAAGTATTTCAAAGCTTCTGTAGGGCAGGCAATGTTTATGAAACATAAGAGCCTTCTTCCTCTCCAGAACTGAAAGGTTTCGTTGGTTTTGCTGCTGCAGAGTAATTTGATGCTCGGCAATTGCTCAGAGATATTTCTGGATCAAAACAGGAACTTGTGAGGCAGGTTTATGGGAGTTGGTGTGAGCATAACAGGAGTAAAACTGACCTGTCTTGTAAGTTTCTGTCCCGGGTTAGGGTGGATCCCTTCCCTGGTAGAATAAACTCACCACGACATGGATTTTTTTGCAAAGTAAGGGAAAGATAAAATTGTATAACTTATATTTAAACTGTAAGTACTCAGCACTGGTCAGGCCACACCTTGAGTGCTGTGCCCAGTTCTGAGGTCCTCAATTCAAGAGAGATGTTGAGGTGCTGGAAGGTGTCCAGAGAAGGGCAACAAGGCTGGTGAAGGGCCTGGAGCACAGCCCTGTGAGGAGAGGCTGAGGGAGCTGGGGTTGTTTAGGCTGGAGAAGAGGAGGCTCAGGGGTGACCTCATTGCTGTCTGCAACTACCTGAAGGGAGGCTGTANCAGTATAAGGAGAAATGAACTACTAGAGAAAATATAGTAACCTTAACAAAGATGGGGAAGAGGTCAAGCGGCAGCGGCGAAGCAGCAAAGCAGCAGCAGCAGCAGCCACAACAGCAGTGGGCGCAGCTGAAGCAGCAGAAGCCAGCAAGGGGAAGGTCCAAGCTGTGCTTCCAGACATAAAGCTCTTGATGCTCCAATGAAATATTAACTTATCCACTGTGGCCATTATATGGCCTATCCCTAGAATGTTCACCTCTCCCCTGTGTCTGAGCTAGAAATCTATTTCCAACGGCCACAGGTCCCTTTATGGGACAGGACATTTTACTCAGCCTTTTCAGTTGCATTTCCTGATGCTTGGCAATAAATAAATGGACATAGTAATCACCCAGTAAAACATTTGTACAGAAGTCAGGCACTATGGAGACAGGACAGCAAGCTACAAAAATGTATTGCTTAGACATGCAAGTGCTAGAAGCCTTGAAAAGTGACCTGAAATTCCTTCATCTTGGAGACTGGAGAAATGGGAATGACAGGCAGTGAAAGAACTTGACGTGTTTATTCGTTTCACTGCCCCCTCCATGATTTCAGTCATTTGAGGAGGTGCTAATTCTTCTCCACAATGTTCTCTGAAGCACAAGACAACACTCTTTTCCCACTTCCACCATACTGGGGCCATAACTTACCCTGAAATTACAAAGTTAGTCCAATTTCAGCTTGCCTCAACACAAACTCATGCAGTCTAGGAGCCTCCTGAGCACAATTAAGTTTTACTGCAAAGCAGAACTGAAGGGGCTTTTAGAAACCTCAAAGCACTTTAGACAGAAATATTACCTACCACAGTATTTAATAGCATTTCTATTACTAAGTCTTCACACAGAAAGAACTGCAACTTCCCTGAATTCACAACAGAACTCGGGCCATGTCTAAACTAGGAAGGTTCACCAGCACACCCATGGAAACCCACAATACAAACAATTCCAACACTTGGCCACCTTGAGTATGTTTACAGAGCTCCACAACAAGAGGAAAGAGCTGCTGTCTGTGCTAGTCCCTGTTGCCCAGGCAGGATGGCCAGGATACCTAGAGAATCTGTCCAGTTTGGGTCATCACAGTATAGGAGGGACATTGAGGTGCTGGAGTGGGTGCAGAGAAGGGTGACGAGGCTGGGGAGAGGTCTGGCAAACATGACTATGAGGAACAGCTGAGGTTGTTTAGTCTGGAGAAGAGGAGGCTGAGAGGGGACCTTACTGCCCTCTACAACTACCTAAAAGGAGGTTGTAGTGAGCCTGAGGCTGGTCTCTTCTCCCAAATTACTAATGATAGGACAAGAGGAAATGGCCTCAAGTTGCATCAGGGTAGGTATAGGTTGGATGTTGGGAGGAAGTTCTTTACCAAGCGGGTGGTCAGGCACTGGAACAGGCTGCCCAGGGAGGTGGTGCAGTTGCCATCCCTGGAGGTGTTTAAAAGGAGAGTGGATGTGGTGCTTGAGGCTATGGTCTAGTGATGAAGGATGCTGGGATGAAGGTTGGACTGGCTGATCCTGGTGGTCCTTTCCAAACATAGCAATTCGATGTTGTGCTGAGGGATTTGGTTTGGTCAAGGACTTGTCAGTGTGAAAGTAATGATTGGACTCAATGAGCTTGAACAGCTTTTCCAATCTAAGAAATTCTGTGATTCTGTAAAACAGAGGACTTTCTCCTGGCTGGTGCTGCATCAGCACCATCCCCTCCAACACAGTGACACAGGCACACCACCCAGCACTATGCTGCTTTATCCAGGAACAGACTCCCAGCCCATTCCCTAGCAAGAAACTTCTATGTCCTAACTCACTGGACTACCCAGATCTACAAACATATTTCTGCTTCCCCATCTGCTCCCAAGGAGACTTGAAAAGCAGAATTTTCACTGCAGAAGACAGGGCAGAGATTGCATCCCAATTATGTTGCATTTTCCCCAGCCTGAGCATACAAAGAATTCGCTACGTGAAAAGAGCAATTTGGGTAATTAATTCCAAACAGATTTTAGGAGGAGCTTGTTTACAATCCAGCAGCAACTGCTAAAAATCCAGTTCAGATCTCACAAAAGCTCTGTCTTCTATCAAAGAGAACTGGAGCTGGTGACAAATGGATTTGCATGAAATGTCATTTTCCCTTGGAAGAAGCTGGGTGGATTATTTTTCACTAACAGAGAGACAGCCCAAGTTGCTTTCTGCATTAAATCTCTCTCAGTACCCTTGGAAATGTCTGTAAAATTCCTAATTACAACACACACAGGGGCCTAGGGCTCCAACTATGCTACATTTGAGTGCACAGGAGAAAGAGGAAGGGCAAAGTGTGTCAGCAGTATTTTAACTTGCACCAGTTCTTAGCACACTCAAAGGGATTGCTTTGCTAGCCATGAGTTACTGGAACACTGTATGCTCCTACCACCCTCTCCAGCCTGTGCTGAAAGGAAACCACTTAGAGCAAGCACAGTTAATGATTTCCCAAGTTTGCTGTTGCAGATAGTTCTCCAAAACTCCCAAGTGATTAGTACAGCATGAAGCAGCCTCAGTGAGGATGCATTTGCAACCAGGACTTCCTTTGCTGATCACTGCTGAGCTGTTGCGAGATGGAAGTTCTCAGCCCCTTATGCTTGTTCCGTGACACAGCAATACAGCTGCACGTGGAAGGAGGACTGGGTACAACAACACTTTCTACTCCTGCACTTTTCAGAGATGTAAACAACAAAGTGCTGGTGCTTTTACTCTAAAGTCATAGAATCAACCAGGTTGGAAGAGACCTCCAAGACCATCCAGCCCTAGCCAGTCAACCAGACCATGGCACTAAGTGCCTCATCCAGGCTTTGCTTCAACACCTCCAGGGACGGTGACTCCACCACCTCCCTGGGCAGCCCATTCCAATGCCAATCACTCTCTGCCAACAACTTCCACCTAACATCCAGCCTAGACCTCCCCTGGTACAACTTGAGACTGTGTCCCCTTGTTCTGTTGCTGGTTGCCTGGCAGAAGAGACCAACCCCCTCCTAGTTACAACCTCCCTTCAGGTAGTTATAGACAGCAATGAGTTCTGCCCTGAGCCTCCTCTTCTGCAGGCTGCACACCCCCAGCTCCCTCAGCCTCTCCTCATAGGGTTTGTGTTCCAGGCCCCTCACCAGCTTTGTTGCCCTTCTCTGGACACTTTCCAGCACCTCAACATCTCTCTTGAATTGAGGAGCCCAGAACTGGACACAGCATTCAAGGTGTGGTCTGACCAGTGTTGAGTACAGGGGCAGAATAACCTCCCTCGTCCTACTGGCCACACTGTTCCTGATCCAGGCCAGGATGCCAAGTGTCTTGATGCAACCACGCTGGCATGTTGCCTTTAAGAATGACTATTTCAAAGGGAGTTCATGTTTTGTTTTAGCTTTTGCCTCTTTTTATGTGACCAAAGGCAAGACCTTAGAAGGCAACATTTCCATTTATTCTATGTCACGTACTTAGGCTCCAAAACTTTGTTATATCCCAGGGTAGATACTGTTTGTAGACAACACTTAAACACCTTAGACACTACTTTTATCCTAAAGAGCTCAAGGAGAAATGTTTTTGTTTTGCTACTTTAAAAACACGTACTGAAAAGGAAATGCTCCAAGTGTGATGGAACCAGTAAATGGCCCCAAAACTGGATCCTCTTGAAGAAGAGAACAAGGGGACACAGTCTCAAGTTGTGCTAGGGGAGATCTAGGCTGGATGTTAGGAGGAAGTTCTTCACAGAGAGAGTGATTGGCATTGGAGTGGGCTGCCCAGGGAGGTGGTGGAGTTGCCATCCCTGGAGGTGTTCAAGCAAAACCTGGATGAGGCACTTAGTGCCATCGTCTGGTTGACTGGACAGAGCTGGTGCTAGGTTGGCCTGGATGAGCTTGGAGGTCTCTTCCAAGCCGGCTGATTCTATAATTCTATGGTTCTAAGGCCAAGTACACCTCAAGAATTACATTGTTCTCAAGAAAACCTCAAATGTTCTTTCAGTATCTTACTACTCTTTGTTGAAAACTCTCTTAGGTTTCAGCCTTTCTTTTTTTTTTTCCCCACATTTTGATTTGCACTGAGCAGCAGAGCAAACAGCTCCACAGGAACAGAGCAATTATTGACATCAAAGCTCTGTCTTCGCTCATCCCCTGTCTACATTGGTATCCAGTAACAGATACCCCAGAGAACAGTGCAATTTATTCTATCAGATAGCTTACTGGTGAAATCCCCATTCTGTACTAGCAATCATTCACCTTTGCTCTGCAGCATTATAATCCATCTGAAACATGTTATTAGAGAAATAACCAACTGGAAAGGCTTCAAACCAAACGTTTAGAAACCCATTTTGGCCCAAATGCTACGTGACCCAGCCACTATGGCTTGAATGATGCACAATTTCCACCATTCTGAGAGGTGCTAAGAAACTATCAGTGCAAAACAGCCAGCACATGGGTGGCACAAAAGCTCTCCAAGCCCCTGCTGCTTTCAGACACGTGCAAGAGGTAGTAATTGTTTAGCACTGCTTGCAGCCTGGGCTGCACCATAAGAACTGTGACTAGCAGGACCAGTGAGGTGATTCTCCATCTTTGCTCTGCTCTTGTGAGACCCTCACTTGCAGTACTGCATCCAGTTCTAGTGCCTCAAATACAAGGACATTGAACTGTTGGAGCAGGTCCAGAGCACGGCCACAAAGGTGATCAAAAGGAGGGAGCACCTTCCCCACAGGGACAGGCTGTGAGAGTTGAAGCTGTTCAGTTGGGAGAAGGCTTCTGGGTGACCTTACAGCAGCCTTACAGTACTTGAAGGGGACCTACAAGAAAGCTGGAGAGAGACCTTTCACATGGGCTTGTGGTGACAGGAGAGGGGGAATGACTTTGAGAAGGAAGAGAGGTCGCCCAGGGAGATTATGGATGCCACCTCCCTGGAAGTGTTCAACAACAGGCTGGACAAGGCCTTGAGCAACCTGGTCTAGTGGAAGGTGTCCCTGACCATGGTGGGGGAGTTGGAACATGATGATCTTGAAGGTCCCTTCCAACCCAAACCATTCTATGATTCATAACATTCTCTTCAAGGTTGGCTTCCTAGCAGACTGCACGTTAGCTCAGACCACCTAGGACACCCTGACACTGCCAGATACAAGGTTTATTGGTTAATAAATTACTGTGCCAGAGAAATAACAGTTCACATTTAGAAGTGATGCTTCTGTTTCTTCTTGTTGTGTTACATAAACTCCTCCATCAGGTTTTACTGATGAGGCAGCACTCCTCTGCTACAGCCTCTTTGTTTACAGGTGGGTTTGCCTAAAGAGCAGCAATTGCAGGTTACTCTTTCCAACAGATCTGAAGGAAAAAACACCC
The DNA here is from genome assembly GCA_013400475.1 of Tricholaema leucomelas. Classification (NCBI taxonomy): domain Eukaryota; kingdom Metazoa; phylum Chordata; class Aves; order Piciformes; family Lybiidae; genus Tricholaema lacrymosa; species Tricholaema leucomelas. The sequence continues at coordinate 22,773 of WAAF01013363.1, forward strand.
ACTTGAAAGACTTCCAAAACTCATGGCAGCTGTGAGAGAGTCCCCAGCACTGACAGCCTAAAAGGAAGTAAGACACGGCACAGACCCAGAAGCTTGATCCTCAGTCCATGTCTGTAAAGGGTTAACCCTTCTGGGGCAGTGGTCTTGACCCTGACTCCAGGTCCTCCTGACTCATCCCTGGGAGTGGGTCCAAACGTTACTCCAGGTGTAGTGTTTAGCCCACTCTCACTTCCTCTCTAGGCCCCTATAAAACCAGAGCAACTTCCCCTTGGGCTCTCTTGCCCTGCCTCCCTGCCTGCCAGCATCACCCTCCTGTTCCTGCTGCTCTTTGTTTTACCACTTGGCCATCATTCTGCAAGGTGGACAAACCCATTGCCATCAATCTGGTGCTATATATATATATATATAGTATCTTGTTTTCCCTTCCCTATACCTCTTTGTAACTCCCCTGCCCCAAATACCTTTTATTTATTGTTAAAGTTTTCTCTTTTTACTTCCAAATCAAAGTGACATTTTATTTGGGTGAGTTTTACCTTTTCCTCTCTACATCTAATTCATTTTCTTTGAAATAAAGGAGGGGAGAGGGAAAAGCATCCCAGAATCATAGCATCAACCAGGTTGGAAGAGACCTCCAAGATCATCCAGGCCAACCTAGCAGTCAGTCCTATCCAGTCAACCAGACCATGGCACTAAGTGCTACATCCAGGCTTTTCTTGAACACCTCCAGAGATGATGACTCCACCACCTCCCTGGGCAGCCCATTCCAATGCCAATCACTCTCTCTGCCAACAACTTCCTCCTAACATTCAGCCTATACTTCCCTCAGCACAACTTGAGGCTGTCCCCTTGTTCTGTTGCTGGTTGCCTGGCAGAAGAGACCAACCCCCACCTGGCTACAGCCTGCCTTCAGGTAGAGAGCAATGAGGTCTGCCCTGAGCCTCCTCTTCTCCAGGCTGCACACTCCCAGCTCCCTCAGCCTCTCCTCATAGGGTTTGTGTTCCAGGCCTTTCACCAGCTTTGTGGCCCTTCTCTGGACACCTTCCAGCACCTCAACATCTCTGTTGAATTGAGGAGCCCAGAAGAAATTGTTATTGGTTCTACTAACTCTAGTCCCGGAAATTTAGACTAAAACCAAGACAGTATCCTACCTTCTCCAGCCATTACATTTTTGTCACTATGTAACACCAGAAACAGACCTCCCCCCCCCAAAAAAAAAACCAACCAGGAAAGTGAAGACACTTGTATAAGAAAAGCTTCTTATTTATGAACTCGGTGTAGCATTATGACAACCTTCAAAATAGCTTAGCAACGCAGGAATCAGTTAGCCTACAACTGGTAACATCTCCCAGGTGAGCATAAAAATGCTACATTAGGACTGTAGGAAAGAAGGAGAGGTAGGCATGGGATGCAATGAAGTGCTCTACGCAGGGAGGCAGATCAAAGACAGGAAATACAAATCCAAAGGAGCTGTTGGCTTGTCTCAATAAGACATTCAGCAGTTACATATTTTGCTGCCTGTGCTAGTTTGAGCCTAGCTAGCATGTTTTGGTGAGAAGAACTAGATGATAGGCTGGAAAATGAAAACAATGGTGAGGTCTACTTCCCTCACAGTCTTGCTGGGATGTTGTATACAAAAGAAAGGCAAAACAAAGATTAGGGCACTTGCTTCTTCTCTTCACTGGGAGCTTTGCCTGCTGGGGAGAAGCTGAGGCTGCTGGCTGGACTCCATCTTGCCTTCTAACCTCACCCTCCTTTGCTTGGCTGCTTCACCTTGCTTTTTAACCCTCTTGGCCAAACCTCCATTCTTCCTTGGGACTGGGGTAAGGTTGAGAGGGGTAGGGGGAAGGTGAGGGGTGGTTGAGAGCCCCTCCTGGGGACTCAGGTTTCTGGGAGGGCTGTTTTGTGTCTGTATTACCTTTTACCTTGTCTATTTCTGTATATAACTGTATATACTACCCAGGTGTGCAAAGAATTGTGTTTGTATTACCTTTTTTCCCTTGTCTATTTCTGTCTATAACTGTATATACTGTAAATATCTGCTTGTCTATTGTGCCAGCTGTAAATATAAGCTTCATTCAAATTTCCAGAGCCGGCTGAGTCTAGTCTGGGTGATTTCTAAAAGTGTGGAGGGGCGGGGAACACCCAAACCATCACACTGCCATAGGGAGGAGGCACACAATGCTATCTCCAAAACAGCAGGAGGAGATGATGATGTCATTCTGCTCCACAATCTTCTTCCAGACTCTTTGCAGTCAGGAATTAGCACAGCAGGAGCCTAACTAGATGACAAGAACCAAAGAAAGTGGTCACCTCCCCAAAGAAGGGGTAACCATGCCCTTTCCTTGAGGATGGCAGCTGTGCTTCTCCCAGGAGTGGGGCACATAGCATCCAAGCCAGGGCTGGGGGTATGCCCCCGTCACCCTACACCTGTGCCAGTGAGGCACTGGTGCCTTGTGGCTGTTATCTGCTGTGCCTCTTGGATAAGATTAACTATCAGAGAAACAATTTAAAGCTCTGGGGGTATCCATATGCATCACCCAGAACTTAAGGTCCCCAAGGCACTTTCATTCCAGGGGAGAAGTTGAGTACCTTATACAAATTATTTCCACTAGATTTTTCCCACAAAATAACAACAATCAATTGTGATGGACAAGAGACAATGGAGGCAAATTGGAACACAAAGTTCCAACTCAACATGAGGAAAAACTTCTTTACTGTGAGGATGCCAGAGCAGTGGAACAGGCTGCCTAGAGAGGTTGGGGAGTCTCTTCCTCTGGCCACTTTCAAGACCCATCTGGATGTACTCCTGTGTGACCTGCCCTAGGTGATCCTACTTTGGCAGGGAGGTTGGACTTTATCTGCAGACATCACTTCCAACTCTTACCATTCTATGACTCTGTCATCTCTTCAGTACTACACTGAAAACCCACAGGGCACCAAGATCCAAGCCTAGATAAACATAAAAAGTAAAATGGGATCAAGTTCACTGCTACCTGCTTTGCCTCCCCCAGGGGTGGCTTTATTTACACACCCACTGACCTGTCAAAGCTCCTCCCAGAGCTGAAGTTTAAAACACCACATGCCACATTTCTCAAAGGAAGATACTCAGTGTACATGAACACGTTTGAGCAACATCACTTTCTCTTTCAAATCCCTGCCCCCTTCTTATGTGCTGCTTAAAAACAAGTCTTGTTTATCTCAATTGTCTCAATTTCACTTCTACTACGCTTCAATGAACCCACTTTGTTCCAAGAACAGCCTTCAGGCTGCAAACTCTGACCTAGCATCTCTGTGATATCTGCTGTTGTAACCTAACGGTTACAACCCTTGTGCCTAGTTCAGGGGAAAGGAGGTCTGCTCTCCATCTGCAATAATTTCTGTTGAGGACTCTACAAGCAGAAAAGCTGCTAAAGGATGCCTAAATCAGCACTGTTCAGTCAGGATAACTAAGGGTGACGATCTCATAGAACAGTGTAGATTAAAAGGGACCTTAAAGATCACCTAGTTTCAACACCTCTGCCATGGACAGGGACACCTTCTGCTAGAACAGCTTGCTCAAGGCCTCGTCCAACCTGATCTTGAATACCTCCAAGAGACAGGGCATCCACAACGTCCCTGGGTAACCTGTTCCAGTGTCTCACCACCCTCACTAGAAAGAATTTCTTCCTAATGCCCAGTCTAAAGCAACCTGTTTCACAATGATGCATTTGATAGCTTCACCATTAAGGTTAGGGCCTGCAAAAATTTTACCCTGTTTATCCTCTCCAGCTTTTATCCTATTTAATGACCCTCAAAATCCAACACATTAGCAAAGGTGTTTTGCATACATGCAGTGAAGCAGCAGAAGCCTGGCATATGACTTGGGGATGAACAGTAAGGCTGAATCTCCTAGACACAGCTCACTGAAATCACATCTGTGCTAGTTTGAACCTAGCTAGAATGTTTTGGTGAGAAGAATTAGATCATAGGCTGAGAAATGAAAACAATGGTGAGGTCTGCTTCCCTCACAGTCTTGCTGAGATGTGTAGAAAGGAAAAGCAAAACATTAGATAAAGTCACTTTGCTTGG
>WAAF01013364.1:0-26488 GCA_013400475.1 Tricholaema leucomelas
GGATGTTGGCACAAAATGTAGCATCCTGTCCCTTAAGGCTGGCTCCCTGCGTGGTACTTGTGCCTAGTGCGTGTGAACTGCACTTAAATATGTCTCCCTGTCTGCACTTTTAGCCCAGAACTCTGCTGGCAACCTGTTGGCATCCTTGGCATCACGAGCCCATTGTGTCCACCTCCACCATGCAAAAGAAAATCCTGTCCTGTTGCTTCTGCAGTGTTATCACCGCTGCCTGGGCTCAGCTCTGAAGGAACATTCACACTGCCTTCACCTCCTTTTTGCTTGTGATTGCAGCAAAGATCGGTCACAGATCTGCTTTCTAGTGCCAGGCACCACTTAAAGAGCACTTCTGAAGGTGTTTTCTTAAAAGCAAAATCCCCTCTGTGCCTTCCCTGTGCATATGTTCCTGGCTGTAATAACACATTCAAAGAGATCACTTAGCAGAAGCTAACCGAGGTGGAATATTTGCCTAGGGCAAGGCAAGGCTTTCTTTTTGCTTTCTGTTTGGGGTTTTTTTGCCTTTATTTTCCTTCCTTCCCTTCTTTTCAAGCCCTGTTGCCTCCTAGATGAAGGAGGATTGTGATGCAGTGTTGCTTGGCCCGGGTGTCCTCTTTGGAAGCCAGAGTCAGTCTGAGATGTGTGGGCCTGGCTTACTGAGCTAGCAAGCTGCAAGAGCTCTCCTCAAAGTGCTTTGTCTATCTTTTTTCATCCTCTGGCTAGCAGAGGGCTCATTGTACCAGGAGTGGAAATCGGAGGCCTGGCACAGACCAGGAAATTGGGGGTCCTTGTCTGGATGTTAGTTGGAGCATGGGGAGCTGGTGGCACAGAGCCAGCCCTTGCTGATGGTGGTTTCTTGGTCAGAGCAAAGGGGAACTGTGCACAAACCTGCATGGCACTGATACAGGACAGAGCTTGGTCACTGGGGAAGCGAATTGTAGCTTCAGAGGAGTGGGCTCTGATGTGCAGCAGCGAGGAGACAAATGGGAAGCAGTGAAAGGAGCCAAGTAATGAGATAGAGAGGAGTGAGAGTAGGAGAGGATCATCAGGGTGTGGGGCAGAGTGATCTGGCTTTGCCCTCTGCTGCTCTGCTGCTGGATCAACCATGGCCAAGGGCAGAAGGGTATCCTCTGCTTCTCTGCTGCTGGATCAACCATGGCCAAGGGCAGAAGGGTATCCTCTGCTTCTCTGCTGCTGGATGAACNCCAAGGGCAGAAGGGTATCCTCTGCTTTGCAGCATCAGAGCCCTGGGCTCTGACCAGCAGCTGGGAGCAAATCTTGGCTCGCAGTGGCAGCTGAGGGCATCACCCTCTGCTGTATCTCCCTGCAGTCACCTCTGTTGGTGCCTTAAGCTCATGCAGGGGCAGTTATCAAGTCCTGCTCAGCTCTCTCTTGATGTTTCCAGATGAAGAGTGGAAAGCCAAGGTTGCAGTGCCACAGTGTGCCCCAGCAGGAGTGGTCAGCAGAGCCCAGCATCCTTCCCAGCTCAGGGTGCTGTGGGTACCCTCTGGCAGCCCTTCAGTAGCCAAGGCACATCCTGCAGAGTTATTTTTTCCAGACTGGGAATTGCCAGCCCAGATGGAATGACTTTTTTTTAATTATTATTATTTTTTCCCTTTAAGTTTCTTCATTATTTATTTATTTTTAAGCCCCAGCAATCTCTGCATGCCCACAGAGCTGTTCCTGTCTCACCAAAGCAACCACAGGTGCAAAAATTGGGCTAATTCTCAGTGGGCAAATGGTTATATTCTGACAAGTGCTGTTCAGTATCTTCATCAGTGCTACAGCCAGCAAGATTGAGCAAGTTTGATGATGAAACACCAAGCTGAGTGGTGTGGTCAATATGCCAGAAGAAGAGGAAGCCATCAAGAGGGTCATAGAATCATAGAATCAAGCAGAAGAGACCTCCAAGCTCATCCAGTCCAACCTATCACCCAGGCCTGTTCAGTCAACTAGACCGTGGCACTAAGTGCCCCAGCCAGTGTCCAGGACAGGCTAGAGAGGTGGGATGCAGAGAATCTCATGAGATTGAGTAAGGCCAAGTACAGAGTCCTGCACCTGAGACTGAGGGCAGTCTTGGGTATCCATCCAGGCTGGGAAATGATGAGATTGAGAGCAGCCCTGCAGAGAAGGACTTGGGGGTGCTGGTGAGGGAGAAGCTGGACAGGAGCCAGTGCTCATTGCTGGCTCAGAAGGCCAAGGGCAGCCTGGGCTGTATCCAAAGCAGTGTGGGCAGAGATGTAAAGAGGGCATCTTGCCCCTCTGCTCTGCTCTGGGGAGACCTCACCTGGGATACTCTGTCAAGATCTGGGACTGTAGCCCTAGTGATAGGACTGGGGGAATGGAACAAAACTAGAAATGGGTAGATTCAGCCTGGATGTTAGGAAGAAGTTGTTCACCATGCAGGTGGTGAGACCCTGGAATGGGTTGCTCAGGGAGGTGGTCAAAGCCCCATCCCTGGAGGTGTTTAAGGCCAGGCTGGATTGAGGCTCTGGACAGCCTGATCTAGTGTGAGGTGTCCCTGCCCATGGCAGGGGGGTTGGAACTGGCTGATCCTTGTGGTCCCTTCCAACCCTGACTGATTGTATGATTCAACACAAGAATGACCTGGACAGGCTCTAGAGGAGGGCCACAAAGATCAGAGGGCTGCAGCACCATCCCTATGGGGACAGCCTGAGAGAATTGGGGCTGTTCAGCCTCAAGAAAAGAAGGCTCCAGGGAGACCTTAGAGCTGCATTTCAATACCTGAAGAGGGACTACAGGAAGACTGTGGAGAGATTCTGCAGGAAGGGCCTATGGGGATAGGACAAGGGCAGTGATTTGAAACCAGAGCAAGGGAGATTTAGGTTGGCCATTGGGAGGAAGCTCTGTACTGTGAGATTGTGAAATACTGGAACAGGTTGCCCAAGGAGGTGATAGAGGCCCCATCCCTGGAGACATTCAAGGTCAAACTTGTTGTGTTCCTGGGCAGCCTGCTCTAGCTGGAGTTGTCCCTGCTGACTGTGTGAGGAGTGTTGGACAAGATGACATTTGAGGGTCCCTTCCAGCTTGATATGATTTGTGAATCAACTCAGGGTAGATCAAACAAACACAACAACAACAACAAAAGAAACAAAAAAGAAACAAGCAAATGAAAAAAAAAAACCTGAAAAACCCCCAAACAAAGCCACAAAATGTCCTCATCCTCCAAAACAAAACCCCGAACAACCAAGAAAGAGGACAAAAAGAAACCCAACCCCCAGCTGCCCACAGCTCACCTTTCATTTGCAGTTTGGTTTTCCTCCCTAAAAGGCATTCCTACATGGGAAATGAGATTTTCTGAGCCTGGGCAGCCTGCTCTAGCTGGAGTTGTCCTTAGAATCACAGAACCAGTCAGGGTTGGAAGGGACCACAAGGAGCAGCCAGTTCCAACCCCCCTGCCATGCCCAGGGACACCCTACCCTAGAGCAGGCTGCACACAGCCTCAGCCAGCCTGGCCTAAAACACCTCCAGCCATGGGGCCTCAACCACCTCCCTGGGCAACCCATTCCAGCCTCTCACCACTCTCATGCTCAACAACTTCCTCCTCACCTCCAGCCTCACTCTCCCCACCTGCAGCTTTGCTCCATTCCCCCCACTCCTGGCACTCCCTGACACCCTAAAAAGTCCTTTTTTGTAGCCCCCTTCAGATCCTGGCAGGCCACAAGAAGGTCCCCTGGGAGCCTCCTCTGCTCCATCCTGCACAGCCCCAACTCTTTCAGTCTGTGCTCACAGCAGAGCTGCTGCAGCCCTCTCAGCAACCCAGTGGCCCTTCTCTGGACATGCTCCAGCACATCCACATCCTTCTTGTAATGGGGGCTCCTGAGCTGGCTGCAGTACTCCAGGGGGGAGTACTCCCTGCTTACTGCAAGGAGTGTTGAACAAGATGACTTTTGAGGGTCCCTTCCAGCTTGATGCAATTTATGAATCAACTCAGGGTAGATCAAAAAAAAAGACCAAAAAGAATAAACAAAAAGAGAAACAAACAAAAAACCTCCAAACTATAAAACCCCCAAAACAAAGCCACCAAATGCCCCCAACCTCCAAAATCAAAATCAACCTAAAAGCAGGACAAAAAGAAACCCATCCCCCAGCTGCCCACACATCACCTTTCATTTGCAGTTTGGTTTTGCTCTCTAAAATGCATTCTCTAAGTGGGAAATGAGGTTTTCTGAGCCTGGGCAGCCTGCTCTAGCTGGAATTGTCCCTGCTGACTGCACAAGAGGTATTGCACAAGATGACTTTTGAGGGTCCCTTCCAGCTTGATGCAGTTTGTGAATCAACTGAGGATAGATCAAAAAAAGACCAAAAAGAATAAACAACAACAACAAACAAAAAAACCCCAAACTATAAAAACCCCCAAACAAAGCCACCAGATGTCCCCAACCTCCAAAATCAAAATCAACCTAAAAACAGGACAAAAAGAAACCCATCCCCCAGCTGCCCGCATATGCCTTTTCATTTGCAGTCTGATTTTGCTCTCTAAAAGCATTCTCTAAGTGGGAAATGAGGTTTTCTGAGCCTGGCTTTGCCCTGTTCAGGCCAGGAGGGAGAGTTTGGGTCAGACATTTGGTTATCAGTGTCTCTGCTTCCCTGTTTGCCTTCTCCCTTGTGTAAACTGCAGGAGCCAGGCTGCAGGAGCTGGTCACGCATCCACTATTTGTATTCATGAAGACACTGCTTTACCATTTGTTCTCCTGGGCTTTAATGTACTTTACTTGCTTCTGCCTACATGTGGTTTGCCTGCTGCAATCCCAATATTCAGCAGACACTCTAGGTAGAAGGTCAGGAGCATCAACTTTCCATATGACCTTGACAGATTCAATCAGCAGGGGAAAGTTGTGGAATTGGATTATGGGATTTGCAATGAAAAAGTGGTTTAGGGGGCAAGGGGAGGGCTACACTTGGTGTTTTCCAAAGCTAGCCTGATGTCATAGCAGTGAGGAGGGGCAGAACTGAAGGAGATGAAAGGTGGAAGATGGATTAGAGGCTTGATTTTGGTTGTTTCTCTGTGGTGCTGTTTTGTTCCTTGGTACAGGGCTTGTGCAGTATTGTTCCAGGGCCCAGACTGGTTGTATCTAAGTTGTGTCAGAAGGAAAATCAGTGGCATGTCAGTGTTCCTGTCTTCCAGGCAGAACTGATTTCTTTCCTTACTAGTAGCCCACCCTGAAACATTCACCCACAGCTATACTACCATTGCAGGATATCTCCTGCTTCATGTCCCACATGCAGCAATCCCAGGGCTAAACATCCTCCTGAAGGTGATCTCTTTACCAGGGCACTAAATCCCTGCCTTCCTGATTGTTATTGATCAGCTGCTTGTGCAGGGCTGTGCCCAGGGAGGGCTCTGCAAGCTTATTTCACTTGGGCAGAGGCTGTGTTTGATAAGAGATTTGATACTGTATTAAAAACCCCAAACATTTGATTGTGCTTTTAGCATTCCCTAACCTGAGAGAGTAATGGAATAATACTTGGAAGAGATTAAAAATGATCAGCTGAGAGCTTTAACTTGAGGAGGAGAGATTGAGACTGCAGATTAGAAAGAAAGTCTTTAGTGTGTGGGTGGTGAGACACTGGCACAGGTTGCCCAGGCAGGTTGTGGCTGTCGCCTCCCTGAAGGTGTTCAAGGCCAGGTTGGATGAGGTCTTGAACAACCTGGGCTAGTGGGAGCTGTCCCTGCCCATGGCAGGGGGGTTGGAACTGGGTGATCTGGGATGTTGTGTCCAGTTCTGGACCTTTCAGTTCAGGAGGGACCTCAAGGAAATGCTTGAGACGAGTCCAGCCGAGAGCCACAGAGCTGCTGCAGGCAGTGAACATCTCCTGTGAGGCCAGGCTGAGGGAGCTGGGGCTGGCAGCTGGCAGCAGAGCAGCCTGAAGGCTGCCTTCATTGCTGTGCTAAAGGTGTGCAGGGCAGTGTGGGGAGGCTGCAGCCAGGCTCTGCTCAGGGCTGGCCAAGGGCAGCACAAGGGGCACTGGGGCCAAACTGGAGCAGAGGAAGTGCCAGGGGAACAGGAGGCGAAACTTTGTCTCTGTGAGGGTGCTGGAAATCTGGAGTAGGCTGTCCAGAGAGGAGCCTGTTGGAACCTGCCTGAATGTGTCCTTGTGTGCCATCCCCTGCATGATCCTGCTTTGGAAGGGAGGTTGGACTTGATGATCTTCCCAGGTCCCTTCCAACTCCTAACATCCTGTGATCTTGAAGGTTCCTTCCAACCCAAACCACTCTATGAATCTGTGACACTTATGCTGTAGCCTCATTTCAGATAGGTGCTGGTGAACAGCTTGCTAGGGCTCACCAAACAGTAGCCTCAACAACATGTGGATGCACAAAGAAAGGAGCTCAGCTGAAGCCTTTATTCCTCTCTTTTTGCTGTTCACTGCAAGTTGTAATCTCTCAGCTAAACATGTTTTTTTTTTGTTCTGCTCTGCAGCTCATAAAAAAGGAAAAAAAACCTGCTTGAGCACTGCCACACTCTTTTAATATCTTATTTTTTTGGACTCAGTAAACAGTGGCCACTGCTTGGAGCAAGGAAAAACGTCTCACAACCCAAAAAGATGTTAAAATCAATACACGTTTTTCATTGAGCATACCATTGACCTGAAAGAAGAGAGCTTGGCAGGAGAACAGAGCTGGAAAGAGTTGTCAAGATGTAAAAATATAATGAAGGGAGCTACAGGGCTTTTCCCCAACAAAATAACTGCTCCCGAGCTTGTAAGAGCCTTCGAGTCTAACAAACAGCTTGGAAGGAAAGTGCTGCGTGAGAGCAGCACAACCATGACCTCTTTGTGCTGTCCTAGGGAAATTCAGCAGAACATTGCTGCATTCAGCAGTGTGCAAAAGTAAAACTTCACTCACAGCAGCTCTCAGCTCCCCTAATTGCCAGGTAAATGAGGACTGGGGAGTCCAGGCTGGTGCCTGTGGCTGCTTAGAGTCCGTTGCAATGCAGTAGCTTCATGTGCCCGCTGCTCCCCCCCCTCCCCCCAGCCCTCTTCAACCCTGCTTCTAATTAAAAGCTTAAAAAAACCAGGGGGTGCTGGTACTTGTTTAAACACTTGAGCTCCGTGCTAACAAACCATCCTTCCCCACGTGGAACTGGATTTACCTGCTGAGTGCAGTGGTTTGAAGTTCTTAGCAATAGCTGTGGGGAGCTGTCAGTGCTTAAGGTGATACCAGAAAGGGAGAGGATGATGTAGTAACGCTGCTGTCTCTGCTTGGCTTTTCTCTCCTGCTCTGGTTTGAGCTGTGTAACAAAACCAGGCTTGACAAACGTTTTAAGGCTGCAGACTTTGGAGGCCAGTACAGGCTGGATGTGAGGAGGAAGTTGTTGTCAGAGAGAGTGGTTGGCATTGGAATGGGCTGCCCAGGGAGGTGGTGGAGTGGCCGTGGCTGGAGGTGTTGAAGCCAAGCCTGGCTGGGGCACTTAGTGCCATGGTCTGGTTGGTTGGGCAGGGCTGGGTGCTAGGTTGGGCTGGCTGAGCTTGGAGCTCTCTTCCAACCTGCTTGGGTCTGTGATTCTATGTTTGAATCCCAGCAGAGTGTAACAGAGCAGGGCCATGAAAATAGTCAGGGGATTGGAGCACCTCTGCTACAAGGACAGGCTGAGGAAGCTGAGGGTGTTCAGCCTAGTAGAGAGTAGTCTCCAGGGAGACCTTATAGCAGCCTTCCACTAGCTGAAGTGGGCTACAAGAAGGATGGAGAAAGACTGTTTGCAAAAGCCTGCAGGGACAGGATGAGGGCAATGGCTTCAAACTAGAGAAGAGCAGATTAGATTGGATGTTAAGAATAGGTTCTGCATCATGAGAGTGGTGGAACACTGGAACAGGTTGCCCAGGGAGGTGGTTGGGGTCCCACCCCTGGAGATACTCAAGGTCAGGCTCAAAAGGGCTCTGGGCAACCTGATCTTTTGGAGGATGTCCCTGCTGAGTGCAGGGGTGGGATTGGACTGGATGAGCTTTGGAGGTTCCTTCCAACCCAGACCATTCTCTAATTCTATGATTCCATGATCTTGAGAAGCCTCCTGTCCAAGTGCTTTGCTACTCTATGCACACTGTTTGGAAGGACCTTCGTCTGCAGTAGGATTTGGCTGTGCTCTGCAGCTCTTTGTTCCCAGGGTGTGCTTCTGATGGGTATCTCTCACCCTGGTGTGAGTGGAGCAGTGTTCTGCACTCACTGTACTCTTCTTAATATATTGGTGACACTTGCTCAGCTGCTAAACTCTGCCACGTGGTGGGAAGCATTTCACCTGTCTGGGGTGGGCATTCCTCATAGGATGGCTTTTGATGCTGACCTGTCCACTTCTGCAGTAGGTAGAGTCATAGACTGCTTTGGCTTGGAAGGGACCCAAGAAGAGGATCTTAAGGTCATCTAGTGCCAACTCCCCTGCCATAGGCAGGGACACCTCCCACTAGCCCAGGCTGTTCAAGACCTCATCCAGCCTGGCCTTCAACACCTCCAGGGAGGGGGCATGCACAGCCTCCCTGGGCAACCTGTGCCAGTGTCTCACCACCCTCACTGTAGAGAATTTCTTCATCTCCACTCTCCCTCTCCCCTCTCCCAGCTCAAAGCCATTGTCCCTCATCCCGTCCCTCCCAGCCCTTGTCAAAAGTCCATCCCCAGCTCTCCTGCAGCCCCTTTCAGGCACTGGGAGCCTGCTGTAAGCTCTCCCTGGAGTCCTCTCCAGGCTGAACAGCCTCTGCTCTCTCATCCTGTCCAATAGATGACCATCAGCCTGGCCATGTGTGACTGCAGGTGAGTGTCTGGTGGCAAGGGGCAGCTTGCTTCTAGTCCTGGGCTGAAGGAGAAGGCTTCAACACAGCATATTCCTCTGAGCCAGTGATAACAGTGACACAGCCTCTGTTTTGTGGCTGTGATAGAGATTGCTTTCACAGGCAAAGGCCAGAATGAGAAGGAGATGGAGGTGTTGAGAAGTTTCTAGCAGTGTCTGTTCATCAGTCCCTTCAGCTGGCTGCTGGCAGCTTCGTTTGGACTCGAGTACATATGCAAAACTGATGCTGATGTTTTTCTTCCTCCTGTCCTTCCTTCTATCTCTCTACAAAGCAAAACTATCCCAGCAGAGCAGTCATGTGGGTGAGACAGGGAGGATGAAGAGCAGCACTGATTTCCTACAGCCAGGGATTTTGTTTCTGCTTCCTATTCCCTCTGCATTTTTCTGACTCATTGGATGTGAAGTAAGTTAGACCCTACCTGAACTGAAGTGGCTGTGGTTCTCTGACCTGCTTTGTTTTAAACAGAGCAATAGAACTCTTGGGGTTTTTAAGCCCAAATACCTACAGTTACTTGTTTACTACTGGTTAAAGTCCCAGGCCCTGCCCCACAGCTGTAAGGAGAGAACTGGGCAGACTGGGGCTATGCAGAATCTATCAGCAGGGTGATAGATTCACCCTTTCAGCAGGGTAAGCGCTGCAAGTCTGCCTGGCTTGCTCCGAGGGAATTTCATAGCTGCTTTGCACTTGCAGACACCACTGAGCTTTGCTTTGAGCTCTCCCTTCAAAAGGACCCAGAACTCTTGTCACAGCTGCCAAATGTCACCTGCTTTCATTTGAAATCATGCAAAACATCAAGGTCCACTCATTTCAGTCAAAATCATGTCCAGGCTTGCTCAGAAAGGGCTTAACCTGACATTCATTGGAGCCACAAAACTCAGCCTCTGTTTGTCTGACAAGCTGAGGCTGCCTTGAGATTGCTGGGAGTGTTGGCAGCCCTGGGAGCTTCAACAGATAGTCAGGTTTGTCCCTGAAGCCTTGTGGAAAGGCAGCTCTGGCTCTTGTCCTCTATACCCCAGCAAAAGACATCTCCCTGCCGCAGCTGAGCTGCCCTGGGTTTGGAGCTGCCACACTGCTGCTGCAGCTCAGAGCACCATTCGGAGCAGCTTAAAGCCTGAAGAGGTTTCTCCAGCAACTGCAAGGGAGCTGAAGTGAACTAAAATAACCCTGGGGGCATATTTAGCAGTTTTTATAGATTGATAGAATGGTTTGGGTTGGAAGGGATCTTGAGGATCAGAGAATCATAGAATCAGCCAGGTTGGAAGAGACCTCCAAGATCATCCAGTCCAAGCCCCTGGCCATGGGCAAGGACACCTCCCACTAGCCCAGGTTGCTCAGGGCCTTATCCAGCCTGGCCTTTCACACCTCCAGGAAGGGAGCATCCACAGCCCTCCTGGGCAGCCTGTGACAGTTTGTTTCTCATCCTCCTGCAGAGCCTCAGGAAAGTGGCTCTTGGAACCCAGAAGTGGGAAGTTCAAAGAAGTTAGGCAAAGCTGGTCCTGGAGAGGTTGCCAAACTGTTGGTTGTGCTTTTGATGGGCTGATGAATCCTGTTTGCAGCAAATTATGTAGTCATGAGCTGTACTCATTCCTAGCTTGACCATGCATTTCTCAGGGGCTGTATCCTCCATCCCTGGAAGATACCAGATCAGCCTTGACTCCAACATTTTTATCTACATGCACTGGAACTGAAAGCTGGGTATGATAGGAAGCCTCCAGCACTTCCCTTCCCTTCCAGGCTGCTTGCCATCTGGTAAGGCTAGCTGGAGGGCACTTTGGGCTTTTTCTTTTCAGCTCTGATCTCTTCACAGCATGGTTCTACACTTTGACCCCAACAACCCTAAGCAGCACTACAGGCTGGGGACAGAGTGGCTGAGAGCAGCCAGGCAGAGAGGGAGTTGGGAGTGCTGGGAGAGAGGAGCTGAAGAGGAGGCAGCAGTGCCCAGGTGGGCAGCAGAGCCAATGGCATCCTGGGCTGGCTCAGGAGCAGTGTGGGCAGCAGGACAAGGGAGGTTCTTCTGCCCCTGTGCTCAGCACTGCTCAGGCCACCCCTGGAGTGCTGTGTCCAGTTCTGGGCTCCTCCATTGCAGAGAGATGTTGAGGTGCTGGAAGGTGTTGAGAGAAGGGCAGCAAGGCTGGGGAGGGGCCTGGAGCACAGCCCTGTGAGGAGAGGCTGAGGGAGCTGGGGGTGTGCAGCCTGCAGCAGAGGAGGCTCAGGGCAGAGCTCATTGCTGTCTGCAGCTCCCTGCAGGGAGGCTGTAGCCAGCTGGGGTTGGGCTCTGCTGCCAGGCAGGCAGCAACAGAAGAAGGGGACACAGCCTCAAGCTGTGGCAGGGCAGGTCTAGGCTGGATGTGAGGAGGAAGTTGCTGGCAGAGAGAGTGATTGGCATTGGAATGGGCTGCCCAGGGAGGTGGTGGAGTGGCCGTGGCTGGAGGTGTTGAAGCCAAGCCTGGCTGGGGCACTTAGTGCCATGGTCTGGTTGGTTGGGCAGGGCTGGGTGCTAGGTTGGGCTGGCTGAGCTTGGAGCTCTCTTCCAGCCTGCCTGATTCTATGAAAATCCCCTCCCTGTGCCGCCTCTCTCCCTGCTCTGGATGCAGCCAGCACTCGTTGCCTTCTCTGCTGGCAGTGCCCATTGCCAGCTCACGCTGAAGTCGCCTCCCCACAGAGTTACTTTTGGGGGCATGGAGCTGTGGTGCTGGAGGCAGGGCAGAGTTGAGCAGACAGGCTGTGTTTCGGTGCCTGCCTTTCTACAAACCGTGGCAATCCTCTCCTGCCTCGGTCTCTTTTCGTTCTCTGTGCTGTCAGTCACTGCACCCCTCAGCAGTGGCTGTGGAAGAGGCAGCACAGTCGGGGCACAAGCTTGCAGTGTGTGAAAAGCTGCAAGGTTTTCACAGGAGAGCTGCTGGTGATTGGCAGGACTTGGAGAGCACTCAGTGGGAGCACAAACGCGGGGCTGCCGCGGAGCCCCTCGCCGGTACCCACCAGTAAGGAGACCCTGACAAGCTGCACCGCTGCTGCCAGCCTGAGCAGGGCCTGGGCTGGTGCTGGCAGCCTGGCTCCCGCAGCACACCTCGGCTCAGCTCACTTCAGCAGCCAGCCAGAGGAGAGCTTCTGCTGCATGCTCAAGGGACCATTACCCATGGGACAACAAAGTATCCGTGGGACAGCAATGTGCCCTTGTGGCCATGGAGGCCAATGGCATCCGGGGCTGCATTAAGAGTGTGCCCAGCAGATGGAGGGAGGTTCTCCTTTCCCTCTGACCTACTGAGGTCCCACATGGAATATTGCATCCAGTTGTGGGCTCCCCGGTTTAAGAGGAACAGGGATCTGCTGGAGAGAGTCCAAAGGAGGGCTACAAGGATGATGAAGGGACTGCAGCACTGCCTCATAAAGAAAGGCTGAGAGCCCTGGGGCGGGTTAGCCTGGAGAGGAGAAGGCTGAGAGGGGATCTGATCAGTGTCTATAAATATCTGAGGGCTGGGAGTCAGGAAGGAAGGGACAGGGACAGGCTCTGCTCACTTGTGCCCTGGGACAGCACAAGCAGCAATGGATGGAAACTGCAGCACAGGAGGTTCCACCTCAACATGAGCAAGAACTTCTTTATTGTAAGGGTTCCCAGAGCCCTGGCACAGGCTGCCCAGAGAGGCTGTGGAGTCTCCTTCTCTGGAGCCTTTCCAGCCTTGCCTGGATGTGCTCCTGTGCCACCTGAGCTAGATTCTCTGGTCCTGCTCTGTCTGGCAGGGGGCGGTTGTTGAACACAAAGATCTCCAGAGGTCCCTTCCAACCCCTAACATCCTGTGATTCATCCAGCCTGCTGCAGCACCCAGGGTGCTCTTAATTGCATCCCTCTGACCTAAGAGGTAGGTGCTGAGGTGCAGCCCAGCAGACTCCCAGCAGGCAGGTGCCATGCAGGTTTTCCTGCTGCATCTGAGCGTGCTGCACTTGAGGCATCTGCCTTTGTTGCACTGCGAGCTGCTGTCACGTTGGCAAGTGTCAGATGCCAGCCACTTAGAGTATGTGCCATCACAGCATGACTTCAGTTGGCAACACAGTCAATCACATGCCAGCAGCCTACTGTGAGGGTGGGGGAGTGTGTGGGAAGGAAGGGGGAGAAGCTGCTCTTATAAAAATCTTTTAATGATTTTTAATAGTTCCTTTTCAAGCTTTGGGAAGTGCAGTCCATATGTTTTTCCCTGCTGGCTGCAGTTGGCAAAGGAGGTGATGAATTTGGTCCTTCAGACTCCTTCCATTTTGTGAGGAGCCAGCAAAGGCAGCTATATTTAGCACGTTACCAAGGCCAGCAGTGGAGCCTGTTGCTGGGTGGTGATTCCCTGGCTGCAGGCTTGTGTGCCACCTGGGGCAGGGTGGGAACCTGCCTTCCTTCTGCTATATTAACAGCAGCAAACTCCTCCACTTACAACAGGATGGCTGTAATGGTGCCAGGGGGCTCAGCACACTGATTACTGACACAGGTGGCCCAGGGAGGTGAGTGAAGCCCTGTAGAATGGTCCAGGCCAGAAGGGACCTCTGGAGGGAGGCTGTAGCCAGATGGGATTGGGCTCTGCTGCCAGGCAAGCAGCAACAGAAGAAGGGGACACAGCCTCAAGCTGTGCCAGGGCAGGTCTAGGCTGGATGTGAGGAGGAAGTTGCTGTCAGAGAGAGTGATTGGCATTGGAATGGGCTGCCCAGGGAGGTGGTGGAGTGGCCGTGGCTGGAGGTGTTGAAGCCAAGCCTGGCTGGGGCACTTAGTGCCATGGTCTGGTTGGTTGGGCAGGGCTGGGTGCTAGGTTGGGCTGGCTGAGCTTGGAGCTCTCTTCCAACCTGCTTGATTCTAAAAAGAAAAAAAATGTCATCTGGTCAGGCCCCCCCTGCAGTCAGCAGGGACACCCCCAGTAGCACAGCTCACTCAGGGCCCCATCAAGCCTCCCCTTGAATGTCTCCAGGGATGGGGCCTCAACCACCTCCATGGGCAACCTGTTCCAGTGCTCCACCACCTTCATAATAAAGAATTTGTTCCTAAAGAACTTGAATATCCCTGGAGATACTCAAGGTGAGGCTCGACAGGGCTTTGGGCAACCTGCTCTAGTTGAGGATGCTGCTGCTGACTGCAGAGGGGATTGGACTGGATGACCTTTGGAGATCCCTTCCCACCCCAACCTTGATTCTGCAGGTCAGTCTCTGAACACCGTGCCCCATCCCAACATATGCAGTGACCCACTCCAGGTGCTGGGATGGGACCTTTTGGTGCAACACTCAGCTTGGAGAATGTCTGAGGAAGTCTCTGTGCAGGGCACTGGAGCTGCCTTCTGTCCTTTGCTGAGCACTTGATGTGTTGGAGCCACAGCTGATCACTGCGGCAGAGCTGCCCCTTTTAGCATCAGAGTGCTGCCCTGGAAGGAAGGGGCCTGACTCCTGCTGATGTGTTGGAGCCACAGCTGATCACTGCAGCAGAGCTGCACCTTTTAGCATCAGAGTGCTCCCCTGGAAGGAAGGGGCCTGACTCCTGCTGTGTTTGTGTTCCTAGGCCACCCAAGTGTGGGTTGCCTGTTTGTCCCCAGCCCAGTATCCTCGCTGCAGATTTGCTCCCAGTTCCCTCTTGTTTTCCCTGCTGTGTTGCAGCTGGTACTGAGAAGTGAATAATGGCAGCTCCTTTGTCCTTCTGGCAGCTTTTGGGTGATGATCTTAGAGGGCTTTTCCAACCAAAACCATTCCATGTTTCTGTCTGGTTCTGATGAAGCAGAGAGCTTGGTGATGCTGAGGATCAAAACGCTGGTGAGGAGGAGCCAGCCTGAAGGTGTGGTGTTGAGTCAGAATGCAATGGTGATTGGTGCAGCCCTCCTGGAGCCCTTGGAGGTCTGACTGCCAGTCCTGCTGCACTTAGCAGCCTTGCAGCAGATGCATGTCCTGGTTGGAAGCAGGAGCACTCCACGTGGGCACCGTTTGCTGCTGGCAGCTCTGTCCCTAGGGCCGAGGCTTTGTGCTGCAGGGGTGGGTTTTGTGCTGCTAACACAATCGTTCTGTTTGTAGAACCCTTTGTTGGAATTAAACAGACTCTGGTTTCAGACAATGTAGGACAAAGCTTGCCAGCGAGCTGGGGTGACACAGAACACTTCAGCTGGGACAGCAAAGCCCTTTTCAGGTTGGAGAAGGCTTTTGTAAGTGTTGTTTACAAAACCCCAGTAGCTCTTTTTTTTCATCTTCTCCATTCCTGCAGTGTTGAAACATCTGCACAGCTTTATTCCAGACTTGGTAGCAGTGAAGTCTTTCCCCAGCTCAAAACACTTAGGCCAAGTTTCAGCCAGGAGGAGTTTCTAATGCTGATGTCCAAGCCCTGGAAGGCAGGAGCTGGGAACTGAGCCAGCTGCCTGGCCAGCAACAGCTGCTCTGCAGAGGCTGCACTTAGATAATGGTTGGACTCAGTGAATCTGAAAGGTTTTCTCCAACCAAAATACATCTCTCATTCTGTGATCCCTGCCCCCTCCCTGGAGGTGTTCAAGGCCAGGTTGGCTGGGGCCTTAAGCATCCTGCTCTAGTGGAAGGTGTCCCTGCCCATGGCAGGGGAGTTGGAACTGGATGATCTGCATGGTCCTTTCCCACCCAAACCATTCCATGATTCTGTGGTTTGCAGGAATCTGAGCAGCCTCACAGAAGCTGAGGAGCTGCAGATGTGCTCTGAGCTTGAATGCTGGACTTTTTGTAGGTCTCAGGTGATGGGAAGGCTTCTAGAGGGACCTGGTGCCATGCAGCTGGAAAAGATGCCCTAGGAAGGATCACCTAAACCTAGCTAGTGCTGCTGGTGCTCCTTCCAGATGAATGCTTCTGTAGTGCCAGGGCATCTGAGCACCAGCTGCTTCCTGCTGCCATTTCCCACAGCCCCTTATACAGATGTAGAAAAGCCTCTAGTGATGAGGATTCTTGCCTTAGAGTCATAGAATCATAGAATCAGGCAGGTTGGAAGAGAGCTCCAAGCTCAGCCAGCCCAACCTAGCACCCAGCCCTGCCCAACCAACCAGACCATGGCACTAAGTGCCCCAGCCAGGCTTGGCTTCAACACCTCCAGCCACGGCCACTCCACCACCTCCCTGGGCAGCCCATTCCAATGCCAATCACTCTCTCTGCCAGCAACTTCCTCCTCACATCCAGCCTAGACCTGCCCTGGCACAGCTTGAGGCTGTGTCCCCTTCTTCTGTTGCTGCTTGCCTGGCAGCAGAGCCCAACCCCAGCTGGCTACAGCCTCCCTGCAGGGAGCTGCAGACAGCAATGAGCTCTGCCCTGAGCCTCCTCTTCTGCAGACTGCACACCCCCAGCTCCCTCAGCCTCTCCCCACAGGGTTGTGCTCCAGGCCTTTGGGACCTGCCAGCAGAGGAGGTCAGACTGGCTGAGCTTTGGAAGTGCCTTCCAGCCCAAAGCATTCTGTGATTCTAAAACTCATTTATAAAACCTGAGACTGAATTGCATGAAACATGTCTGGGATTCTCTATGGCTCTGTTTGCTGAGCAGGAGATACACAGAGAAGGGGAGGGAAGGAAACCAAATCTGTCATGAATGCTTGATTTTTGTGACAGTATTTGTTACCATCTCTCTCTATTCTGGGGGCTGTTGGTGGTTATCTTCCTGTGGTTAGGTGCAAACATTGTTACAGCAAGGCACAGTTTGTAGAAGCTTTTCATGCTAAGGTGATGGTCTCAGCTGAGTTGATCTGTGGTTCCTTATCATAGAATGCTTTGGGTTGGAAGGAGCCTCCTCAAGCTGGTAGGTGAGGTCAGGGAACAGAACAGCCTCCCTGTAATCCAAGGGGCAGTAGTTAGGGACTTGTTGAGCCTCTTGGATCCTCACAAGTCTATGGGACCAGATGGGGTCTGCCCTAGGATGATAAGAGAGCTGGCTGCTGAGCTGGCCAAGCTGCTCTCCTTCATTTATCAACAGTCTTGGCTCACTGGAGAGGTCCCTGAAGAGTGGAAGCTGCCAATGTGGTGCCCATCCACAAGAAGGGTGGGAAGGAGGACCCAGGAAATGACAGAGCTGTCGGCCTGACCTCAGTGCCAGGCAAGATAGTGGAGCAGAGCACCCTGAGTGCAATCACAGGGCACCTGCAGAGTCTGCAGGGGATCAGACCCAGCCAGCAGGGAGTTCGGAGGGGCAGGTCCTGCCTGACCAACCTCTTCTCTTTTTATGACCAGGTGACAGCCTGGTGGACGTGAGGAGGGCTGAGGATGTAGTCTACTTGGACTTCAGCAAGGCCTTGGCACTGTCTGCCATAGCAAACTCCTGGCACAAGCTGGCAGCCTGCTTCTGTGCTCCACAACCTCCCTGGGCAACCTGTGCCAGTGTCTCACCACCCTCACTGTGAAGAACTCTTCCTTACATCCAGTTTGCATCTCCCCTCTGCCGATTTAACCCTTTCCTCCTTGTTCTGTCATTACAAGACCTTGTAAACAGTCCCTCCTGTAGGTCCCCTTCAGATACTTTTCCACCTGAGCATTGCTCCTCTGTAGAAAAGGCACAGCAGAGTCACAGGAGCTACCTCCTGGGTGGAGCTGGTTCTAGTTGTTACAGTAACGCAAACAACAGCTTCATTCAACGCCCCTGGCTGCCCCTCAGCCTTAGGCTCGCTGCAGCGCCCTTTCACCGTGGCTTTTGTTTGTTTCAGGGCCGGTGTACCCGAGAGAACTGCAAATATCTCCATCCTCCCCCACACTTAAAAACACAGCTCGAAATCAACGGACGCAACAACCTGATCCAGCAGAAGACAGCCGCAGCCATGTTCGCGCAGCAGATGCAGTTCATGCTCCCGGGCGCGCAGCTACAGCCGATTGTAAGTGTCAGCAGCACCTCGGGACCAGCCCGGGCTGGGGCAGGGTGGGCTTGAGAGCAGCCTTGCAGAAAAGGACTTGAGGGTGCTGGTGGGGGAGGATAGAATCATAGAATCAGTCAGGGCTGGAAGGGACCACAAGGAGCAGCCAGTTCCAACCCCCCTGCCATGCCCAGGGACACCCTACCCTAGAGCAGGCTGCACACAGCCTCAGCCAGCCTGGCCTGAAACACCTCCAGCCATGGGGCCTCAACCACCTCCCTGGGCAACCCATTCCAGCCTCTCACCACTCTCCTGCTCAACANGGGTCTCAGCAGAGCAGAGCAGAGCAGAGGGGGAGAATCACCTCCTGCTGCAGTCCAGGGAGGTGGTTGAGGCTGGTTGGCTTTCTGGGCTGCAAGTGCACACTGCTGGCTCCTGTTGAGCTTCTCCACCAGCACCCCTGAGTCCCTCTCCTCAGGGCTGCTCTCCAGCCACTCACTGCCCAGCCTGGATTTGTGCTTGGCATTGCCTTGATCCACAGGAGCCAGCAGTGGGCACTGGCAGCCCAGCAGGCCAAGGGCAGCCTGGGCTGCATCCAAAGCACAGTGGGCAGAGATGGAGAGAGGGGATCCTGCCCCTCTGCTCTGCTCTGGGGAGACCTCACTTGCACTGCTGGATCCAGGTATGAAACTCCCAACACAGGAAGGACAAAGACCTGTTGAAGCAGGTCCAGAAGAGGCCATAAGGATGATCAGAGGGCTGCAGCACCTCTCCTATGGGGGCAGCCTGAGAAAGTTGGGACTGTTCAGCCTCAAGAAAAGATGGCTCCAGGGAGACCTTAGAGCAGCATTTCAGTCTCTCAAAGGCACCTGCTTGAAAAGCTTTGTGGTGATAGGATGAGAGGTAATGGTCTGGAACCAGAGCAGGGCAGATTTAGGGTGGACATCAGGAGGAAATTCTGCACAATGAGAGTGGTGAAATAGTGGAACAGGTTTCCCAGGGATGTGTTTGAGGCCTCATCCCTGGAGACATTCAAGGTCAGACTCAATGTGGCCCTGGGCAACCTGATCCAGAATCATAGAATGATCTGAGTTGGAAGGGACCTCCAAAGGCCATCCAGTCCAACCCCCTCTGCAGTAAGCAGGGATGTCCTCAACTGGATCAGGTGGCCCAGAGCCTTGTTGAGTGTTCAACTACCCATCTTGTTGGAGATATTCCTGCTGCCTGCAGGGAGGTTGGACAAAATGACCTTTAAGGCTTCCTTCCAACCCAGTGCAATCTGTGAATCTGATTCACCTTTCCTACCTGTCTGCTCACAAATGCCTCAGCCCTGTGCTCAAGCTCAGCAGCTGTCTGTGCTGCAGAGGTTTTGGACAGCATGTTCCAGAGGGATGTCTGATGCCATCTTGTCAGGCACTGGGACAGGCTGCTCAGGTAGGTGGTGGAGTCACCATCCCTAGGAGTGTTGCATGGATGTGGCACTTTGGGCCATGGCTTCATGACCGTGCTGGTGGTGGGTCGATGCTTGGGCTTTTGATGGCCTTAGAACTCTTTTCTAACCTTAATGATTCTGTGATTAGCAGCAAAGTCTTCCTCACACAATGACCTGTGGCAAGGGTTATCCTTGACTTTAGAAACCCAAGTGTGATGGTTTGGGAATTACCCACCCCCACACTCTTATGTAATCACCCAGACAAGACTCAGCCAGCTGGAAGTTAAGGAATGAAGCTTTATATTGACAGCTTAGCACAGGATACAAGCAGATAGTTACAATAGCTATAGGCAGAAACAGACAAGTTAAAGGTAGTACAGAAACCAGACCTCATTGCTGTCTACAACTACCTGAAGGGAGGCTGTAGCCAGGTGGGGTTGGGCTCTTCTCCCAAGCAACCAGCAATAGAAGAAGGGGACACAGCCTCAAGCTGTGCCAGGGCAGGTCTAGGCTGGATGTGAGGAGGAAGTTGCTGGCAGAGAGAGTGATTGGCATTGGAATGGGCTGCCCAGGGAGGTGGTGGAGCAAAGCCTGGCTGGGGCACTTAGTGCCATGGTCTGGTTGGTTGGGCAGGGCTGGGTGCTAGGTTGGGCTGGCTGAGCTTGGAGCTCTCTTCCAACCTGCTTGATTCTGTGATTCAGGATGGATGGCCTGGTTACACCAGGGAGAGCATGGCCTGTATCCCCTGGGTGGTGTGGCTGGGAGCAGTGATGGCTGTCAGCTGAGTTGGACTCTCACTGTATGTATTTTAAGAAATGTCAGTGGTCTCCAAGCAGCTCTTCAGGGCTGACAGAAATAAGCTGCACAATTTTAACCAAGAGCTTAATTAGGAATTCTCCATTTAAAACTGGAGCTGAGTACCTTTCTGAAGGCAGTGTGCCCTTGATGAGCAGTGCTTGGGTGAGGGTCCTTGTGCTGTGCCACAAAAGAGGTCTGGATGGATCCCTTGGGTGAATTCTTCTAGCTGGAAGGAGTACAAGGGCAAGATCCTGCACCTGGACCAGGGCAGTCCCAAGCACAAATCAAGGCTGGATGAGCAGTGGTTCAAGAGCAGGCTGGAGGGGAAGGCCTTGGGGGTGTCAGTTGGTGCCAGAGTGCCCAGCAGCCAGCACTGGTGGCTGGCAGCCCAGAGCCAGCTGTGTGCTAGCTGCAGCCAGAGCAGGGAGAGCAGCAGCACAGGGAGGGGATTCTGCCCCTCCAATCTGCTCTGCTCAGCCCTCACCTGCAGCACTGCCTCCAGGGCTGGGGAACACAGCACAAGAACCACCTGGAGCTGCTGCAGAGGAGCCACAGGAGGCCACAAAAATGATTAGAGGGCTGCAGAACCACCCTTATGGGGACAGGCTGAGTTGGGGTTGCTCAGCCTGGAGAAGAGAAAGCTTCAGGGAGACCTCAGAGCAGCCTTTTAGTATCTGAAGGGGCTCCAGGAGAGCTGGGGAGGGACTTTTGACAAGGACTGGCAGTGGCAGGGTGAGGGACAATGGCTTTGGGCTGGGAGACTCAAAGGAGTGAGAGTGGAAACAAGGAAGAAATTGTTGAGAGTGAGGGTGGTGAGACACTGGCAGAGGTTGCCCAGGGAAGTTGTGTATGCCCCCTCCCTGGAGGTGTTGAGGGCCAGGTTGGATGAGGCCTTTAGCAAACTAGACTAGAGGGACATGTCCCTGCCTGTGGCAGGGGGCTTGGAATTGGATAACCAAAGGTGGCCACCATCCCTTCCTGGTGGTGCTCTGCAGCTGTAACAGGGCAGCTCCTCAGTCTCTGCTGTGTGTGCAACAGCTTTAGCTCCACTCAGCCATGGAACCTAGGAAAATGCTGATTATTATTCCCATTTGGAAGATGGGAAAGTGAGGCAGAAGAGAAAATGAGCCACAGAGACTTCAGCTGTTGTGTGCCTTAGCAGGAACCTGCTGTAATCATTGCACCTCCTTTTTGTGGTGCAGATCAGAAGGAGATCCTCAGTTCCCACAGAGTGGTAGCTCTGCTCTCCTAGCCCTGAACCAAGAGCAAACTTTTCATGTTTGGGATTTTCCTCTGTGGGGAGTTCACAGTGGACTCTCTTTGCTTGGCTATTCAAAACATCTTTGGGATTTCCTCTTTGGAAAGTTCTCATCTTCTCATTTTGCAATCTTGCAGGTCCAGTTCACTCCTGCAGTTTCACTCCTGCCTTTTAAATTACCTGGGAGAGTGAACGTGTGGGTTTGGCTGGGTAGTGCTCTTGTTTCATAGAGTCACAGAATCAGTCAGGGCTGGAAGGGACCACAAGGAGCAGCCAGTTCCAACCCCCTGCCATGCCCAGGGACACCCTACCCTAGAGCAGGCTGCACACAGCCTCAGCCAGCCTGGCCTCAAACACCTCCAGCCATGGGGCCTCAACCACCTCCCTGGGCAACCCATTCCAGCCTCTCACCACTCCCCTGCTCAACAACTTCCTCCTCACCTCCAGCCTCACTCTCCCCACCTGCAGCTTTGCTCCATTCCCCCCACTCCTGGCACTCCCTGACAGCCTCAAAAGTCCCTCCCCAGCTTTTTTGTAGCCCCCTTCAGATCCTGGCAGGCCACAAGAAGGTCCCCTGGGAGCCTCCTCTGCTCCAGCCTGCACAGCCCCAACTCTTTCAGTCTGTGCTCACAGCAGAGCTGCTGCAGCCCTCTCAGCATCCTCCTGGCCCTGCTCTGGACACTCTCCAGCATCTCCACAGCCCTCTTGTCCCAGGGGCTCCAGAGCTGGATGCAGTACTCCAGGTGGGGTCTCAGCAGAGCACAGCAGAGGGGGAGAATCACCTCTGTGGCCCTGCTGGCCACACTTCTGCTGCTGCAGCCCAGGCTCTGCTTGGCTTTCTGGGCTGCAAGTGCACACTGCTGGCTCCTGTTGAGCTTCTCCTCCAGCAGCACCCCCAAGTCCCTCTCCTCAGGGCTGCTCTCCAGCCACTCACTGCCCAGCCTGGATTTGTGCTTGGGATTGCCTCAGCCCAGCTGCAGGCCCTTGCACTTGCTCTTGCACTTGGTTTCAGAGGTAACCTTATCTGATGAGAAAAGTCCCTGGTTTCTAAATTGTGCCATGAGGGAGACATGGGCAAGGAAGAAAAAAAATCAGAATGTGTTCTGCAGTGACTGCTCCCTTCCTGCTTTCCCACACTTCACTCAGAGCAGATGAGCTCTTGGTCTAATTCCTGCTGCCTGACTTGCTCCACACCAATTTCAGGCCAAACAAGAGATTGCTCTTTTAACTGCCTTTGATTTCCCCAAGATGCTGCCAGTGGAAGCAGGCTCTGAGATATACTTTTTCTCTCTCTAAATGGTAAGGGTGGGGCCTCCTTCTGGCTACAGCTGAAACTCTTCAAAGCAGAAAGTCTTATATCAGATGCAGCAGCAGAACAAATCCCATGTGATCAGAAAGCTGATCAACGGGATGCCTGCTTAATTGGGATGCTTGCCAGGGAGGAGATTTGGAGCTGCTGTGCTTAATAGCTCCAAACAATAGCTGAGTGCTTAGGCATTTGACAGTGCATTTTCACCACCAAAGCTACCAGGAAAAGAAATGAGACATCAGAAAACCAACAACAAAACAACCAACCAAAAAACCACCCAAAATCTGCAACCAAAACCAAACCAACCAAAAAAAAACAACCCAACCAACAAAACCAAACACAAAACCCCCACAAAACCAAACGAAAAACTCAAGCAAAAGCAAATGAAGAAACAAAAAAAACCCCAAACCAACCATTCCAAACAAACAAACCCCCAAAAAAACCAAGCCCCCAAAACCACCAAACAACAGAAGGGCAGGGCTGGGTGCTAGGTTGGACTGGATGAGCTTGGAGGTCTCTTCCAACCTGCCTGATTCTGTGTTGACTGGTTAGGGCTGGGTGCTAGGTTGGGCTGGATGAGCTTGGAGGTCTCTTCCAACCTGGTTGATTCTATAAGTAGAAGGGTAAGGAAGCTGGGGAAGGATCTGGAGAACAGGGCTGGGGAGGAGCTGCTGAGGGTCTGGAGAACAGGGCTGGGGAGGAGCAGCTGAGGGAGCTGGGGGTGTGCAGTGTGGAAAAGAGGAGGCTGAGGGCAGAGCTCTGCTCTCTACAGGAGACTGCAGTGAGGTGGGGGTTGGGCTCTTCCCCCAAGTACCAAGTGATAGGATGAGAGGAAATGGCCTGGAATTGAGGTTTAGGTTGGAGATGAGGCAAAATGGCTTTGGTGCAAGAGTTGTCAGGGACTGGCACAGGCTGCCCAGGGAGGCGGTGGAGTCATCAGCCATGGAGATGTTCAAGACACATGTGGCCATGGCACTTTGGGCCCTGGTTTAATGGCCATAGTTGTGTTGGGTTGATGGTTGGACTCCAATCTTAGAGAGCTTTTCCAACCTTAATAACTCTGTGATTCTCTGGGGAAAAAAAAAAAACACAAAGAACTTACACCCAACAGCAAAAAAAAACCCCTCACAGCACCAAGCATAGCATCTTGTCACCCTGCTCCTTAAAATGCTCTTGAAAGTGTCTGTCTGCAAGCTGGCATCTCAGCATTCACTGCCAGATCTTCTTGCACCACCACTGCAGTCCAGCAAGAGCTGCTCTTCCCCTCAAACCCTGAGCCAAGCTCCTGCTGCTGGCTGTGCAGTGAAGAACCCATCCCAGGTGGGCTGCCTGCTGCAGGCTCTCACAGGAGCCTGCTAGCTGTGGGTTAATGGTTGCTAGCAGAAGCTTCTTCCTCTGAAGCCTCTTGGTGTTGCTCTGGCCTACCCAGGATCTGGTGTGTGCTAAGAGACAGTGCTGTGGGATATCAGCAACTGACTTTTACACTACTGCAGCCCATAGGTGAGATATCTTTTGAGCCAGGAGTGTGTCTTTGTGGTCTGACTGGGGGAAGCAAGCATCTGTAAACTCAGTCACAGGAAATTCCACCTCAGCATGAGGAAAAACCTTTACACTGTGAAGGTGCTGGAGCCCTGGAGCAGGCTGCCCAGAGAGGTTGTGGAGCCTTCTTCTCTGGAGACCTTCCAAACCCACCTGGATGCATTCCTGTGTGACTTAGAGGCTGTGGAGCCTTCTTCTCTGGAGACCTTCCAAACCCACCTGGATGCATTCCTGTGTGACTTAGAGGCTGTGGAGCCTTCTTCTCTGGAGACCTTCCAAACCCACCTGGATGCATTCCTGTGTGACTTAGAGGCTGTGGAGCCTTCTTCTCTGGAGACCTTCCAAACCCACCTGGATGCATTCCTGTGTGACTTAGAGGCTGTGGAGCCTTCTTCTCTGGAGACCTTCCAAACCCACCTGGATGCATTCCTGTGTGACTTAGAGGCTGTGGAGCCTTCTTCTCTGGAGACCTTCCAAACCCACCTGGATGCATTCCTGTGTGACTTAGAGGCTGTGGAGCCTTCTTCTCTGGAGACCTTCCAAACCCACCTGGATGCATTCCTGTGTGACTTAGAGGCTGTGGAGCCTTCTTCTCTGGAGACCTTCCAAACCCACCTGGATGCATTCCTGTGTGACTTAGAGGCTGTGGAGCCTTCTTCTCTGGAGACCTTCCAAACCCACCTGGATGCATTCCTGTGTGACTTAGAGGCTGTGGAGCCTTCTTCTCTGGAGACCTTCCAAACCCACCTGGATGCATTCCTGTGTGACTTAGAGGCTGTGGAGCCTTCTTCTCTGGAGACCTTCCAAACCCACCTGGATGCATTCCTGTGTGACTTAGAGGCTGTAGAGCCTTCTCTGGAGAGCTTCCAAACCCACCTGGATGCATTCCTGTGTGACTTGTCCTGCTCTGGTCAGACAGAAACAGTTCACAGTGCAGCAGCAGAGGGGTTCAGGCTGGTAGCAGCTCTCAGGACTGATTTCCTGAGTATTAAAATGATTGTTAAGAATGAAACACACCAACCTGAAATGGCTGTGGGGAGAACACAAAGTTCTCAGTATGGGAGACACTGGTTTGAAT
The DNA here is from genome assembly GCA_013400475.1 of Tricholaema leucomelas. Taxonomy (NCBI): domain Eukaryota; kingdom Metazoa; phylum Chordata; class Aves; order Piciformes; family Lybiidae; genus Tricholaema lacrymosa; species Tricholaema leucomelas. Next base: position 25,002 of record WAAF01013364.1, read on the forward strand.
CATAGCATCACAGGAGCAGGTAGGTTGGAAGAGAGCTCCAAGCTCAGCCAGCCCAACCTAGCACCCAGCCCTGCCCAACCAACCAGACCATGGCACTAAGTGCCCCAGCCAGGCTTGGCTTCAACACCTCCAGCCACAGCAACTCCACCACCTCCCTGGGCAGCCCATTCCAATGCTCTCGAGGTCCCTTCCAAGCCTTGCCACCCTGTGACTCTCTGTGGTGGCAGGCAGCTGCATGCTTTGGCCAGTGGGATTCACTCCAGTGTGCTCAGCCTTGTGAGAGGGTTGCTTTTCCAGCCAGCCCCTTGCAGTTGCACTGGAGGGGAACACAGGAGGTTTTTTTCTCTCCCTGAACAGCAGCAATTGTGTTTTCAATATCAGGGTCTTCAGCCTTGTCACTACAAGATCTTTATCTTCTGTGTCGCTGTCACCAGACTAATAAAAGCTGCCACTGCTTTCTGTGTAGCTGCTTATCTGTGAGCTGCCTCCCCTCCTCCAGGCCATCCACACCTCTGTATTTATAGCAGGTCTCTCATTATTAGGCTCTGAGTTAACTCAGGATCAAGACTTCCCTCTGAGACAGTGCTTGCTTGCCACAGAACACTGCCGTCCTCTTCACACTCCCTCTCTATTGCACAGAACCACAGAATCACTGAGGCTGGAACAGACCTCTGAGATCATCAAGTCCAGCCTGTACCCTAACACCACCACATCAGCTAAAACATGCCACCAAGTGCCACATTTGATCTTAAAGACCTCCAGAGGTGGTGACTCCACCACCTGCCTGGGCAGTCCATTCCAGTGCCTAATCACCTTTCCTTGAGGAAGTGCTTCCTAACGTCCAACCTAAACCTGCCCTGGTGCAGGGCTTCAGGCCATGCCCTCCTGTCCTCTCACAAGTTGTCTGGGAGCAGAGCCTGACCCCCACCTAACTACAGCTTCCCTTCAGGTAATTGTAGGGAGGGATAAGGTCTCTTCTAAGCCTCCTCTTCTCCAGGCTGAACACCCCCAGCTCCCTCAGCCTCTCCCCACCAGACTTTCCCTCCAGCCCCCTCACCACTCTTGTCACTAGAGCTAGCACAGTTTCTGCCAAGCCAATGCAGCTTCCAGTTTCTTAGCAAAATCAGCTGCTCCAGAACTGTCACTGCTGGGGGGGGGACAAATGCCCCTTCCTGGGGCAGTCTTTTCTCTTTAGCCTGCAGAAGAGGAGGCTCAGGGCAGAGCTCATTGCTGTCTACAACCACCTGAAGGGAGGCTGTAGCCAGGTGGGATTGGGCTCTGCTGCCAGGCACCCAGCACCAGAAGAAGGGGACACAGCCTGAAGCTGTGGCAGGGCAGGTCTAGGCTGGATGTGAGGAGGAAGTTGCTGTCAGAGAGAGTGATTGGCATTGGAATGGGCTGCCCAGGGAGGTGGTGGAGTGGCCGTGGCTGGAGGTGTTGAAGCCAAGCCTGGCTGGGGCACTTAGTGCCATGGTCTGGTTGGTTGG
>WAAF01013365.1:1614-12869 GCA_013400475.1 Tricholaema leucomelas
ATGTGATCAAAGATCACATTGGGTGCTTCTGTGCTCCACAACCTCCCTGGGCAACCTGTGCCAGGGTCTCACCACCCTCAACCTCTGCCAGTGTCTCACCATCCCCACCACTTGCCCCCTCCAAGCTCCCTCTGGAGGACACCAAACCAACCAAGCCCCACAGTGCCCAGGCAAAAGGACCTGACTTTGAGGTTCCACTTCTGCCCAGAGCAAAGCAAGGTGCTGGAAGTCCTCTGGGTGCTACCAACCTGGACCAGTTTGGTCCTTCTGATCTAATCCTGGGCAGCTCAGAGCCTGTCTCCAACTCCCTCTGCTCCCAGCTCTGCTTCCTCTCCATCTAATTGACTTTCTTGGGCTTAGTCTATTTATAGGCTGTGCTCTGCCAGCTTCTCTCTGCAGGACAGGCTCTGGGATTAGCTGGACCCAGGAATGGACACCAAGAGGATGTAGGAGATCAGAGCTGAGGGATAAAGCCAGAAACCCCCACACTGCTCCCTCGCTTCTCGGGTCCCCAAAGGGAGGATTTGGTGGGAATGAGGCACCAAGGAGAGAACAGGGTGGGGATGAATCCATCCCTTGGCTCCTGGAGCCTGCTGGTGCCCTGCCTGTACGAGTGTCCTTCACCCACAGCAGTGTCCTTCACCCGCAGCAATGTCCTTCACACACAGCAGTGTCCTTCACCCGCAGCAATGTCCTTCACACACAGCAGTGTCCTTCACCCGCAGCAATGTCCTTCACACACAGCAGTGTCCTTCACCCGCAGCAATGTCCTTCACACACAGCAGTGTCCTTCACCCGCAGCAATGTCCTTCACACACAGCAGTGTCCTTCACCCGCAGCAATGTCCTTCACACACAGCAGTGTCCTTCACCCGCAGCAATGTCCTTCACACACAGCAGTGTCCTTCACCCGCAGCAATGTCCTTCACACACAGCAGTGTCCTTCACCCGCAGCAATGTCCTTCACACACAGCAGTGTCCTTCACCCGCAGCAATGTCCTTCACACACAGCAGTGTCCTTCACCCGCAGCAATGTCCTTCACACACAGCAGTGTCCTTCACCCGCAGCAATGTCCTTCACACACAGCAGTGTCCTTCACCCGCAGCAATGTCCTTCACACACAGCAGTGTCCTTCACCCGCAGCAATGTCCTTCACACACAGCAGTGTCCTTCACCCGCAGCAATGTCCTTCACACACAGCAGTGTCCTTCACCCGCAGCAATGTCCTTCACACACAGCAGTGTCCTTCACCCGCAGCAATGTCCTTCACACACAGCAGTGTCCTTCACCCGCAGCAATGTCCTTCACACACAGCAGTGTCCTTCACCCGCAGCAATGTCCTTCACACACAGCAGTGTCCTTCACCCGCAGCAATGTCCTTCACACACAGCAGTGTCCTTCACCCGCAGCAATGTCCTTCACACACAGCAGTGTCCTTCACCCGCAGCAATGTCCTTCACACACAGCAGTGTCCTTCACCCGCAGCAATGTCCTTCACACACAGCAGTGTCCTTCACCCGCAGCAATGTCCTTCACACACAGCAGTGTCCTTCACCCGCAGCAATGTCCTTCACACACAGCAGTGTCCTTCACCCGCAGCAATGTCCTTCACACACAGCAGTGTCCTTCACCCGCAGCAATGTCCTTCACACACAGCAGTGTCCTTCACCCGCAGCAATGTCCTTCACACACAGCAGTGTCCTTCACCCGCAGCAATGTCCTTCACACACAGCAGTGTCCTTCACCCGCAGCAATGTCCTTCACACACAGCAGTGTCCTTCACCCGCAGCAATGTCCTTCACACACAGCAGTGTCCTTCACCCACAGCCGTGACCCCTACCCACACAAGTGTCACCCCCAGGAGTGTCCTTCACCCACAGCAATGTCATTCACCCACACAAGTATCTCTCACCCCCATGTGTGTCCCTCACCCACAGCAGTGTACCTCACCCACACAAGTGTCCTTCACCCACAGCAGTGAGCAGTGTCCCTCACCCCTAGGAGTGTCCTTCACCCACTGAAGTGCCCCTCACCCCTATGAATGTCCCTCACCCCTATGAATGTCCCTCACCCCTATGAATGTCCCTCATCCATATGAATGTCCCTCACCCTTACGAGTGTCCCTCACCCTGTGGAATGTCCTCACGCTTTGGAGTGTCCCCATCCTTATGAGTGTCCCTCACCCTTTGGAGTGTCCTCACCCTGTGGAGTGTCCCTTACCCATATGAATGTCCTCACCCTTTGGAGTGTCCTCACCCTGTGGAGTGTCCCTCACCCTTTGGAGTGTCCCTTACCCATATGAATGTCCTCACCCTTACAAGTGTCCTCATCCTTACAAGTGTCCCTCACCCTTTGGAGTGTCCCCACCCTTATGAGTGTCCCTCACCCTTTGGAGTGTCCTCATCCTTACAAGTGTCCCTCACCCTTTGGAGTGTCCTCATCCTTACAAGTGTCCCTCACCCTTTGGAGTGTCCCTCACCTTTTGGAGTGTCCTCATCCTTACAAGTTTCCCTCACCCTTTGGAGTGTCCCTCACCTTTTGGAGTGTCCTCATCCTTACAAGTGTCCCTCACCCTTTGGAGTGTCCTCATCCTTACAAGTGTCCCTCACCCTTTGGAGTGTCCCTCACCTTTTGGAGTGTCCTCATCCTTACAAGTGTCCCTCACCCTTTGGAGTGTCCCTCACCCCCGGGAGTGCCCCTTACCCATAGGAGTGCCCTATCAGGATGTTCCTCCTCTTGGCATAGCGTTTGAAGACAGCTCTCATGTCCTCTGCCAGGGCGTAGAAGGTGTAGGCAGCAGCGATCTGGGGAGCAGAGCTGCAGCCGTGCCCGGCCAGGTCCGGAGCCACCACCTCGTAGCCCAGCTTGGTAAAGAAGTCCAACTGCTCCTTCCAGATGTCCAGCGACCCTCCCACGCCGTGGATGAAGAAGAGGACCACGTCGCTGTGCGTGCCCTTGCAGCTGGTGATCTGCTTCTTGCAGTCGATGTTGACCACTTTCTTGGGCTTGCGCTTCCGACGCTTGCCGCCGCCGCCGCCGCCGCCCCCGGCCGCCCCTTCCCGGGAGCCGCATCCCGGTGCGCCTGCAGGAGCCTGCGAGGGGCTTTGCCCAGCCACTTCGGACAGCTCCAGCTCCACGGTGCTGTTGGGTTCCGCCGAGCCGTTGTGGCAGTGCAGGATCTCGGAGCGGACGGCGTCGCCCAGGTTCTCGATCACCAGCTGCCCGTTGCGGTAAACGGTGATCTTCCGTTTGCAGTGCACCGTGCCCCGCTCCGGGTCCTCGGGAGGGCTCTCCTCGGGTCCCTCGCAGGCTGGGCGGTTGGGTGTGCTGTGTCTGATCCGTAGGATCCTGCCTGGTTTCACCTCCATGAAGCTGTAGCCGTTGGTGGACTCAACACTGTCCAGCGGCCCCACGGCGTTGGTGGCTTTGCCCATCAGGCAGCACAGGAAGCCATCGGTGATGCTGTTCAGCATTATGCTCCCTGGGATGAAGGCAAGAGAGGAAGAGGAGGAGCAGGAGAAAGGAAGGGGTTAATTATCAGCTCCGGCATCCGGCTGGCTGTCCTGACAGAGGGGACTAGGGACAGCCTCATCCCCGTGCTGGCCAGGCAAAACGAGTCAGGTGTGGTGTGAACCACCTGCATGGACCCACCTGCAGGGACCCACCTGGATGGACCCACCTGCAGGGACCCACCTGGATGGACCCACCTGCAGGGACCCACCTGGATGGACCCACCTGCAGGGACCCACCTGGATGGACCCACCTGCAGGGACCCACCTGGATGGACCCACCTGCAGGGACCCACCTGGATGGACCCACCTGCAGGGACCCACCTGGATGGACCCACCTGCAGGGACCCACCTGGATGGACCCACCTGCAGGGACCCACCTGCATGGACCCACCAGCAGGGACCCACTTGCATGAACTCAGCTGCACAGACCCACCAGCAGCCACCCACCAGCAGGGACCCAACTGCAGGGACCCATCAGCAGGAACCCATCAACAGGGACCCACCAGCAGGGACTCACCAGCAGGGACCCATCAGTATGAATCCATCAACAGGGACTCACCAGCAGAACCCATCAACAGGGACCCATCAACAGGACCCACCAGCAGGGACCCACCAGCAGGGACTCACCAGCATGAACCCATCAACAGGGACTCACCAGCATGAACCCATCAACAGGGACCCACCAGCATGAACCCATCAACAGGGACTCACCAGCATGAACCCATCAGCAGGAACCCACCAGCAGGGACCCACCAGCAAGAACCCATCAGCATGAACCCCCCAACATGAACCCATCAACAGGGACTCACCAGCATGCACCCATCAACAGGGACCCACCATCAGGGACCCACCAGCAGAGACCCACCACCAGGGACTCACCATCAGGGGCTCACCAGCAGGGACCCACCAGCAGAGACTCACCAGCAGGGACCCATCAACAGGGACTCACCAGAAGGGGCTCACCAGCAGGGACCCATCAGCAGGGACCCACCAGCAGAGACTCACCAGCAGGGACCCATCAACAGGGACCCAGCAGCAGGGACCCACCAGCAGGGACCCATCAGCATGAACCCACCAGCATGGATCCACCATCACCCCCTGTGTCCCAGCAGGCTGAGGACACCTCAAGCACCCAGTGGGGCCAGGGACAGCCTCATGCCCTCCTGCTTAGCTGCCAGCCCTGGGCAAAGCCTCTGTGGCACAAACAAGGGCAGAAAGTGCCCCTGAGGGATGCAGCTGAGGGTGAAGGTGAGGCTCAGCCCTCCTCAGCCCCCTGGCCCCAGTGCTCCCAGTCCAGCTTTGCCTGCCCATGGCCATGTCACCAAGCTGGTGACAGAGATGCAGCCCAGACAAAGCTGACCCAGCAGAGGTGAAGCTGAGTGGCTGCAGAGCCCCTGGCACACAACCGTGGGCCTCTGAGGAGGGATCTGCTGTAGCCAAGGGAAGCAGCAGGCAAGGGGAAGGCTGCCTGGGAGGAAAATGCTCTCTCTGGCCCCAGATCTGGAGCTGAGGGAAAGATTCAGCCCTGGGAACGCAGTATTGATCCAAATGAAACACAGATCCATGTGGCTGCTCCAAATCCCATCCAGCAGCAGCCAGAGGTGGGAACTACAGGGCTGGGAGGGGAAGGGTTTTGTTCAAAGCCCACAAACGAGGCTGAGAACAACGCAAAAGGAGTGGGCAGGGGGATGGGCAGTGACCCAGTGCCCACTTTGGGGAGAGGGAAACCCTCTCCTTGCCCAGGCAGAGCAGATCTGTTGTCCTGAGGGCATCATGTCTTGATGTTTGGACTTCCAGATGTTCTTGGGTGGCTTCAGGAGAGGGCTGTGGACACTGAGACCACCAAGACCAAGCAAGAGTGAAGCCAGACCTGAGCAAGGACAATGCAGGTAGGGAAGGTTGGTGGCACTGATGCCACCCTGGCGGTGCTGAGATGAGGTGAGAAGGTCTCTGCCAGCCCAGGCTGGCAGCCTGATGCCCTTTTATTATTGATGAAGCAAAACATGGTGAATTATTGATGCCAATGGGCAAAGAGAGCTGCAGTGGGCACCGTGCCGAGGGCTGTCGCTGCCGCAGGGGATGGCAGCTGTGGGTACCCACTGTGACCCCTGAGGAGGAAAAGAGCATTCCCAAGGGTGGGAATTAACCTTGAAATCCCAGAGCTGCTGCCAGGAACCAGCTCCCTGAGAACAGCTCTCCAGAGGATCACAGAGTGGGGTGGGCTGGAAGAGCCCTTTCAGGTCACCCAGTCCAAGCAGTAGCCAAGGCTGGTGCTGGTCCCTCAGCACTGCAGCTCTCCACCAGCTCCTGCTCCTGCACCTGCACTGGGTTTGGTTCCCCCACCCAGGGCTCAGCCTGTGGGATCTGGATGTGGTTCTGCCTCCATTTCAGCAGGTACCAATCATCTCCATGCAGATTATAAACAGGACTTGTGGCCAAACCACCTCGACATTGATTAACTTCTGGGGATTAACTCAATCAGCCTCTCCTGGTCATTTCCAGAATTGATTTGCTGGAAGGCTCTGGCAGGCAGCAGCTCTGCAGGCAGATCCAGGAGCCCAGGCTCAGGCCATGGAGCCACTTGCCAGCCTCATCAGCTCTGGGGCTGAGCCCAGATCCTGCTGCCAGAGAGGCCAGGGCTGGGCTGCCCAAACTGGGATGCAGTGGACACAAACTGGAACCCAGGAGGAGGATAAAATGCTTGGCTTTGAGGGTGCTGGAGCCCTGGAGCAGGCTGCCCAGAGAGGTTGTGGAGTCTCCTTCTCTGGAGGCTTCCCAAGCCCAGCTGGATGTGCTCCTGTGTGGCCTGCCCAAGGCAGCGCTGTGCTCGCAGGGGCTTGGACTGGATGATCCCTGGAGGCCCCTTCCAACCCCTACCACGTTGGGATTCTGTGTTCCTGTGAACCCTCCAGCAGTGAGCACCTTCCAGTCAGGCTGTTCTGGAGCCCCTGGGACAAGAGGTGCTGGAAGGTGTCCAGAGAAGGGCCACGAGGATGAGCAGAGGGCTGCAGCTGCTCTGCTGTGAGGAGAGACTGAGGCAGCTGGGGCTGTTCAGGCTGGAGAGGAGAAGGCTCCCAGGTGACCTTCTTGTGGCCTTGCAGTATCTTAAGGGGGCTACAAGAAAGCTGGGGAGGGACTTCTGAGGCTGTCAGGGAGTGATAGGACTGGGGGGAAAGGAACAAAGCTGGAAATGGGGAGAGTCAGCCTGGATGTTAGGAAGAAGTTGCTCAGCATGAGGGTGGTGAGAGCCTGGCNCTTCTATGAAGTGGAGAGGCAGGAGGTGAAGCAACTCGATGCCTGGGGTGGGGGCTGGGTACCAAAACACTGCTGTCTCCCACCTCCCACACTCCTCTTCCCACCCACCCTGGCGGCTGCTGCAGCCAGAAACATGGAGGGATGTTCCCTCAACTGGAAATGAAAAAAGGTCTGAAGATGAAACCAGATGGATGCAAAGAACTTTGCAAAGATGCTGGTAACCATGGCAATGAGCTGCTTACCCCCCCCACCTCAATCCCCCCCTTCCCCTTCCATCCCAGCTCCCTTCCATCTCCACCCCAGCAGAGAGGGATTTCGGCACCGCTTACATAAGGCCAGGCACAACAATGAGTCAGGCGTGGTGGGAACCACCAGCATCAACCCACCAGCATGAACCCACCATCACCCCCCCGTGGCCTGGCAGGCTGAGGACACCTCAGGCACCCAGTGAGGCTCCTGGTTGTGACACAAAGGGCCACGGACAGTCCCCATCCCCTCTCGTTCTGCTGCCAGCCCCAGGACAAAGCACAAACAGAGCAGAAAGTGCTTCTGAGGATGCAGCTGGAGGTGAATGTGGGGGTTCCCAAATGCACAGCCCTCCTCAGCTCCCTGGACCCAGTGCTCCCAGTCCAGCTCTGCCTAGCCATGGCCATGGCCATGTCACCAAGCTGGTGACAGGGATGTGGCCCAGACAAAGCTGATGAAGCAGAGACGAAGCCGAGGAGCTGCAGAGCGCCACAAACCCTGGCACACAGCAGCCCTGAGCTGCTACCCCAGCAAAAAACCCACTGCTGCCCCTAGAAAACAGCTCCCAGCAGAGAGCAGGAGGCTCCAGTTAATCCAGGAGGATGAGGAGGTGCCCATGAGGAGCATCCCAGCCTCAGCTCCTCGGTGCTGTGCTGAACAACTCAACTGGAAGGGAGAACAAAACAACTTCCTGACCTACTTGGGGCTGCAGCAGCTCTGGTTTGATGCAACTCGACAGCTCCGTGTCACAGCTGGAGGAAACTGGGGTGAGATGGGATGTGGAGGGTGGAGAGTCCGGTGGGAGAACATGACAGGCAGCCAGGCAGGGCTGGCACACAGCCCGTGGGGCTGGCACAGAGCCCGTGGGTATAACACAGAGCTCATGAGGTTGACACACAGCCTATGGGGCTGGCACAGAGGCTGTGGGGCTGATGCACAGCCCAGGGGGTGATGTATCAAGACAGCTCTCACCCCACACCCACCCCAAGGATGTGACAGCAGGCTGTGGGCACAGCCACACCAGGATGGCCCAGCTGAGTTGGCTCTTCCCTTGGCATTCCTGAGGAGAAGTTCTCCTCTGCCCCAGGCAACCTCTTGTTCCTGTCCCTGATGTCCCAAATAGCCAGGGAATGACAAACATCTCCTCCTCGTGTGCCTTTCCTGCTGGGAAGACCTTGAATTATGGACTAGAATGTTCCTCCACAACAGCCCCCAGCCCTTTCTTCACTGCAAGAGTGGCCAGGGATTGGCACAGGCTGCCCAGGGAGGTGCTGGAGTCCCCATCCCTGGAGGTGTCCAAGAAACCTTTGGCCATGGCATTTGGGGAGGTGGTTTAGTGGCCATGGTGGCCTCAGGCTGATGGTTGGATTTGATGATTTTAGAGAGCTCTTCCAACCCAACCAACTCTATGATCCCTGCCAAGAGAAGTACCTAACACAGCTCTGGCTCCAACAAACAGGCAGAGAGCATCGCCTGCCGCAGCAGGAGCAGCAACCAGCTCCAGAGCTGCCAACCGCAGCCCTCCCCAGCGAGTCCCAGCAGCAGCCAGCACTCAGCCCTCTCCCTGCAGGCAGCCCTGGCCCCTTGCAGGGAGTAGCTGGGACTTGCTGCCTGCTAATTCCCTGCAAATCCTTGAAGGGAGAGGTGGTGGAGAGCGGCGTGAGCCGTGCCGCAGCCAGCAGCCAGCCTGCCCTCGGCGTTCCTCCGGCTCTAATCCCCTCCCCGCGGGGCTGGCGAGTATCAACGATGACACACGGCCCTCCGGAGGGCTGGGCAAATAGCATTACGCTCTTCCCAGCCTCCCCCCGGCCCTTGGCTCTCAGCACTGAGCAAAACAGGAGGGCAAAAGCAGCTGTTTAAGCACCGCTCATCAGCTGCCGGCTGAGAAAATGGTTCTGGCAGGTCCGATCCTGCCAAGCGAACCTGCCTCTGGGGGAGGGGGGCTGGAGAGAAGCCACTTCAGCTGCGATTCTGCTGTCACACCTGGGGCTGATCTCTTTAACCTTGGCTTGCTCTGCTTTACCTTGGTTTGCCCTGGTACCCCTGCATGCATGCTGCTGCCCCTGGATTGATTCTGTCACCCCTGGATTTACTCTTTTACCCCTGGATTTACTCTGTCACCCCTGGATTTACTCTCTTACTCCTAGATTTATTCTGTCACCCCTGGGTTTACTCTGTCACCCCTGGATTTATTCTGTCACCCCTGGATTTACTCTGTCACCCCTGGATTTATTCTGTTACCCCTGAATTTACTCTGTCACCTCTGGATTTATTCCATTATCCCTGGATTTATTCTGTTACCCCTGAATTTATTCTGCTACCCCTAGATTTACTCTGTCACCCCTGGATTCATTCTATTAGCCCTGAATTTATTCTGTTACACCTAAATTTACTCTGTTAACCTTGAATTCATTCTATTACCCCTGGATTTACTCTATCACCCCTGGATTTACTCTGTTACCCCCCAGATTGATTCTGTCACCCCCCAGATCGACTCTGTTACCCTTAGAATTACTGTGTCACCCCTAGATTTACTCTGTCACTTCCCCAGATCCACTCTGTTACCTCTAGATTTACTCTGTTACCTCTGGTTTTACTCTGTCACCCTCCAGATTGACTTTGTTACCCTTGGATGTACTCTGTCACCTCTAGATTGACTCTGTCCCCCCCCAGATCCACTCTGTTACCCCTAGATTGACTCTGTCACCCCCCAGATTGACTCTGTTACCCCTGGATTTATTCTGCCACCCCCCAGATTTACTCTACAGTGCCACAATTCCTCCTGTTACACCTTGATTTATCCTCTTGCACCTGCATTTCTGGTTACATCTGGACCTCACCTCTCCCTCCTGGCTTCCTTCTGTCCCTCCTGGCTTCCCCATCCTGACACAATTCCAGCAGCTTTTCCCAGGACACTCAGGAGTAAGCAGCCAGGAAAGCTTTTATCAACCTTACAAACGAAAACCAGCAGAGGCAGCCCTGCAAACCCCCAGCGTGAGGACTGCAGGCTCCCAGGGTGGGGGGGAACTGGTCCCCAGGACTTCACCAAGGGCCCCGAGGGATTGTGTGGAGTCAAGAAAGGGGATGGCAGGGCCAGCAGAGCGTCTGCAAGCCACCCAGCAGCCCCTGGCTGGCTGCCTGCCTGCCACACGTCTCTCTTGAGGAAGGAGGAAGACCTTGAGAAACAAAAGATTATGCAATGCCCGGCGGAGTAACCTGTGCCTGACCTCCAGCACCGAAATCCCACTCCGAACCCCTTATTCCCAACCTTTCCTCGCAGCTGCGAGGGCATCTCCTTGCCCAGCTCCCACCGCAGAGCAGCAGCAAAGCCCAGGTTGGGTTCCTCCAGCAGCCAGCTGGAAGGAACCATTGAAAGGAAGCAGGAGAGGCAGCAAAACCCTGCCCCCTTCGCTGGGCAGCGATGCGCGCAGGTGCCCCCCGTAGCTCTCCAACCCCCTCCCCCAACTCCACAAACCACCACCAAAAAGCAATCGAAGCAGATTTGAGCCACGCACATAGCAACAGCAGAGCTTCGGGTGGCAGCCCAGCAATCGGCTCCTGCAATTGCATCACGGCAGAAAGCCTCCAGCTTTGAAGTTCCATCCCCAGGCAGCTCGGTTGAACCCCAGGCTGAAGAAGCCAAGCGTTGGCGATGCCCTGCCGGGTTGCCCGGCTGCCATCTCCCCTGCCCCTCTGCCATCTCCCCTGCCCGGCTGCCATCTCCCCTGCCCCCCTGCCATCTCCCCTGCCCGGCTGCCATCCCCCCCGTCCCCCGCCCCCTCCCCTTCTCTCCCTGCAATCCTGCCCTAACACCCCTCGAATCGTCGCTGTCAGCTGCAAAGCCTCCCTTTTCCCTCCCGTTTGATGGAGTTGGGGGGCATTTTGCTCCCCGGGTTTGCACAGCACCTTTCCTCCCCCCCCCCCCCCCCCCCCCCATCCTCTTCTTCAGCCCACGTCCTACCTCAGGGGAGGACAAAGAGAGGGGGGCAGGAGCAGATGCTCACCTCATTGATTGACAGAGCTGCTCAGGGGTCCAAAGTGGCGACGGAAAAGCTTCAGTCTCGCAGGAGAAGGAGGGAAAGCGATGGCTGGAGGCGATGGGAGCCGGTGCGGGATGCGGGGTGCGGGATGCGGGGTGCGGGATGCCGGCGCTGGAAGGCGGCGCAGCTCCTGCAGCTCCTGCAGCTCCTGCAGCTCCTCCGATTACATTTTCCTTGTTTTGGTTTTTTTTTGGGGGGGGGC
>WAAF01013365.1:48745-73250 GCA_013400475.1 Tricholaema leucomelas
GCTCCTTGGGGCTGCCCCAAACCCCCCCCCCCCAACCCTTCTGGTGCCCTCTCACACCCCAGCCCGGTGCCAGCCCCCCCGGCTCAGGCTGCTCTCAGAGCAGCATGTGGGGAGCCTGGTAACCCGAGCGGGGTCACAGTGCTGCCTCCTTCCCTCCCTGACCTTTTGGGGAGCCCTCCTCTGCCCTCCCCCCCCCCCCTCCAAAAAAGAACCCCAAACCAAACAGCCCTGCTCACTCAGAGGGGGACCCCCACCCAGGACTGTGGGTCCATGGGGTGCAGCACAGCTCAGACATGGCATACTTTAGGGGCAGGATGTGGAACCCCTGTGCCAGGTCCTGCTGCCTCTCCCCGCCCCCCACCCCCCCCCAGGCTATACACACACCCGTGGCTATTTTGGGGCAGGGGCTGGGTGCCAGCACTGATGAAGGGTGACACAAGGAGCTGTCCCCTCCTCTGGCAGCTGGAGCAAGGCGAGGGGGGGCACACACACAGGCTGGCACATTTCCCAGGCCGGGCCTGGCCACTCTCCCAGTCTTGGCTGGGCATAGACTGTACCCCCCCTGCACGCAGGGGGTCCAGCAGAACCTGAACCACTGCTCACAGCCCTCCTGGGAACCCCCCCAGGTGCTGCGTGGGGAGGGGAAGCCTGAGCCTCTCAGTGCCATGGGAGGGGGGGAAAGGAAGTGGTACAAGGAAAGCTTCTGTGCCCCAGGGTGGGGAGGGGGAGGCCTGGAGTCTGCCCTGGAGCCTTGCAGGGGCTTCTCCTCACTGTGTTTCCTCCTTGGCACACAGAGGGTCTAGGAGGTTCCGCTGGGATCTAGCACAGGGAGCAGTGAGGCTCCAGCATCCCTGCCTGCATCCCAGGGCTTCCAGCACCTCTGCCTGCATCCCTGCCTTTTATCCCAGCAGTTCCAGCATCCCTGCTCACATTCCACCGCCATCTCTGCCTGCATCCCTGCTTCCATTCCTGCCTGCATCCTGGCGATTCCAGTATCCCTGCCTGCATCCCTGCCTGCATCCCTGCCTGCATCCCGCCCGTGCCTCTTGCTCCTCCCTCCCCGCTCCAGTATATTTGTCCCCAGGGTCATCAAATGCCACTCCCCATCGCCCACCTCCGGACACAGAACCCCCCCAAGTTCCGGGTCCTGCAGCCCTAGAGGCGGTTTTTAGGCTGCAATCGAGGCAGAGGTCCTGAGGCTTCCACCTGCAGCAGGAGCGCGGCTCGCTGCACCCCAACGCCCTGCCGCGGCGTAGGGGCGAGGCGGGGAGTAGAGCCTCTCGGTCCCAGCAGTGCCGCCTGCTCACGGGAGATATGCAGGGAGCTGGTCGAGGGGAGACATACAGGGACCCCCCCGAGGCCCTAGGGCCGGGGACCGGACGGGCAGGAGCCGTTCCGAGCCGGCCGCCAGGCGGAAGCGAAGGGCTACAGCGGCGCGGGGTCACGGCTGCTAACCAATCAGAGGTGGAATCCAGGCGTAAAGCCCGCCCCGCGGTGCCAGCCAGCCAATGGGCATGCGCGGGAGGGCGGGGCCAGGCGCCGAGGCAGCGCGGCGAGGGTTGGCCGCGGGGCGGATGGCGCTGAGCGGAGCGCTGAGCGCGGCCCGGCCGAGGTGCGGGCACCCGGGGAGGGGGCTCCTGAGCCAGAGGGGAAGGGGTGGGCTGCAGCCTGCGGGGGGGATACGCAAAGAGAGCCCCCAGGGAGTGATTGCTGAGGAAGCTGTGTGCATGCCTGCACCGTCTCTGCCCCACCTGGGGGTGTGCGCGGAGAGGTTACCCTCACCCCCCCGTAACCTAACCCCTGCACCCCTTCTGCAGGCTGCTGCCCCGCTGCAGGTGGGCACAGCGCCTGAGCTCCGCAGCCTGGGGGGACACCATCTTCGCCCTCTCCTCGGGACATGGCCGCTGCGGGGTGGCCGTCATCCGTGCCAGCGGGCCGGGCAGCCGCGGGGCACTGCAGAGCCTCACCGGCCAGCCCGAGCTGCCCCCACCCCGCGTCTTGGCTCTGCGGCGCATCCGGGACCCAACCACCGCCGAGACCCTCGACCGCGGCCTCGTCGTCTGGTTTCCAGGTGGGGTTGGCATCAGGTTTTCGTGCCCAGCCAGGACTCTCGGTGCCCAGTGAGGAGAGTCTTGGTGCCTGGTGGATCTCTTGGTGCTCACCGTGGGTTTTGGTGCTGGGTGAGAGATCTCGGTGCCCAGTGTTGGGGAGGGATGGCTTGGTGCCCAGTGAGGGGGTCCAAGCCGTGTCCTGATGCCCACCCAAGCTGTGTCCTGGTGCCCGTCTAAGCCATACCCCCAACCCTGCAGGTCCCCAGAGCTTCACCGGGGAGGACTGTGCCGAGCTGCACGTTCACGGCGGGCCGGCGGTGGTGAGCGGGGTGCTGCGGGCGCTGGGTGAGCTTCCCCCCGTCCCTCAGAGCCTGCCCCTCGCGGGGGTGTTGGTGAATGCCCCCAGCGTGGGGCTGGGGGGCTCACCCCGGGACTGGCAGGGCGCTTGCCCGGGCTCCGTGCCGCCGAGCCCGGGGAGTTCACTCGCCGAGCATTCCGCCGGGGCAAGCTGGACCTGACGGCGGCGGAGGGGCTGGGGGACCTGATCCGCGCCGAGACGGAGGCGCAGCGGCGGCAGGCGCTGAGGCAGATGGAGGGGGAGCTGGGGCAGCTCTACCGGCGCTGGAGCGAGACCCTTACCCAGGTAAGGCTGTGGGGGGTTGCAAGGCTTGGATCTGGCCACTTGGGTCCGGCTGGCACCTGGTGGCTTGGGGACAGGAATCACAGAATGGGATGGGATGGAAGGGACCTTAAAGACCATGGGCAGGGGAACCTCCTGCTAGCCCTGGTTGCTCAAGGTCTCACCCGACCTGGCCTTGGACACCTCCAGGGAGAGGGCAGCCCCAGCCTGTTCCAGTCTGCGTTGTCCCTGCTGACCCTACCCCTGTCCCCAGGCTCTTGCCCACCTTGAAGCCTACATCGACTTCAGCGAGGATGACAACGTGGAGGAAGAGGTCTTGTCCCAAGGTAAGGGCTGGTGGGGGTGGCCGGAGAGGGTCTGGGACACCATATCCTTGCTATGCTCCCACCCCCAGCCTTGCCACGCCTTTGCTTACAGCGGATGCCACCGTGCGGGCGCTGGAGAAGGAGATCGGTGCCCACCTGCAGGATGGGCGCCGAGGGGAGCTGCTCCGGGAGGGGGTCCATGCTGTCATCGCTGGCCCCCCCAACGTGGGCAAGAGCAGCCTGCTCAACCTGCTGTGTGAGTGGGGCTTGGGAGGGGTCCTGAACTGGGTTGCCCCTCGCTGAGGATGGCAGCCACCAATGCTAAGAGGCCATCGTGGGGGGGTGTGGGGTGTGGGGGGTGTCCCTGGCATCGTGCCCTGAGCCCTTTGTGGTGTGTGCCCCCCCTCCCCAGGCCAGCGCCCGGCAGCCATCGTGTCACCAGTGGCAGGGACAACGCGGGACGTGGTGGAGGTGGCCCTGAACGTGGGGGGGTACCCACTGGTGCTGAGTGACACGGCTGGGCTGCGCCATGCCACTGACCCTGTGGAGCAGGAGGGGGTCAGCCGGGCACGGGACCGGTGAGACTGGGGGGTGGAGGTGGCAGGCTGGTGGGTGGGGGGGGTACCCCCCTGCCACAGCTGCTGGGATAGCTGCAAGGTGGCAGATGTGGCTCCTTGCCTTACCCTGGCACCCCCTCTGCCACTCCAGGCTGCAGCAAGCGGACCTGGTGCTGGCTGTGCTGGATGCCACTGCAGTGCCCAGCGAGCCAACGGGGCTGGGGGATGCCCTGGGGTCCGTTTTGCCCCCCACTGCCTGCCCCTGCATCTTGGTGCTCAACAAATCTGACCTACTGCGGGGGGCTGAGGGGGCCCTGCGTGCCCTCTGTACCCAAGGGGACTCGATGCCCCCTGTCACCCTCCTGTCCTGCAAGACCGGCGAGGGGCTTGACCACCTCCTGCAGCTACTGGCACAGCAGCTGGCACAGCTGTGAGTACTGAGGGCATTGGGGGGGACACCAACCACCCATCCTAGCTTTTGGTGGGGGTACCCCAGGCTGGTTTTTAACTCCCCCCCCACCTACCACACACCTTTCAAGGTGTGGAGACCCCCTGGCAGGCTCACCCAGCCTGACGCAGAGCCGGCACAGCCTTCACCTGGGCGACTGCGCCGCGGCCCTGGCACGGTACCACCGGGAGCGCTGCCGGGACCTGGGGCTGGCAGCCGAGCAGCTGCGGTTGGCACGGCGGCACCTGGGCCGCATCACCGGGCACGTGGGCGCCGAGGACGTCCTGGACATCATCTTCAGGGACTTCTGCATCGGCAAGTGAGGGGCACGACAAGGAGGTGCCCTGGTTGTGGTGCCCCCCAGCACTCAAGGACCTTTGGCAAGAGGGCGCTTGGCTTGGTGCTGGCATTAAACCGTGGTGCCTTTTGGTGGCTCTGGTGTCCCACTCCCTGGTTCCTGGTGCTGGGACAGAGTTTTCCTGGCTGGGGGCAGCATGTCCTGAGCCCCAGACGTGGGGAAAAAAAAACACTGGGAGAGGTTTCCTGGCCAGGAAGACAAACAAGGAGCTGGAGCCAGTGGAAGGGAAAAACCACTCCAGGCTTTCCCCACTCCCTAGGGCATCCCTACCTCAAGCCATGGCACAGGGGATGTGGGGTTCAGCATCCCAATGGATCCATCTGGGCACCCCCAACTGCGCCCCCAGCGTAGCCCCAGCCTGGAGAGCTGTGGCCTCCCCCTTCCCCCTGCTCTTGCACCCACCTGGCACCTTTGGGCAGCTCTGGGCTCTGCCACCCTTCCACTCTCCCACTCCCCAGCCAGGGCTCCCAGGCTCTGGAAGCTCCTGGTGTGCCCAGATTATTTATAGTGGAGCTCCAGAAAATCCTCTGGCAGGGAGCAGGTATCCATTCCCCCCGCCAACATTCCCAATCCAGGCTGTGTGGGGACAGCAGGGACCCTGTTTGTCACCCCAGCAGGAGTGGGCAACCCTCAGAGGCTGGGGCAGGGGCAAGGGGGACCCAAACCCAACAGTGTCTCCATCCTTGGGGTGCTGGGTGCCCAGGAAGGAGGTGGCACTGGAGACCCGGATGAGACTTGTGGGGACCTGAAGATGACCTGGGGCTGGAGATGTCCACGAGGACTGTGGGGACCCGAATAGGAACTGGGAGTGTGGGCCGGGGCTGGAGGTGACCGTGGGGACCCGAATAGGAACTGGGAATGTGGGATGGGGCTGGAGGTGACTGTGGGGACCCGAATAGGAACTGGGAATGTGGGATGGGGCTGGAGGTGACTGTGGGGACCCGAATAGGAACTGGGAATGTGGGATGGGGCTGGAGGTGACTGTGGGGACCCGAATAGGAACTGGGAATGTGGGATGGGGCTGGAGGTGACTGTGGGGACCCGAATAGGAACTGGGAATGTGGGATGGGGCTGGAGGTGACTGTGGGGACCCGAATAGGAACTGGGAATGTGGGATGGGGCTGGAGGTGACTGTGGGGACCCGAATAGGAACTGGGAATGTGGGATGGGGCTGGAGGTGACTGTGGGGACCCGAATAGGAACTGGGAATGTGGGATGGGGCTGGAGGTGACTGTGGGGACCCGAATAGGAACTGGGAATGTGGGATGGGGCTGGAGGTGACTGTGGGGACCCGAATAGGAACTGGGAATGTGGGATGGGGCTGGAGGTGACTGTGGGGACCCGAATAGGAACTGGGAATGTGGGATGGGGCTGGAGGTGACTGTGGGGACCCGAATAGGAACTGGGAATGTGGGATGGGGCTGGAGGTGACTGTGGGGACCCGAATAGGAACTGGGAATGTGGGATGGGGCTGGAGGTGACTGTGGGGACCCGAATAGGAACTGGGAATGTGGGATGGGGCTGGAGGTGACTGTGGGGACCCGAATAGGAACTGGGAATGTGGGATGGGGCTGGAGGTGACTGTGGGGACCCGAATAGGAACTGGGAATGTGGGATGGGGCTGGAGGTGACTGTGGGGACCCGAATAGGAACTGGGAATGTGGGATGGGGCTGGAGGTGACTGTGGGGACCCGAATAGGAACTGGGAATGTGGGATGGGGCTGGAGGTGACTGTGGGGACCCGAATAGGAACTGGGAATGTGGGATGGGGCTGGAGGTGACTGTGGGGACCCGAATAGGAACTGGGAATGTGGGATGGGGCTGGAGGTGACTGTGGGGACCCGAATAGGAACTGGGAATGTGGGATGGGGCTGGAGGTGACTGTGGGGACCCGAATAGGAACTGGGAATGTGGGATGGGGCTGGAGGTGACTGTGGGGACCCGAATAGGAACTGGGAATGTGGGATGGGGCTGGAGGTGACTGTGGGGACCCGAATAGGAACTGGGAATGTGGGATGGGGCTGGAGGTGACTGTGGGGACCCGAATAGGAACTGGGAGTGTGGGACGGGGCTGGAGGTGACCGTGGGGACTGGGACACGCTGGGAACACTACGTGCCACTAGCGAGATGCTGGCGGGCGATGGCGTGCGGGGAGCCGAGCGTGCAGGAAGAGCTCCTCTGGGCAGGAAGCAGCGGGAAGCGAGGCTGTAAATCAGCGGCTGGCAGGCGGTGATTAACCGCCACCGCCTGCGCCTGCCGCGGCGCCCTGGCCCCACGCCTTGGCGTGTCCGAGGGGTCCGGTGGTAGGACGGAGCTGCCAGGACATCGGCGGCCAAGGGCTTCTCGCTCAGCCCTCACGCATGGGAGCCCAGGACGGGATGTTCCCGACCCAAGCAGTGGCCTCCCGTGGGCGTTCACACGCGTGGCGACTTGGGGCGGTGCTCAAGTTGTATTCGCAGCCGCCAACCGTGCGGGAAACATGCGCGGGGCGGGGGGGAGGTGAGGAAGGGGACAAGGGAGGGAGACCCCCAGCTGCAGCCGTGCTGTTGGCCCCCACCCTAGGGTGGAGGGAGGATGGTGGTGGTGCCAGCTGCCGGTTGGAGTTTGCCATCCGTGCTGCTGGAAGCACCTCCTGGGCTTCTCCTTGGGTGCCTCACTGCCGTTCTCCGTCCGCTGCTCGGCTCTTAGCCGCTGAGGAGAGGGCAGGATCAGACCCTTGACCCCTCTGCCCGCCCCCTACTCTTCCTCCAGCCCGGTGGGTCCCTGCACCGTGCCCCACTCCTCACCTGGGGTTCTTCAGGGAGGACGTGTACTGCTCCATGATCTTCTGCACCGAGCGCTGGATCTCCTCTGTGTTGATTTTCCCTGGTGGGATGGAGCAGCGGGGTCTGAGCCAGGCTGGGTGGTGGGGCGGGGGGGGATCGACGACTCCCCCCAGCAAGCCCCTTCCCAGCTCAGCACTCACCCATATCGCCGAAGATGCCCTGGTTCCTCAGGACATCCATGTAGGAGTCGGGGCTGGCGAAGGGTCCTGGCCACGCCGCGCTGCCTGGCGCCCGCGATCCTGTGAGGTCAGAGAAGATGCCCATCTGCGGGGGAGAGCGGGGGGCTGGTGGTCAGAACCAGGGTGCCGGCGGTCAGAACGGGTGCCCTGCTGAGCACAGCACCTCTAGGTGAAGGGAACCCGAGGGTGGTGGTGCTGCAGCAGCAACTTGTTTCTGGCCGGGGCAGGGCACCCCCAAGCCGTGCGCTGGCAGAAGTTCAAGTGCGAAAGAAAGACGGCGGAGACCCAGCCCTTGTGGGGCAGCCTGGTAGCTCCCTCACCTTGGACCTCAAGCAGATGTTGAGCTGCTCCTTGAAGTACCCAGCCTGTGTGGCTGCGTTGGTCTTCTCCTTCAGCTCCTTGCTGAGCTTCTCCTTCTCTGCCACCAGCTTCTTCCTCTCCTCTTGGCCACCCTTGATTTGCTTCTCAGCATCCTGCAGCCTCTTCTCCAGCTCCTGTCTCTCCCTGGAGCAGTTGACTCGGCACTGGTGCAGATACATGTCACAGACACTCTTCCCCACGTACTTGGTCTCTCGTTCTTGCTGCCAGAGGAAGAAGCTCTCTGTCCTCTGTGCCAACCAATTGACCAGGTCGTGGGCATCCTTGCAGCTGTAGGGGTTGAGTGTGTCCTTGACACGCTGGAAGGTGTAGCTCATGTCAGACCTCAAGGATCTACACTCATCCTTCAGCAGGTCCCTCTGGGATTTGGTGGACTCGTAGTTGGTCCTGGCAGTGAGAAGTTCCTGCTGGCACCTCTCTAGCTGCTGGGTGGCTTGGCTCAGAGTGGCACCACCTCTGCGGGTGTTCTCCTCCAGCTCCTTCATGGTCAGGGTTGTCTGGTCCAGCTGACTCTTCACTTGAGCCTTTTCAACTGCAGGGATGGACACACAGACACACACATATGGGGTTGAGGTGCATGGTTGCTCCCCCCCCATCCTCCCTAACATGACTCCCACCCCACATAGATTGTTTGGGTTGGAAAAACCCTCTGAGATCATCCAGTCCACCTCCCCCCCACCCCCTCCCAGCTTTCAAGCCATGGCCTGGCCTGAACACCTCCAGGGGTGATGACTCCACCACCTTCCTGAGCAGCCTGGGGGTGACAACCTCATCTGGCCCGGCCTGGGGAGGGGCAGACCCCCCTGCACAGGTGGTGATGGGTCCCTTGAGGTGCCCCCAGTGGGCTGGGAAGGGAGGGTAAGGGAGGTGTCCTCTTACTATTGCAGCTGGCATTGATGACGCTGATGGTCATGTAGCACTCATCCAGCTTGGTCTTCTGGAGGTAGGTGAACTTCACTATCTCCTGCAGCTGAGGTGGGAGGAGGAGGAAGAAGGAGGGAGGGGGTCAGAGAGTCTCACAAGGACCCCTCCCAGCATTACCTTGCTCCCCACGGGTGACAGTGAGGGCAGGGACGACGAGGAGGGGGTTGTGAGATTGGAACCCGCTCCAGCAGCGCCTACACCTGGGATGCTGGGGATGAGCCCTTCCCCTGGGGCGTGGGGGCACATTGGCATCACATTGGCACCACCAGAAGGCTCTGATACCCCTTCCCCACCCCTTCCTTTTCATCCATCCCTGCTGACACTTGTGGGGCTGAAGTAAGAACCTAGTCACCGGTGGGTCACCGGTGGGTCACCAGTGGGTCACCAGCACTTCAGGGTGGGAGGGGGAGAGCTTGGGGGGCGGGGGGGGCTTTTTCTGGCCTCCTCAAGAAGCAGAGCTCACCTTGGGGTTGGGACTTTGGCTGCTGTTGCATTTATCCAAGTCTTTCTGGACCTTCTGGAGGAGGACCTGCAGGCCTTGCTTGTCCTTGAGGGTGGCGTTGAGGGTGCGGGTCAGGTTGAGGTTCCTGGCACTGAGGGCTATGATCTTGCTGTAGCTGTTCTGAACCTGCTCCTCCATGGCCCTCAGGTGCGTGTCGGTGCCTGCCTGAGCGTTGCCATACACCATGAAGAGCACCAAGCCCAGGATGATGAGGAACTGGATGAGGGAGGTGAAGAGGAAGATGTACTTGACGTAAAAGCCACAGTCCCGCTTGGGCATCACCTCCTTGGTTTCCAAACCAAACTTAGCCATGGTGTAGTTGCTCTTCTCCATCCCACCGAGGCTCTGAGCCTTCTGCCTGCCGTGGCAGCTCCTTTCAAGGTGGNGTTAATATTTCCTTCTGCTGGGCTCCTTCCTGCTGCTCCGGATGCCTCCCACCGCCGGGTTATCACCAGGCAGCTTCTGTTGGCAGGAGAATTTATTGTTCCCCTCTGGGAAGGGTTTGGGACCATGCTTTGTCTGTCTGTCTCTCTCCCCTTCCCTCCTCCTCCCCTTCCATCTGCTAAGACTCGGTGGCATTGATTTTCACCCTAAAACATCCCCTGGCACAGCAGGCACTGGGGGTGCCCAAAGAATGACTCCCCAGGGTGGGCTGTGCTCATTGTTTTCACCAGGTGGGTGAGAGAGGAGGAGGAGGAGGATCTCACCACCGGCACCAGGTAGCCCCACTTTGATCTTGGTGCCATGTGCTCGTGGTGGGATGGTGACACCTGAGTCACCACGGGACCCAGCTGCTTGCCAGGTTGGTGGCACGCAGGGGATGATGCTCCACATCTGCTCCCCTGTGCCTCCTGGGCAGGGGAAGGATGTGGCCAGGCCCTGGCTTGCAAATAAGGTGGCAGTGGGTTGGGGGGGGGGGGATGGGTGGGATGATGCTGTGGGATGAAGCCACCAGTGGGAAGCTGCAGCTGTCACCCTGCAGTTGTCACCATCCTGCTAGGGCGCTTTAGAAGCTCCTCCTGGTCTCTACCCCATGCTGGGGACATCCCTGGTGGGCTGCTGCTGGTGGAGGGGAGCAAGAGGCAAATCCAGACCCCTTGGTGCCCGTGGGCAGGGTCTCCAGGCTGCTGAGGAAGCTCTCTGGTTGAGCACATGTGAGTGTGGGTGGCCCTGGCACCGTGCAAAGACAGCCACCCGTGCCACTGTCACTGCCAGTGGGGCTCACCCCAGCTGGACACGGATGCTGGTGGGTTTGCAGCCATCCCCCCCCATCCTGCTCCAGATCTGGGGTCCCCTGGGCTGAGGAGGGGAGCCTGGGGGAGAGGAGTGACTTGGGGACAAATTGGAGACGTGGAGGGGAGGACAGTGCAGGGAAAAAGGGTCCTGGGGGCTGCAGGCAGCATCATGGAGTTGGGGTGGGGGTGGGGGGGCGATGCTGCTCATCCGACCCTCACCACCAGTGACCACAGAGGGGGTGTCTGGGCTGCAGGACCATATTTGGAGCCCAGCCATGGCCATTGCCACCCTGTCCCCACCCCGTGGGAAGCCTGCGTTGTGCTGGAGGTTCTGCCTTGTGCCCAGAACCTTTCCTCTCTCCCCCAGCGCTGCAGGATGGCCCAACCCGGGATGGAAGGGGCTGGCTGGAGCTGGCGGGAGGGTGACACCAGGAGTGCGACCCCGAGCCCCAGGCTGTTTCCTGCTTTCTGGCTGCGCCGCGGTCCTGGGGGACCGGGAAGTGTCTGCGATGGTCGGAATGGTGTCGGTCCCAAATCCATTCTCAGCTACTGGCGTTTCCTTCCTGAGCTGCAAATAACGGTGAGTCACCTCTCGCTCCGGGCCACCCCCCTCACTCCCCCAGCCCCACCATGGGGATGCTGTCGGGGCACTGCCGACCTCCTTGTGCCAGGACCCCAACGCGTTGGTGCCTTCACCGGTTAGATGCTCCTAACCAGCAGCTCAACCCCAAGGGCTCCCTGCATCTTCCTGGGGACCCCCGAAGGGGCCGGATGCTTGCCCTCTGCACAGGATACGGTGGTGGCCACGGCAGGAAAACCCACAACTTTCCTGGAAACTTGTCTTTAAAGAGGAGCAAAGAGGCTGGGAAGAGACGGCAAAAACAGCAGCAGCTGCCGAGCCCTGGCTATGCCCGCCCAACCCCCACCCCCCCTCAGCTCAGTCCTCGGCTTCACGTTCCTGGTTGGGCTCCCCAAAGGATGCTGAAGGAGTCACAGGCAGAGCCAAGTCTTGCCCTGGCAGCCACTGGGAACAGTGGTGGCAGAGCCCAGTTAAGGGACTGGGATGCTTGAGAAGGGTTGGCAGTGAGGGGTGGCTGGGATGAGGGTGGGGGCACGACTGGGTTTGGGGAGAAGCAGGAGGATGGGCAGACTGGTGGCACATGGTGACACCCCAGTGAGCAGAGCAGCCTTTATTACACCTGCTCCTGTTTCTGGGAGCACATCAGGAATGTGGTGTTAGATCCTGGAGCAGCTGGTGGGGAAACCAAGCCCTGGAATGGGCTAAGACTGCCCAAAAGGTGTGGAGCTGTTGGAGGGTAGCAGAGCCCTGCAGAGGGACCTGGCCAGGCTGGATGGGTGGGCAGAGGCCAAGGGGATGAGACTGAGCAAGGCCAAGGGCAGGGTTCTGCACTTTGGCCACAACAACCCCAAGCAGCACTACAGGCTGGGGCCAGAGTGGCTGAGAGCAGGCAGGCAGAGAGGGAGCTGGGGGTGTGCAGCCTGCAGCAGAGGAGGCTGAGGGCAGAGCTCATTGCTGTCTGCAGCTCCCTGCAGGGAGGCTGTAGCCAGGTGGGGTTGGACTCTGCTGCCAGGCAGCCAGGGCCAGAAGAAGGGGACCCAGGCTGAAGCTGTGTCAGGGCAGGTTGAGGCTGGATGTGAGGAGGAAGCTCCTGGCAGAGAGAGTGATTGGCATTGGAATGGGCTGCCCAGGGAGGTGGTGGAGTGGCCGTGGCTGGAGGTGTTGAAGCCAAGCCTGGCTGGGGCACTTAGTGCCATGGGCTGGTGACTGGGCAGGGCTGGGGGCTGGGTTGGGCTGTTTGAGCTTGGAGCTCTCTTCCAACCTGCTTCATTCTGTGCTTCTATGGAAGCTGGCCAAGGGATCCCTCCAGTCCTGCCTGGAGGGGGCACCAGGGCTGGCATCAGGATACGTGGTGGTGGTATGGTGACACGTAGCAAGGTTAGGACACACACGGTGGGATCGGCACGCACGGTGGGATCCGGTGGGGATGAAGCCACACGGTGCCCACCGGCAGCGTCCGTCCGGTGAGACAGCAGCGAGGCTGAGCCGCTGCTGGGTCCCGGTGCTAAGTGGCGCTGTGGGACTGGCAATGCTGGGGCTCAGCCGCCTGAGGGGGCCCAGCCGCCAGCAGGCAGCGGGGCTGGGGGCTTCAGCCCCTCCTGCAAAAGAGAGGAGGGCAAAGAGTGAGGTCCCCTGGTCCTGCTCCCTTGGGCACACCGACGCTGATGCCGCTGGGGTGCCTGTGAGCACCCCGCTGGCTGCAGCAGGGAAGCCTCCTCCTCAGATCAATGGCTGGGGGAGTGGTGTCCTGTCCTGTCCCGTCCCCCCCTCACCCCCATCCAGTCATGCAGCACCCATAGAAAGTACCGGGCCGGGGGGCACCTGCGCCCAGTTGCTCTGTCCCTCGCCCGTCGCCGCAGTGCCTCGACCTCGGCCGCGTAGTCACGACTGTGGGGACAAGGGAGCCACGTCAGGGGGGAGCCCTGTCACCAGGGTGGGGGGCAGAGAGTCCCCAAGGGGAGAGATGGATGAGGTAGAGTGATGGAGGGACTGGGGGCAGGGTGGGTGAGGAGCTGAGCTGCGTTGAGTTGGGCTGGGGTGCTCAGCCCATGGTGGGTGACAAGGAACTGAGAGGGTCCTCAGCCCATGGTGGGTGACAAGGAGCTTACAGGGTCCTCAGCCCATAGTGGGTGACAAGGAACTGAGAGGGTCCTCAGCCCATGGTGGGTGACAATGACCTTAGAGGGTCCTAAGCCCATGGTGGGTGACAAGGAGCTTACAGGGTCCTCAGCCCATAGTGGGTGACAAGGAACTGAGAGGGTCCTCAGCCTATGGTGGGTGACAATGACCTTAGAGGGTCCTCAGCCCATGGTGGGTGACAAGGAACTGAGAGGGTCCTCAGCCCATGGTGGGTGACAAGGAGCTTACAGGGTCCTCAGCCCATAGTGGGTGACAAGGAACTGAGAGGGTCCTCAGCCTATGGTGGGTGACAATGACCTTAGAGGGTCCTCAGCCCATGGTAGGTGACAAGGAACTGAGAGGGTCCTCAGCCCATGGTAGGTGACAAGGAGCTTACAGGGTCCTCAACTCATGGTGGGTGACAAGGAGCTTACAGGGTCCTCAGGCCATGGTAGGTGACAATGACCTTAGAGGGTCCTCAGCCCACGGTAGGTGACAAGGAACTGAGAGGGTCCTAAGCCCATGGTAGGTGACAAGGACCTTAAAGGGTCCTCAGCCCATAGTGAGTGACAAAGACCTTACAGGGACCTCAGCCTGTGGTGGGTGACAAGGACTTTACAGGGTCCTCAGGCCATGGTGGGTGACAAGGACCTTACAGGGTGGCCTCGAGGTCTCTCTGCCTGGCCTCGCACTGGTCCCCTCGTGCCCTCAGCACTCGCTGCTGCTCCGCTGCCATCTCCAGCTGCTGCTGTAGCCTCTGTGTCCTCTCCTCGCCCCTTGCCAGCTCCTCTGAGGGACAAAGGGGACAGTGGGGTCACCCAGCCACCCTGCTGGGCATCATCCAGCCCTTGAGTGGGCTCCTGGGGACAGAACTCACCTTGCAAAGCCACCTTGTCTTGGGCCAGCTCAAGCCGCTCCCGCCGCAGGGTCAGCACCTCGGCCCCCAGCGCTGTCACGTTGGCCTCCAGCCTGGCCTGGGGACAGGGGATAGGGTGGTGTGGGGGTCAGGGCTGGGCAGTGTCCTGCCACCTCTTCCATCTGCTGCTGGAGCTCTGCTCCTCCCCACCACTGCCCCACGGTCCGGAGCTGTCCTCTTGCTTCTGGTGACTCCCTCACGTTTCTTGAAGGGGTCAGGACCTGCTTCGGTGTCTGGGACATGGGACGTGGGGACATGGCTTAGCGACGGTGCTGGGCTGAGGGTTGGACTGGATGATCTCAGAGGTCTTCTCCAGCCTCGGTGATTCCAGGATTCTCTGGTAACTCCTCCCTCCTGGGAGAGTGGCT
This sequence comes from Tricholaema leucomelas, assembly GCA_013400475.1. NCBI lineage: Eukaryota > Metazoa > Chordata > Aves > Piciformes > Lybiidae > Tricholaema lacrymosa > Tricholaema leucomelas. The sequence goes on from WAAF01013365.1 coordinate 63,130, forward strand.
CAGCCTGGGCTTGCTGAGGGCACTGCTGCAAGCAGATGGCACAGAAGCCCCAGGCCACCTCACGGGTGCCACCCTGGGTGCCAGGGAAGGGGTAAAGCTCCCCTCCAGCTGCATCCCCAAGAGGCTGCAGAGCCCAGTCCCGCTCCCAGCGCCAGCCCTGGGAAGCTGGAGAACTTTTCCAGCCTCTCCAGGCCATTGTTTGGCCGGATGAGCCCAGAGGGGCGGCGGGACCCAGCTCTTCCTCCAGACTGCGCCCGCGGCGCTGGGGCCAGGCCCTTTCCCAGCTGAGCCCAAGGCTAAAAATACTTGGGAAGGGAGAAAATGGCAGCTCCAGCCCCCGTGCTGCCCTGGGGTGGGATAATTACATGGATGAGGAGCAGCTTGGGCACGGCTAAGAATAGGCAGGAACGGGCACAAGGACAACAGGCATGAGGCTGTGCCAAGGGACTGGGAGCAGCCAGAGCTCCTTGCTTGCAGTGAACCCTGGGGTGCTGCAGGTCTCCCCATTCCAGAGCTGCTTTCCCTGTTCCCAGCTCATCTTCCTGTTTGCTCTCTGGGGGTTTCCCCAGTGTCAGTGCCAGGAGCTTTCCATGATCCTGGCTGGAATTCCCGCAGGGATGAAGCATTGTGTGGTGAAGGCTCCATCCATGGAGACATTCAAGGTCAAGACCTGAGCAGACTGTTCTAGTTGGGGATGTCCTTGCTGCCTGCAAGGGGTTGGCCAGGATGAGCTTCCAGCTTCCTGCATTCCAGGATTCCAGGAATCTCCAGCTCTGGAAGCTCAGGATGTCTCAGGGGATGAAGATGAGGACATCCCAGGAGAGTGATGTCAATCTGGCCAAGGGGATTTGGATCAAGATGCTGAGCTCCCCATGGAAACCCCTTCCCCACAGATCCACAGAGTGGGAAGGGACCCTCAAAGCTCATCTTGTCCACCCCCTGCAGCCGGCAGGGACACCCCCAGCTAAGAGCAGGCTGCCCGGGGGCCACATCAAGTCACATCCCATCACACCAGAGCCACATCACATCGAGGGGTGTCCAAGGAACCCCTAACCCCATCCCCTCCAGCACCTACCGCCCGTTCCCGGCAGGCTGCCAGGCTGCCGTTGACCTTCTTGCTGCCCCCGCGGGCCTGGGCGAGCTCCCTCCGCAGGGCATCCTCCAGCTGCGCTCTCGCCGCCGCCGCCCGCTGCAGCCGGGCTCGTTCCCGCTCCAGCTCCTCCAGGCGGTTCCCAAGTTCCCGGCTTTCGTTGGCAGCCCTTTCCTGGCATCCTCGTAACTTCCCCATGGCCTCCGAACGCCAAACCATCACGGCCACCGCCACCGTCACCGCCGCCACCAGCACCAGCAGCACCGCGCACAGCCCCAGCACCTTCAGGGTGGCTTTGGGCACTGCGGGGTCCATGCCGGGAAGGTGGAGAGGGGACGGGGACGGGCACAGGTGGACTCGGTGGTGGCTGTCCGGGATGTGGCGGTGTCCCCAGGGCAGGTCACTCCCCGGGCTGCTCTAATTACCACCTGTGGCTTCTTCTCACCGCTTTGGGCTGCGGTTTCTGGCAGGGCACAGCCCAGAATAGATTCTGTTTGTGCTGGAGGTTGGAGGCTGCTCTGCCCTTGTGCCCAGGCACGGGGCACGGCTGCAGGGACACAGCAGTCGGAGGGGAGTGGTGCTGATGGGTGGTGGAGATGCTGAGGTTGCCGACAGGGCTGGGGAGGAGTAGCTGAGGGAGTTGGGGGTGTGCAGCCTGGAGAAGAGGAGGCTGAGGGAGACCTCATTGCTCTCTGCAGCTCCTTAAAGGGAGGTTGGAGTGAAGTGGGGTTGGGCTCTTCTCCCTAGGATCAGGGGCTAGAAGGAGAGGAAATAGCCTCAAGTAGAACCAAGAGAGCTTTAGGTTGGATATGAGGAACAATTTTGTTGCTGCAAGAGTGGTCAGGGATTGGAGCAGGCTGCTCAGGGAGGTGGTGGAGTCCCCAGCCCTGGAGGTGTTCCAGAAACCTGTGGCCATGGCACCTGGGGACATAATTTGGTGGCCATGGAGGTGCTAGGATCAGGGTTGGACTCCATCACCTCAGAGACCTTTTCCAGACCAAACAATTCTCTGATTCTTGCCCAGGGGAGGTTCTTATGAGGATGAGAAAGGGACTGAAGCAGCACTGCCTGGTGAGAGGCTGAGGGCCCTGGGGCTGCTTAGTCTGAAGAAGAGAAGACTGAGAGGAGATTTAATCAATGTCTATCAATATCTGAGGGCTGGGGGTCAGGAGTGGGGGGGACAGGCTCTGCTCACTGCTCCCTGGGCTAGGACAAGCAGCAATGGATGGAAGCTGCAGCACAGGAGGTTGCAGCTCAACACAAGGGGCAACTTCTTGCCTGGAAGGGTCCCAGAGCCCTGGCACAGGCTGCCCAGAGAGGTTGTGGAGTCTCCTTCTGTGGAGCCTTTCCAGGCCTGTCTGGATGTGTTCCTGTGTGCCCTGAGCTGGATTGGATGGTCCTGCTCTGGCAGGGGGTTGGACTGGATTTGCTCTTTGGGTCCCTTCCACCCCCTGACATCCTCTGATCCTGTGATCTTGCAGCATCCCTTTGTCCACCCTGTGCAGCAGGGTCAGGGCTCCAGGTCCCCCAGGAGAGGCTGGAACAACAAAACTGAATTTTCACAAAGTTATCATGAACTTGGTTAAAAATGGCCAAAGTGAGGAGATTTGAGCATTGCTTATGGGATGTGGGGTATGGGATGTGGGATATGGGATGCATATTGGGGTGACCCTCTGCAGCAGGGCTGTCCCCATGCCTCCCACCAGACCTGATCACACAAATAAAACCCAAACCTAAGTCTAGATGGCACCTCCCAGAAGCAGCTCAGGCCAGGCTGGAGCTGGGAGAGGCTTTCAGAGGAGGGAGTGTGTCCTGCAGTCACCATGGTACCACATCCAGCTCCTGGTGCCACCATCCCTGCCACTGAATCGTAGAGTCAGGCAGGTTGGAAGAGAGCTCCAANCTACCTGGCATGCAGATCCCTAGCATGGAGCACCCCAACCCCAGGATGCTCTGACTGCATCCTGACCCTGGGAATCACCTCAGGGCAAGTTGGAGCTGGGCGACTGTTGGCTGCTAATCCCCAGGGATGCTCTGGCTGCATCCTGACCCTGGAATCACCTCAGGGCAGGTTGGAGCTGAGGGACTTTTGGCTGCCACTACCTGGCATGCAGATCCCGAGCATGCAGCACCCCAACCCCAGGCTGCTCTGCCTGCATCCTGACCCCGGGAATCACCTCAGGGCAGGTTGGAGCTGGGGGACTTTTGGGTGTGGGGAATGTCCTTCAATCACCACATCCAGCTCCTGGTGCCACCATCCCTGCCACTGCCACTGTGCTAGGATGCCAAAATCTGGCATGGAGCTCCCCAGCATGGAGCACCCCAAGCCCAGGGATGCTCTGGCTGCATCCTGACCTTGGAATCACCTCAGGGCAGGTTGACCCTGGAATCACCTCAGGGCAGGTTGACCCTGGAATCACCTCAGGGCAAGTTGGAGCTGGGCGACTTTTGGCTGCTAATCCCCAGGGATGCTCTGGCTGCATCCTGACCCTGGAATCTCCTCAGGGCAGGTTGGAGCTGGGGGACTTATGGCTGCCAATCCCCAGGGATGCTCTGGCTGCATCCTGACCCTGGAATCACCTCAGGGCAGGTTGGAGCTGGGGGACTTTTGGCTGCCAATCCCCAGGGATGCTCTGGCTGTATCCTGATCCTCAGCACCTCCTCTCTTTGACCTCCTCCAGAAATAGCTGCTCCACTTCCAAGAGCTGATTGATTCCTCCCCCCCCTCCTTCATGTGCTAGAAAATAAAAAGAAGGAAACAACAACCCAAAAAAAACCCCAAACCCAACAAAAAAGGTCCAGAAATGAGAATCCCACCCCAAATATTTACCAAATTTGCAGCTTCTGAGCCAGATTTCAGCATCTGGAGAGGTGCAAGACGCCGGCAGGGGCCTGAGCTGGTGGCACCCAGCCCTTGGAGCTGGTTGTTGTTATTATTTATGGGCTGAAGCTTGGCAGAGGAACAGATCCCAGAGAGTTCAGAAATAGCCTGGAGAAGGGGAACGGAGGTGGTTTGTGTTTTATTGATTGTTATTTTCCAAGCCCCAGCTGCTTTTGAACAACAAGGGAGAGGGAGAGGGAGGGGAGAGGGAAAATGGAATTGCTGCTCCTGGAAACAAAAAAAAAAAAATGAAAGCAAAAAGGAAGGGGAAAAAAAAAAAAGAAGAAGAATCCAAATAGCTGAAAAGCAAAGTGGGAGAGGAATGTGCCTGGATCAGGGCAGCTCCGGAGCCATCCCAGCATCATCCTGCCTCCAGCTCGCTCTGCCTAGCAAGCTTTGGTGCTTCCAGCACTCCTCCTTCCCTTTGCTCACTGCTTTCCCTCTCATATCCCAGCTTCCAGCAGCTTCTTCCCTGGGATGTTCCCACTCCCAAACTCCCAAGCCCAGGGATTGGATTGGGTTCTTTTTTTTTCCCGGAGGGGAGGGGTCTGTCACCTCCAGCTTGTCCCCGTGTTTGAGGGGTGGTTGTTTTCCTCCTCCCGCAGGTTATCCGCAGGGAATGCCGGCAGAGGAGCAGCGCCTCTTGGCCAGACGGCCTGGAATTCAGCAGCTGCATCCAGTTTGGCCCCACCAGCGCGGCACAGACAGGCAGCTGGCACCTCCCGCGGCCGTCCCGTCCCCGTGTCCCCTTCCCCGTGGCTGTATGCCCAGGGAAGCTCCCATTTGGGGCTCCTTAGGGATTCTCCAGAAGCCCAAGGATGTTGCAGCTGCTTGGGAATGCTTTGGATGACCTGGAGATGCTTCAGTTTGGAGTCCCCAGGGGATGTTGATGTTTGGGTATCCCCCAGGGATGCTTTGGTTTGGGGTCTTTTGGGATACTTTGGATACCCAGGGATGATGCAGGTTGCTAGGGATGCTCCACTTTGGTCTCCAAGGGCTGCTCTGGGTGACCAGGAATGCTCTGGGGCCCTGGAAATAGGCCAGTTCCAGGTCTCTGGGGATGCTGTGCTTTAGGATGCCCAAAGATGCTCTGGAAGCTCAGGAATGCTCCAGATCCTTGGGGATATCCCAGTTTGGGGTTCCTGGGAATGCTGCTCTCTGGGGTCCCCAATGACTCTCTGGGTTGGAGGCCCCAAGAATGCTCCAGATCTCTGGGAATGTTCTGATTTGGGGTGCCCAAGGAAGCTCTGGAAGCTCAGGAATGCTCCAGATTCCTGGGAATGCTTCAGCTTGAGGCTCCTGAAGCTGCTGCTCTTTGGGGTCCCCAAGAATGTTCCAGATCCCTGGGGATGTTCTGATCTGGGGTGCCCAAGGAAGCTCTGGAAGCTCAGGAATGCTCCAGATCCTTGGGGATATCCCAGTTTGGGGTTCCTGGGAGTGCTGCTCTTTGGGGTCCCAGTTTGGGGTTCCTGGGAGTGCTGCTCTTTGGGGTCCCAAACGACTCTCTGGGTTGGAGGCCCCAAGAATGCTCCAGATCTCTGGGAATGTTCTGATTTGGGGTGCCCAAGGAAGCTCTGGAAGCTCAGGAATGCTCCAGATTCCTGGGAATGCTTCAGCTTGAGGCTCCTGAAGCTGCTGCTCTTTGGGGTCCCCAAGAATGTTCCAGATCCCTGGGGATGTTCTGATCTGGGGTGCCCAAGGAAGCTCTGGAAGCTCAGGAATGCTCCAGATCCTTGGGGATATCCCAGTTTGGGGTTCCTGGGAGTGCTGCTCTTTGGGGTCCCAGTTTGGGGTTCCTGGGAGTGCTGCTCTTTGGGGTCCCAAACGACTCTCTGGGTTGGAGGCCCCAAGAATGCTCCAGATCTCTGGGAATGTTCTGATTTGGGGTGCCCAAGGAAGCTCTGGAAGCTCAGGAATGCTCCAGATTCCTGGGAATGCTTGAGGCTCCTGAGGCTGCTGCTCTTTGGAGTCCCCAAGAATGTTCCAGATCCCTGGGGATGTTCTGATCTGAGGTGCCCAAGGAAGCTCTGGAAGCTCAGGAATGCTCCAGATCCTTGGGAATGCTTGAGGCTCCTGAGGCTGCTGCTCTTTGGAGTCCCCAAGAATGTTCCAGATCCCTGGGGATGTTCTGATCTGAGGTGCCCAAGGAAGCTCTGGAAGCTCAGGGATGCTTCAGATCCTTGGGGATATCCCACTTTGGGGTTCCTGGGAGTGCTGCTCTTTGGGGTCCCCAATGACCCTCTGGGTTGGAGGCCCCAAGAATGCTCCAGATCCCTGGGGATGTTCTGATTTGGGGTGCCCAAGGAAGCTCAGGATTCCTGGGAATGCTTCAGCTTGAGGCTCCTGAGGCTGCTGCTCTTTGGGGTCCCCAATGACCCTCTGGGTTGGAGGCCCCAATAATGCTCCAGATCCCTGGGGATGCTCTGATCTGGGGTGCTCAAGGGAGCTCAGGATTCCTGGGAATGCCTCAGCTTGAGGCTCCTGAGGCTGCTGCTCTTTGGGGTCCCCAACGACCCTCTGGGTTAGGGTCCCTGAGGGTGCTGCAGCTTAGCCCAAGGAGGGAAGGAGATCTCTCTGCACCACTCCCTGGAGCTACAGCCCCGGGCAGGATATGGCCCCCTTGAAGCAGCAGTGCTGGGTGTGGTGTGAGGGAGCAAAGCCAGCGAGGGGGAGGTTCTGGGGTTCCTGGTGAGGGGGGGACTGTGGCTAACAGAGGGACTCAGCCCCTACCCTGCCAGTGGTGTCCTACACCACACTCAACCCCTGGAGAGGTGGAGGGCACCTTTTAGAGGAAGGGGGCTCAGCACTTTGGCTTTTGCTTTTCATCCCTTGCCTGCAGCTGTTCCCTCCCAGCCTCTGCTGTGGGTTTCTCTCCTGTTCTGGGCTGGCTTTTGGGCTGCTTTCTTTGCTGAGTTTAATTTCAGGCCTGTCATTAGATTTTCCATTATTTAACAAGAAAAGAAAAAGCAAAAGCAGCAGCAGCAGCAGCAGCAGCAGCTTCCCAGGGCCCTTTCCAGCTCCCAACTCCTGCTGCTCCAGGCCAGCACTGGGAACGTGCTGGTGGGGGAGCAACCCAGTGCCACCCCCACCCATTTTCCTGCCTCTTTCCTCACTGTGGGGCCAGTTCGGGGTTTAGGGGATGAGTTCTGATGTGGGGGTGATGTTGGCAGGGTGCTGAGCAGGCAGCAGCCTCATCCTGCTCTGTTATGCCCCTAGCTGGGATGGGAGCTGCTGGCTCTCAGGATCCTTGCAGTTGGATGGGGGTTTGAGGGGGGGTGTGGAGGGATAACAAGAAGCAGATGAAGCTGTCAAACCTCCCCCTCTCCTCCACCAGCCTTTCCCATCACTATGGGGCACACATCCTGCACAGAAGTGGGTCCTGGCTGTGCCTCCTCCCCTGCATCCCACGGTCCTGCCATGCAGGAGGAATCCTGGGATGTTCCCAGCCCTGTCTCTGCCTCCCAGGCACCTCCAGAGCAGGATGGGATTCAGCAGAGCTGGGTGAAAGTGGGGAGCAGCATTGTACCCACACCTCACCCATGACTGGCACCCACTGCACCCCATCACTTGCCCAAATCTCGAAGGTGGAGGGGGGGGGGAATCCTTCCTCCATCCTCAACCTCCCTCCTGCTTGGTGCTGAGCCTGGAGCCTCTCCTGCTGCCCAAAGGCTGAGAAGGGCCCCCCAAAAAAGAGCAGTTTTGCCCTCCAGAATTGTTGCATTGCAGAAACTCTTTGCTTTCTCCACCCCAGGTGTGCTGTGGGGGTCTTCATGGGGTTCCTCCCCACCCCCAACCCCGGGTACCCCACTCCAGAGCTGCTGTGGGTCACTCAGAGCTGCTTGCTTGTGGCTTCTGCTAAAGAGCAGCAGAATTCCAGACAGCCACATCCAAACTGGCAGCCTGGGATGCTCAGCCCAGGGCTGGAGCATGGAGCTCAGCACAGGCTGGAAGCTGGGAGGAGGTTTATTTTGGTACCTGATGATGCTCCACAGCACAGGGCTTGGGTGTGGGTCTGGCCCCAGCTAACACAGAGAGAATCTGGGGCCAAGATGCTCTTTGTCTCCCAGGCTGAAAAGTGCAGGACCCTCAGGCTGAAGTTTCTGGAGGGTCCCACACCTTGCTAGGGGAGAAGGACTTTGGCTGCAAGCCCCCAGCCCAGCCCCTGACCCTGGGCTCATTTCCAGACTTCGGGAATGTGGGGCTGGGCTGAACACCCAGCATGGACCTCCCACATCCCTGGCACATCCCTGCCTGTGCCCTCAGCTCCTTCTCCCTGCTCCTGGGATCAGAGTGTGTGTGGCTGGGGGGAAGGGGAGCCCTTGGCCACCCTCTTGGCTCTCCTCTGAACCCATCTACCCCCAGCTTCAATGCCCAGAGCACCCCATGGCATGCTGCTGAGGGTCCTGGCTGCTGGTGGGGTGGGATCTGGGCAGAGTGGGTGCCAGCTGGGAGGGGATGGAGGGGGGGGAGCCCAGCTGGCTGCTTTTTGTCCTTTTTAGCCCCATTTCTTTCTTGCTGATGCCATAAATAGCAGCAGAGCTGCTCCCATCTGCCCTCCCCATGCAGCTGCCTCCAACCAAGCCAACCAGATGGTGGAAAACAACCCTGCCCCCTGGCATTTCCTCTGGCACCCTGGCATCCAATATCCTGGCACCCTGACTCCATGAACTCCCTCACACCTTGGCACTGCCACCAGCTACGCCCACAGGTGACTGTCTGCCAGCTTTCCCCCGTGGGGGGGGATGTGGCACCGGGTGGGGCAGTCACCCAGCACCCAGGCAGGCAACACCCAGGGACAAGAGCCCATGGGCAGGCAGCACCCAGGGGGAGGTGGTACCCAGTGACTAATAGCACCCAGGGCTAAGAACCCATGGGCTGGTGGCACCCAGGAACAGACAGCACCCAGGGACAAGAGCCCATGGGCAGGCAACACCCATGGGCTGGCAGCACCCAGGGGGAGGTGGTACCGAGGGGGAGGTGGCACCCAGTGACCAACAGCACCCAGGGACAAGAGCCCATGGGCTGGCAGCACCCAGGGGCAGGTGGTACCGAGGGGGAGGTGGTACCCAGTGACCAACAGCACCCAGGGACAAGAGCCCATGGGCTGGCAGCACCCAGGGGCAGGTGGCACCCAGTGACTAACAGCACTCAGGGACAAGAACCCCTGGGCAGGCAGCACCCAGGGGCAGGCAGCACCCAGGGGGTGGTGGCACCCATGGGCAGGTGGTACCCAGGGGGTGGTGGCACCCATGGGCAGGTACCCCTGGGCAGGTAGCACCCAGGGGCTGGCAGCACTCAGAGGCAGGTGGCACCCAGTGACTAACAGCACCCAGGGACAAGAACCCCTGGGCAGGCAGCACTCAGGGACTGGCAGCACCCAGGGGCTGGCAGCACCCAGGGGCAGGTGGCATCCAGTGACTAACAGCACCCAGGGACAGGAACCCTTGGGCAGACAGCACCCAGGAGCTGGCAGCACCCAGGGACAAGAACCCATGGGCAGACAGCACCCAGGGGCTGGCAGCACCCAGGGGCAGGTGGCATCCAGTGACTAACAGCACCCAGGGACAAGAACCTATGAGCAGGCAGCACTCAGGGACTGGCAGCACCCAGGGGCTGGCAGCACCCAGGGGCTGGCAGCATCTAGGGACAGGTGTTTTTTTTGGGGGGGTGGCAGCCCCATAATGGGGTCCCAAAGCATTTAGGGTGCCTCATGCTGTGGCATCACCCACTTGAGCTGCCAGCATCCAGCCGGGGCTGGCTCCCATCCAGGCAGGGTGGGAATTGAAGCTGGGATTTGGCCACCGGTTTGGCAAACACCTCCCCCCTCCCCTCCCCTCCTGCCCCCCACACCCCCGGCGGGGGCTCCGTGTCCTCTTTGATCTCTGGAGCAGCCACATCCAGCAGGAGGGTGACAAAAATGCTGCGGTGTGGCCAGCTCGGGGTTGTAAAAGGGAAATTGTTGTGTCGGCAGCAAGCGGGGGAGGAGGGGGAAGAGATGGATTTGGCCTCATAAACCCAGTTTGTTCCATTACAGCATCCGCTGGGAGCTGTGGGTGGGAGGGGGCACGGGGAGGAGGGGGGGGGGGGGGCCCACACCCGGGCCCCTGCGAACCCCCCCCCGGCCCGGGGGCCAAAGGGGACGGACGACCA
>WAAF01013365.1:85701-100509 GCA_013400475.1 Tricholaema leucomelas
GGGGGGGGGGGGGGGGGGGGGGTTGATGACAATTCCAGGCCTGGCCACCAGACACCAGGGTGTTTGCAAATTACATCATGTCTCAGCGCCGGGAGCTTGTTATTTACCGTGGATGCCCGGAGAGCATCTGCAGAGCCAGCCCCAGCGCCTGGCAAGGGGACTGCCAGGCTCGGGAAAGCGCGGGGGGGGTGGGCAAGGAGGGTGCCCAGGGTTGTCCTTACCCTGGCAGGACACCATGGGGAAGCAAAGTGTGTGTGGGGGGGTCCTCAGAGAGGAAATTTAGGGATGGTCTCTAGGGTTGTCCTTACAAGAGAGAGGGCACTGAGGTGAGGTAAAAGCTTAGGGGGGTGCCAGGGTTGTTCTTACACTGGGAGGGCACCATGGGGAAGCAAAGTGGGGGGGTCCCCAGGGAGGAAATTAAGGGATGGTCTCTAAGGTTGTCCTTAAAAGGGAGGGCATTGTGGTGGGCCAAAAGCTTAGGGGGGTGCCAGGGTGGTTCTGACATTGGTAGGACACTGAGGTGGGCCAAAAGCTTAGGGGGGTGCCAGGGTGGTTCTGCCATTGGTAGGGCACTGAGGTGGGGCAAAAGCTTAGGGGGGTGCCAGGGTGGTTCTGACATTGGTAGGGCACCAAGGTGGGGCAAAAGCTTAGGGGGGTGCCAGGGTGGTTCTTAGACCAGGAGGGCACCACGAGGAGGCAAAGTGGGGGGCTCCCCAGGAGGGGAAGTGGAAGCATCTCCAGGGTTGTCCCACCCTGGGAAGGCACCACGGGAGCTGCCCAGTGTGATGCCAAGGTGGTAACCAACGTGAGAAGCCTCAAGGGTCCCATCCCGGCTCGGGGTGCCAAGCGTGGTGCCAGACCTGAGGGCACATCCAGGCTGACGATGGGGATCCGGACGTGCTTGAGGGTGGCCAGGATGGCAGCACAGGGCTCCCTCCCCTCGCTGCCCTCCGCCTCGGCGCCCAGCACCGCGTCCACCACCGCGTTGTAGGCATCGTTGATCAGCTGGACCTGGCGGGGGGGGGTTGGGTTGAGGGTGAGAAGTGACCCAAGGTGAGCACCAGGAACCCCCCCCCCGCAAAGTGGGACAAGGCACCGAGCACCACGCAGGGATCCCCCTCAGTAAACAAGGGCTGGGAGGGGGTCACAGGGTGAGCAGGAGGTGCCCCCCACCGTGGCACAAGGCATGATGAGGACCTCCCCTCCTCCACCAAGAGCCTCACCTGGAATCGCTGCCAAACAGATGTCCCCTCCCAAACTGAGGCCAGAGGTTGGGGTGGGAGGGGGACACGGCGGGGGGACAGGGCAAGGAGGGAGAGCGGCGCTGGGGGAGGGCAGCGCCCGGAGCCCGGCACGCCGAGCCGCGTGGCCCCGGCCAGGGCAAGGCTCTCGGGTCGCATTCCTGCTGCCGCCGAGCTCCGCCGCTGCCAACAACAACAACGGAGCCGGCGCTTGGCGGGGCCGCGGCAGCGCCCGCTGCGTGTCATGGCATCCCCGCGTGGCCGCAACGCGGCGGGGGGCAGGAAGCCACGGGAAGAAAGCAGCAATAAACCCGACCGCGGCAGCCGCGGGGGGAGAGGGTGGCTTTGGTGGCGAGGGTGGTATTGGTGGCAAGGGGTTTGGTGGTGGTGGTGGTTTTGGTAGTGGTGGGGAGGGTGGTTTTAGTGGCAAGAGGTGGAGGTGAGGGTGGCTTTGGTGGCAAGGGTTTTGGTGGTGATGGTGAGGGTTGTTTTGGTGGTGGCGGTGAGGGTGGGTTTGGTGGTGGTGGTGCGGGTGGTTTTGGTGGCAAGAGGTGGTGGTGGTGGTGGAGGTGGAGGTGAGGGTGGTTTTGGTGTGGTGATAGTGGGTGGTTTTGGTGACAAGAGGTGGTGGTGGTGGTGGAGGTGGAGGTGAGGGTGGTTTTGGTGGTGAGGATGGTTATGATGATGATGGGATTGGTGGTAATGGTGGAGGTGGTGATGGTGATAGGTGATGGTAGTGGTGATGGTGGTGATGATGATGATGGTGGCAATTGGTGGTGGTGGTGGTGATAGTGTGGTGGTGATGATAGTGGTGTTGGTGATGATGATAGTGACGGTGGCAATTGGTGGTGGTGGTGGTGATAGTGGTGTTGGTGATAGTGATGGTGGTGGTGATGATAGTGATGGTGGCAATTGGTGTTGGTGGTGATAGTGGTGTTGGTGATGATGATAGTGATGGTGGTGGTGATGACAGTGACGGTGGCAATTGGTGGTGGTGGTGATAGTGGTGTTGGTGATAGTGATGGTGGTGGTGATGATAGTGATGGTGGCAATTGGTGGTGGTGGTGGTGATAGTGTGGTGGTGATGATGATGATAGCAATGGTGGCAATTGGTGGTGGTGGTGATGATAGTGGTGTTGGTGATGATGATGATAGTGATGGTGGCAATTGGTGGTGGTGGTGATAGTGGTGTTGGTGGTGCTGGTGTCTCGGCAGGGGCTCACCTCGGTGGGCAGGTAGGAGAGGAAGGGGATGTCCATCTTCTCACACTGCGTGGTGAAGTCGCGGTAGAGGGGGTCCGGGGAGCGCTTGGGGTAGAAGATGGTAGGTTCATAGTCCTGCAGGGCAGAGAGCAGAGCGGGTGAGGAGGTGGTGGAGCCTGGCACCGCTCGGGGATGAAGAGGAGGAGGAGGAGGAAGGGAGGAAGATACCCACGAAGATGCGCAGGTGCCGGGCGCACACCAGCCCGATGGCTCCGTTCTGCGCCGGGCCGCAGACCACCAGCACCGTCGGCTGCTTCCGCGGCAGAGAGGGCAGAGGAAAAGCCTGTGGAGAGCAGGTGGGGACACTGTGGCACCCTGAGCCCCGTCCCTGCCCTGCCTCCACCCTAGGGAGGGCAGCCAGAGCTGGGCACGGGGCAAGGGCACTGGGGATTGAGGGGCAAATGGGCTCATAGTAGGGATGCATCTGCTGGGCAGGCAGAGCGGTGGGTGGTGAGGTGGGTATGATGCCCAAGGTGGGATAAGGATGGCACCCAGGGCAGGATAGGGCTCATATTGGGCTGGGGGTGATGCCCATGGTTGGGTGCAGTTGGTGCCCATGATGGGATGAGGATGATGCCCTTAGTGGGGTGAGGACGGTGCCCACGGTGGGATGAGGATGATGCCTGTAGTGGGGTGGGGATGGTGCCCACGATGGGGTGAGGATGATGCCCGTAGTGGGGTGAGGATGGTGCCCACGATGGGATGAGGATGATGCCCGTAGTGGGGTGAGGATGGTGCCCACGATGGGGTGAGGATGATGCCCTTAGTGGGGTGAGGATGGTGCCCACGATGGGATGAGGATGATGCCCTTAGTGGGGTGAGGATGGTGCCCACGGTGGGATAAGGATGCTGCCAGGAGATGAGGATGAGTCCCAGAGTGTAGTGCAAACAGTGCCCACAGCGAGACGAGGATGACACCTATGGTGGAATGCTGGCAGTGCCCACAGTGGAAGGAGGATGATGCCCATGGTGGAATGCCAACAGTCCCTGCAGCTGCATGGGAATGATGTCCATGGTGGGATGGGGAAAGGGCCCAAGGTGGGTTGAGGACGATGCCCAGGACAGGGCTGATGCCCATGCAGGACAGGGCTCCTGGCCAGCGGGCAGGGAGGTGGCAGTGCTGCACGCAGCAGCAGCTGCCCAGGGAGGTTCTGTTTATCCCCTGACAGGATTTTTCCTGCTCACAGAGCCTGGCTCCTGTGCCCGTCCCAGCGCCAGCGACCTGAACAGCATGGCCCAGCCACAGCCATGCTTGCCTGGCCCTGGTCCTGCTCCAGTGCTGCCCATGCTGCCAGCTGCATTCTGACTCCCAGGGCCATGCCAGGAGGGCACAATGCTGGAGACCCTGAGCTGGGATGGAGAATGCCCAAGCTAGGATCCATGGATGATCTCCTAGGCTCAGCCCCATCAGGAGGAGGAGGAGGAAGAGGAGGAGGAGGAGGATGCTTAGCCTGAAGAAGAGGATGTTCAGGACAGCTGGCAGTGATGCCAGGGATGCTATGATGTAGGAGTCCCTAGAGGGGTGGCACTGGGGACAGCTCCAGGGTCCAGAGAGGTTCCAACACCCAAATATTTCCCTGCCCAGGAAACTCCTCTGCCCTTGGAGCAGGGGAGGGCAGGGCACAGCCCAGACACCTCCGACGGAAAAGCTGAGCCAGGCAGGCAAGGAGCTCTTGAGCTCCAAGGCACAAAGCTGCCCTTGATGCTGCCTCCTCCTCCTCCTCTTCCTCACATCCAGCCCCAGCACCCAGTTCTCCCAGCAGCAGGGCAGCATTGCCAGGGCACGGGGGGCATGGGGAGCCCTCCAGTATTCTCCTCCCTGCACATGGCAAGGACAGCCAGTGCCTGGCACTGCCAGCACCCCAGGAAGGGCTGAGCATCCCCTCCCCTCGCCGTGTAACCCCCAGCCCCAGGTGACCTCAGCTCACCCCAGGGGCGAAAATGAAGGATGCCAATAAAAGAATCCACCCAGGGCAGGCTAAAGCCTCGGCAAGGTCAGAGCATCTCTCCCCACCGGGCTCTGCCACCAGCCCCGGCTGTGCCCTGTCCCCACGGTCTGGGACGTGATGGACACCACAGCTGGGAGTGGGAAAGGCCAAGCAGGAGGCCAAGACGAGGGTGGGAGAGTGGCTGGCAGGGAAGCCCCCAGCCCCAGCGGGGTGCCCCCAGCGCCCTCACCTTGGTGACGGCCACGGCACAGGCGTGGCCCCAGATCTCAATCAGCTGCTGCCGCCCAAATCGGTAATCCTCCAGCAGCTCCTTCTCGATGGCCTCAGCCTCCGCCTTGCTGCGGGGGGGGGGGGAAGCAGACACCAGTAAGGACCGCGGCGTGCCCCCCCCCCACACCCACCCTTGGCACCAAGCCCCTTGAGACCTCTCTCTGCCCCTGCTTCTGGGGCAGAGGACGCCCGGGGGGCACTGAGCCAGCGAGCTGGGGGGTTCGTAGGGTTGAGGGTGGGCACAGCCAGCGGGTTGGGGCTGGGGACACTCAGGTCTGGGGGGCTCAGCGCCGTGGGGTGGGGGCTGCCTTCGGTGCGAGGCGCAGCTCTGGCAGCGTCCCCGGGCCGGGGGGGGGGGCCGAGGCTGTTACATAAAGGGGAACAATGCTGCGGTTGTTCCTCCGCTGCCCAGCCCAGGAGCTGGCAGGGCCGAGGAGGCTCCGGGCTGGACGATAATTGCTCACATCTGTTGGCTCACCTGCGCCCAGGGGAACAGCCAGGGCCGGATCCGGCCCCCGCCGGCAGGATGGGGGCAAGTCTGGACCCACAAGAGCCCAGCGCCAGGTTCCTGGTGGCCCAGGGTTAAATATCCTCCAGCCCCATAGTTGGAATTGAGGTGCCCCAGCCCTGGCCAAGCTCCTGCTTTGAGCTGGACACTGACATCTCGCTGAGTTCCCAAGGAAGGGGGGGACCCATCCTGTCCCTCTGCCACCTGCTGCTGTAGTGGTTGCTGCTGGCCCCAGGGGCTGCTTATGGGGCTGGGGTCCCTGGTTGTGGAGTGGCCTCACCGTGTCCAGGCTGATCCCAAAGCCCCCATGCCCCACACCAGGCAGTCCTCTGAGTGTCCTAGCAGGTCCTGGAGACGCCCCCACCCCATTCCCTGCCCATCCTGACTCACCGCCCCCCCTCCCACCCCCCAAACCCATCCCATTCCCTGGCTCTCNTCCTCTGGCTGACCCTTTAGGCATCCCCCAACATTCTCACCACCCCCTGCATGTCCTGGCAGACCCCAGGTGCCCCCAGTACCCTGCTAGACCCCCATAAAAACCTGATCCTGCCCCATCCTATCCCATCCCATCCATCCCCACCCATCCCAGCCCTGTCCCCAATCCTTTGGTGCCCTCTAGTGAATCCCAGCCCAGCCCCAGCCCCACCGCAGGGTCCTGTGGGTGAATGGGGGACGGGGGACGGGGGCGGTGAGGGGACGAAAGTGTCCAACTCCAGCCCCCAGTGCCCCCCACCCCGGTGCCAGCGCAGCTGTGTTGTTGGTCACCCAACAAAAGACACGTTCCGGCTCTGACCCCCCCCCTCCATTTGCTCCGGGAACATTGTCCCCTAATCGCTGCTGGCAGCAAAACCTGGGCCCCGGCCCGGGCTGGCTGCCGCTGTCCTGGCATTGTCCCCAGCGAGGGGGGGGACACACACACTGCACGGAGCTTCCATGCTCCTGGCTCGCTGCCCTCCCGGGGAGCAGCGTCCCCCGCAAATGTCTTGCGGTGCACGGAGCCCTCCCCAGGGGTTGGCAGGTTGGGTTTGGTGCAGGACCTGGGGGGGGTTGCGACACCCCTCAGAGCCCAGGAGAGACCCAACAAAGCCCAAACTGTCCCAGCTCGTCCCAGTCATTGGTGCCTCCCGGGGGGGGACCGTGGGTGGCCGGAGGGGCTGCTGCTGTTTACGGGGAGCAGGCGAGCAGATGGGTGGGGGCTCAAAAGCATCCCTCTCGTGTGTCCCTCCCCCGGCCCCAGGAACAGGGTTCCCCGGGCTCTGCATCCCAGTTCGGCATCCCAGCTCCACATCCCGAATGTGCATCCCTGTTTCGTGTCCCGGCTCCGTATCCCAGTTCCACATCCCATTTGTGCATCCTTTTCTCCCATCCCAGCTGCGGATCCCAGCTCCACACCCCGGCTCCGTATCCCATCTCCGCATCCCAACTCTGCCCTCCCTGGTTCATATCCCAGATCCACATCCCAGCTCCCTGCCCAGCCCTCGGTCCCTCCCGGGCCCATCTCGGCTGCGGCTCTCCCGTATCTCCACCGAGGGACCCCGAAGGCACCGTCCCTGTTTGGGAGCAGGGTGTCCCCGTTCCCCGCCCTGCCACGGCGGCTTCTCCCCCTCCCGGCTCCGCTCGACGCTGGGGCCGCTGCCGGAGCCGTCCCCGCCGCAGCCATGGAGACCCGGGATGCGGTTGCTCTGGCAACGGAGGCTATTTGGGTACCTGCCCCCCTCGCCTCCCCCCAGAGCTCGGGGGGTGCGAGAAGCCGAGGAGGTAGGGAACAGCTTCGAGGGTATCGACTGTCCCGGGGGACACGCGTGGGGACAGCGTCGGGGCACGGAGGTGACGTGCTCCTGCCCGGAGAAGCGTCACGGGATGAGCAGGTGCGGACCCAAGGTAGGGGGGTTTGGAGCAGCGGAGGGTCCTACCTCATCACCGGGACCCGCAGTAACCCCCCCGGGCTTTCCCGCGGGAACCCGGCACTGGCCACGTCCCTGCGGACAGCGGGGACCAGCCCAGGGTAAGCCAGAGGAGGGGACCGGCTGCAGGGGTCCCGGTTGTAGCGGGGAGGGGGGGACCCCGGTAGCGTCGCTGCGGAGCACCGTGCGGTGAGCCCTCGGTACCCCCGCCCCAGGGCTGCCGGTTCTCCATGGGACGGGCAGGTGGGAGCTCCCCGGGAGGGTGTTCCGTTCTCACCTGAGGTACCGGGGAGGGTCCCGGACGGGACCGGTGGCGGAGCTCATAGCGGGCAGCGGAACGGGACAGGGAGAGCCGTGGCAGCGCAGATCCCGCCGCTGCTTAGCGGTGCCGCCCGGGGGGAGGTGGCTCCGGTTTGCCCCCGCCCCGCTTGGCCCCCCCACCTCCCGCCCCCAGCCTCGCTGCATCCACCGGGAGCATCGTCTCGGCCCCCCCGCCCGCGGGCTCAGGGGACGGACACCGAGCAGCAAACACCCAGGGAAAGGAGCGGGGACAGAAACGGTGTCTGTGACCCCCCTCGTCAGCCGCACCGACACCAGGACGTCCCTTTGCCCCCTCCCCCGAGCAACCGGAACGTATCAAAGACTCAAACCGGGTGGGTTTTAGCTTCCCACGTCCCGGGGGGAAGCCACATCGGGGGCGGGGGGGGGGTGTCAGCGACTGCAGGGCGAGCTTGGAGCAGTCCCCACTGATCCCCACAGATCCTCTGCCAGCGCTCAGAGTGGATCCCCCTGATCCTCAATCCCCCCCCGCCCCAGACCCAGAGGGCCAAATCCCCTCAGGAGGACACAGGCAGGGCTGTCAGTGTGGACATCCAAGGCTGTCGTGGGTGTTCTTGGCACCCCCCCACCCTAACCCCAGCTCCCAGCCACCTCCAGCAGCAGCATCCCCCCAACCCCAAACAGCCAAACCCTGACACGGGCTGGGGCAGGCAAGAGTCACAGACAGCCCACGGGTGTCCAAACGGGGATGTGGGGCCAGAAACACACAGGACACTGAGTCCAACACCACAGCTCTGGGGAGGGGTTTAATAACAAGAGGTTGGGACAGGCAACCGCCGGTGCTGGGCTGGGGGGGGGGCAGCGGCAGAGCCGTGCCAGGGCCGTGCTCAGACGTAGTACTGCAGCCCAAACTTCTCGTTGTCCAGCTCGCTGGAGGGGCGCAGGTAGTAGAGCTCCTCGGTCGTGGGGGGCACCCAGCGGTCGGTGTGGAACACGGATTCGCCCACCTGGGGGAGGGGCAGAGCGCTGCCGTGGGTCGGGGCGGGAGGGGGGGAGGGGAGGCGCACACGGGAGCAGCTCTCACCTCCTGGCCCCTTCCAGGTTCTGTGCCCTGGAGGGGGCAGGCAGTGAGCTTCACCCCTCAGGCTGTGCTTGGCCGCTCGGTAGTTAGAAGCAAGAGGGTCCCAAGCCCACCGGGATGGTTGTTCCCACCCCAGCTGCTTCCTGCCCCAGCTGACTCCTGCTCTAGGTTGGGATCAGGGGGCTGGAGCTGCTCTGCTGTGAGCAGAGACTGAGGCAGTTGGGGCTGTTTGGTCTGGAGGGGAGAAGGCTCCGAGGTGACCTTATTGTGACCTTGTAGTATCTTAAGGGGGTTGCAAGAACACTGGGGAGGGACTTTTGAGGCTGTCAGGGAGTGGCAGGACTGGGGGGGGATGGAGCAAAGCTGGAAATGAAAAGAGTCAGCCTGGACATTAAGAAGTTGCTCAGCATGAGAGTGGTGAGAGCCTGGCAGGGGTTGTCCAGGGAGGTGGTGGAAGCCTCATCCCTGGAGGTGTTTAAGGCCAGGCTGGGCGAGGCTGTGTGCAGCCTGCTCTAGGGGAGGATGTCCCTGGGCATGGCAGGAGGTTGGCATTGGCTGATCCTTGTGGTCCCTTCCAACCCTGACTGCTTCTATGGGTTGCTCAGGGAGGTGGTGGAGGTCCCAGCCCTGGAGGTGTTTCAGGCCAGGCTGGGCGAGGCTGTGGGCAGCCTGCTCTAGGGTAGGGTGTCCCTGGGCATGGCAGGAGGTTGGCATTGGCTGAGCCTTGTGGTCCCTTCCAACCCTGACTGCTTCTATTCTGTGATTCTATCCTTCCCCCCAGGCTCAGGTCCTGCTCCTGTTGTTGAGGTTCTTGCCCCTGAGGTTGGGATCCTCCCTCCCTCCCTGGGCCTGGGACCCTGCCCCGGTTGCCTCAGGGATCACCGCGGGGCAGGCTCCGGGACAGCATCCCCCACCCGGGGGCAGCTGAGCAGACACAAACCTGCCAGCCAGGAACATCCTTCATGATTTTGGCCTCCTCATCCAGGTTCTGCCGCAGTATCCGCAGTGTTCTGTGCGAGAGGGGGAGGCTGAGCCCCGAGCAGGAGGCTGCGTTGCCTGCTGAGGACCCCCCCGGCCCGACACCATCCCCCCCGCTCCGGTACCTGCGGTCCGACTCTGCCTGCAGCAGCGGCATCAGCGCGATCCGCGACTCCAGCTCCTCGATCAGCAGCCGCCTGCGGCGGGACAGGGCCGGGGTTAGAGCCCTGGCGGGGCTCTAGGTGAGCACTACCGGGGGCGAGGAGGGGTCCCGAGGACTCGGAGAAAGCAAATCCCGGGCAGGGAACCGCGGGACAGTCGCGGGGACGGTGAGGAGGTAAAGCATCGGTGAGCCCCAGGGAGCAGGGTGTGGGGAGCCGAGGCTGGAGCCAGGAGGGGACCGGGGCGGGGGGGGGGTGAATCGCGGGAGGGTGACCCGGGAGGGGCGGGGAGAGCCCGGGACAGGCTCCGGGACAGGCTCCGGGACGTGCGGCGGCACCTGCGCTCCCGGTTCCACTTGATGAGGGTGTAGTAGCCAATCAAGAGGCTGCCGATGCCAATGGCGAAGAGGCTGTAACCTGCACGGAGCGGTGACGGAGAGAGTAAGGGCTGAGCACCAGAGGCACCGGGGGACACCGGACCGGGACGGGTCGAGCCTCTTCGGCGGAGGAGCTCTCGGCCCCGGCCCCGCTCCCCGGCCGCCGCCCACCTGAGAGGCCTCGGCGCGGGAGGTGCCTCTTGTAGTCGATGGGTCCGTACCCCCCGGGGGGGGGCATGTCCTGCTTCACCTTCGGTGCCGCCATCCCGGCGGCCGCGCACGACGTCACTTCCGCCGCGCTCACCGGAAGTGCTCTGAGGGGTCGTCACGTGACAGCACCGCCGGCAGCGCCTTAAAGGGGCAGCGCCTTAAAGGGACAGCGCCTTAAAGGGGCAGCGCCTTAAAGGGACAGCGCCTTAAAGGGACAGCGCCTCAAAGGGGCAGCGCCTTAAAGGGGCAGCGCCTTAAAGGGACAGCGCCTCAAAGGGACAGCGCCTTAAAGGGACAGCGCCTCAAAGGGACAGCGCATTAAAGGGGCAGCGCCTTAAAGGGGCAGCGCCTCAAAGGGGCAGCGCCTTAAAGGGGCAGCGCCTTAAAAGGTCCGCAGGGACAGAGCCTCAGCGTGGAGGGGTTGGGAAGGACCTCCGAAACTCGCCCAGTCCAACCCTCACCCCTGCTCCAGCAGGGCACCCACAGCAGCTTGCCCAGCAGCACAATGGCCAAGGTGGGGTTGGGAGCTCTGCAGAGAAGGAGCCTCCACAGCCTCTCTGGGCAGCCTGCTGCAGGCCTCCAGCAGCCTCACACCAAGCAGGGTTCTCCTCCTGCTCAGGTGGCACCTCCTGGCTTCCAGCTTGTGCCCATCGTTCTTTGTCCTGGCACTGGATGCCACTGACAAGAGTCTGGCCCCAGCCTCTTGCCCCTCAGCCTTCAGCTCTTGCTGAGCATTGCTCAGCTCCCCTCTGGGGCTGCTCTCCTGCAGGCTCTCAGCCTCTGCTCCTCACAGAGATGCTCCAGGCCCCTCGGCAGCTCTGCAGCCTTTGCTGGACTCTTCTCCCTGTCTCTTTTGGGAGCACAGAACTGGACACAGAAGTTCAGCTGTGCCCTGAGTGGAGCAGAGTAGAGGAGGAGAACCAACCTCAACCTGCTGCCCACGCTCCTGAGGTGGGAGAGAGACCTTTAGCCTTGGGTGAGGAGACCTTTGGCCTTGGCCAGGACACCCACCAGTGAACATGCCCTGGGCAATGTGCCCCCCACCCCCCCCACACTGTGCTTTGCCCCCCCACAGCCAGCACACATCATTGTATCTGTCCAACCTCCCCAGCTCTGGGGGGTCCTAGGAGCAGGACAAGGATCTCCACACCCCCCCCCAGCACTTCACAGCCCCCCAAGGGGCTTTCCAGCTGCTTCAGATCAAGGTCACTCATGCCTTAAGCTCTAATCAGAGGCCATAATCCCTCAGCTGCAGCAAGGACTTAATGACTTTGCAGATGGCACAGCCAATGCCACCCACTGGGACGCTGGGTGGGGGGCAAAGGGCACCCCAGGGAGGGGGGGACATTTGGGTTGAGCCCCACAGCAGCAGCTCCCTGCTTTTTCTGGTGCTCCTTTGCTCCCAGATACCCATGAGATGGGGGAAGGATCCCTGCCCCCCCTGTCCAGAGAGACTTGGGGGGTGTCAGAGGGAAGGGTGAGCCCAGGCATGCCCCATGGTCCTCTCAGGACATGGAAAGCCTCCTGCTGCTTGCCCCATCCTGAACCAAGGTCTTCATCTGCATCTCAGCCCTGGTCAAGCCACATGGGTGCAGGTTGCAGGTCTCTGCTCCCCAGTCAAGAGAGATTTGGAACCAGTGGAGATAGTCCAGAGGAGGCTGCAAAGCTGCTGAGGGGCTTGGAGCAGCTCTGTGAGGAGCAAAGGCTGAGAGCCTGCAGGAGAGCAGCCCCAGAGGGCAGCTGAGCAGTGCTCACAAGAGCTAAAGGCTGAGGGGCAAGGGGCTGGGGCCAGACTCTGCTCAGTGGTGCCCAGGGACAGCACAAGGGGCACAAACTGGCACCCAGGAGGTNTCCTACTTCCAACCCCTACCTGGGCAAGCTGCTGCAGTGCTTCCCACCTCTACCTGGGCAAGCTGCTGCAGTGCTTCCCACCTCTACCTGGGCAAGCTGCTGCAGTGCTTCCCACCTCTACCTGGGCAAGCTGCTGCAGTGCTTCCCACCTCTACCTGGGCAAGCTGCTGCAGTGCTTCCCACCTCTACCTGGGCAAGCTGCTGCAGTGCTTCCAACCCCTACCTGGGCAAGCTACTGCTGGTACCCTGCTGGGTGCAGGCGAGGTTGGATTGGGCAAGCTCCAGAGGTCCCTTTCCAACCTCCACTGCCCTCTCTGCTGAATTAAGGTTCTTGAAGAAAGAAACCAAACCCAAGACCAAAGAAAAGAGGCTGGAAGAAGAGGAAGAAGAAGAAGAAGCAGCAAGCAGACAGCTCCCAGAGTGCCAGACAGGTCTCAAATGGAAATCCAGGGTTTATTGCACAGGTTGCTAAAATCTAAGTACAATAAGGTTTGGGGTTCTCTTGGTTTGGGGTTCTCTGGGTTTGGGGTTCTCTGGGTTTGGGGTTCTCTTGGTTTGGGGTTCTCTTGGTTTGGGGTTCTCTTGGTTTGGGTTTTTTCCTTTTGTTGCCTTTCCTCTTTTTCTTTTGGGTGTCTTTGTCATTATTTTGGTTGCATTTATTGCATGATAAAAGCTTTTACTTGCAACAGCCTCCAAGAAAGGTTCATTATGGCTTGCAAGAACCAAGGGGCTGCTCTAAAAGCCTCTCCCCAGGAGAGAGGGGTCTGGGGGGGGCGGGGAAGCAAAGCAGCTCATGCAGCAGCTTTGCAGCCAAGCAGGTGGAGGGGGTTGGGGTAGGGGGAAGAAGGGTCAGGATGCCCCTGCTGGATGCTCTGCCTGAAGGTGGAGGGAGGTTGGGGGTGGAGGGAGTTGGTTTTTGGTTGGGTTTTGGGAGCAGCAGCTTCAGGCTTTGGTTTGGAGGGAGGCTTTAAAGTAAGGATCAGGGAGGAGATGTTGGAATTGCAGGAGAGGGGGAGGTGGCTGTGGGGCAGCTCTGGTGGCACAACTCAGAGCCCTTAGGAGGGTTCCCTCTGGGACAGCTCTGGCACAACTCAGAGCCCTTAGGAGGGTTCCCTCTGGGACAGCTCTGGTGGCACAACTCAGATCCCCTGGGGGGCTTCCCTCTGGGACAGCTCTGGTGGCACAACTCAGCGCCCTTAGGAGGGTTCCCTCTGGGACAGCTCTGGTGGCACAGCTCAGATCCCCTGGGGGGCTTCCCTCTGGGACAGCTCTAGCGGCACAACTCAGAGCCCTTAGGAGGGTTCCCTCTGGGGCAGCTCTGGTGGCACAACTCAGAGCTCTTAGAAGGGTTCCCTCTGGGACAGCTCTGGTGGCACAGCTCAGATCCCCTGGGGGGCTTCCCTCTGGGACAGCTCTAGCGGCACAACTCAGAGCCCTTAGGAGGGTTCCCTCTGGGGCAGCTCTGGTGGCACAACTCAGAGCTCTTAGAAGGGTTCCCTCTGGGACAGCTCTGGTGGCACAGCTCAGATCCCCTGGGGGGCTTCCCTCTGGGACAGCTCTAGCGGCACAACTCAGAGCCCTTAGGAGGGTTCCCTCTGGGGCAGCTCTGGTGGCACAACTCAGAGCTCTTAGAAGGGTTCCCTCTGGGACAGCTCTGGTGGCACAGCTCAGATCCCCTGGGGGGCTTCCCTCTGGGACAGCTCTAGCGGCACAACTCAGAGCCCTTAGGAGGGTTCCCTCTGGGGCAGCTCTGGTGGCACAACTCAGAGCTCTTAGAAGGGTTCCCTCTGGGACAGCTCTGGTGGCACAGCTCAGATCCCCTGGGGGGCTTCCCTCTGGGACAGCTCTAGCGGCACAACTCAGAGCCCTTAGGAGGGTTCCCTCTGGGGCAGCTCTGGTGGCACAACTCAGAGCTCTTAGAAGGGTTCCCTCTGGGACAGCTCTGGTGGCACAGCTCAGATCCCCTGGGGGGCTTCCCTCTGGGACAGCTCTAGCGGCACAACTCAGAGCCCTTAGGAGGGTTCCCTCTGGGGCAGCTCTGGTGGCACAACTCAGAGCTCTTAGAAGGGTTCCCTCTGGGACAGCTCTGGTGGCACAGCTCAGATCCCCTGGGGGGCTTCCCTCTGGGACAGCTCTAGCGGCACAACTCAGAGCCCTTAGGAGGGTTCCCTCTGGGGCAGCTCTGGTGGCACAACTCAGAGCTCTTAGAAGGGTTCCCTCTGGGACAGCTCTGGTGGCACAACTCAGCGCCCTTAGGAGGGTTCCCTCTGGGACAGCTCTGGCACAACTCAGAGCCCTTAGGGAGGCTGCAGGAAGCCCACAGAGGGCATCAGGACAAAGGATTTACCCTTTGGGCTGGAACCGAGGCTGAGCTGCTCCTCCCCGCAGAGCTTTTCTCTGCCCTTAGGGTTTTTTTTTGGGGGGGGAGGGTTTGAAGTTTTTTTTGTTGTGGTTTTTAGTTTGGGGTTTTTTTTTTGTTGGACTTCAAGAATTTGGTGTTTTTTTGGGGGGGAGGTTTTAAGGTTTGGGGTTTTTGTTGTTGTGGTGGTTTTAGCTTTTTGCTTCCATTTTTTTTTTGGGGGGGGGAGTTGGGTTTTAAGGTTTTTGTTGTTGTTTGTTGTGGTTTTAGGGTTTTTTTTTGTTGTGTTTTAAGGGTTTTGTGGATTTTGTTTTCTTTTGGGGTCTTTCTCTTTTTTTGGGATCCTGTTTGAAGCTTTTTGTCCTTTTTTCCCCTCTT
>WAAF01013366.1:5858-27165 GCA_013400475.1 Tricholaema leucomelas
CTCTTGCTGCAGCCCAGCACAGGGTTGGCTGTCTGGGCTGCATGTGCACACTGCAGGCTCATGTTGAGCTTCTCGTCGACCCAGACCCCCAGGTCCTTTTCCTCAGGGCTGCTCTCAGCCATTCATCACCCAGCCTGTATCTGTGCCTGGGATTGCACCGACCCAGGTGCAGGACCTTACACTTGGCCTTGTTAAACGTCATGAGGTTGGCCTGGGCACACCTCTGCAGCCTGTCCAGGTCCCTCTGGATGGCATCCCTGCCCTCCAGCAAGTCAACTGTGCCACACAGCTTGGTGTCATCTGCAAACTTGCTGAGGGTGCACTCAATTCCTCTGTCCATATCACTGACAAAGATGTTACAGAGCACTGGTCCCAGCACTGACCCCTGAGGAACACCACTTGGCACTGGTCGCCAGGACCGGTATCTTAACTGTACATGAAGCAAACCTCTTCTTCCTTTGCACTAGCAGAGTGAGTGAGCAGGGAAGCTGTGTCAGCTCCAATCCCTTTCACTTGCTCAGACGTGCATAAAGCGCAGTCCCTGCTGGCAGCTCTTCAACGCCTTTTGTTGTAAGTATTTAATTAGAGCCTGACTGAACGCAGTAAACAAACCCAACAGATCTTCATTGCTTCTAAGCAGTAATCATTATCCAGTTGGCACTTCTTTTTGTTTGTTTAAACTGTGGTAGCCTCTACTGAAACCCAGAGTGGATCTAAAGCAGAAAAACTCAAGTCACAGAAGCCAAATTCAAGGACAAAATTCCCTCTCAACTACCTAAGAAACCATAGAACAAGAGGAAAGAATGCAAGTTGCTTTCATGAGGGAGATTAAAATGAAGAGGTGACCCAGAAATCATGGAGCAGCTCAAGTTGGAAGTGACCACAGAGATCATCCACTCCAATCTCCCTGCCATGTGCAGGGACACCTCTCAACCAGACTTGGTTGCCCAAGCCCTCATCCAACCTGGCCATAAACACCTCCAGCGAGGGGGCATCAACAACCACTGAGCAGCCTGTTTCACTATCTCACCACCTTCACAACACACAAATTCTACCCAAGGTACAGTCTGAACCTGCTCTCACTCAGCTTCAAACCATTATCCTATTGCTAGACACCCTCATGGGTTTCAGTTGTGTCAGGGGAGCTTTAGATTGGACACTTGGAAAAACTTCTTTCCTGACAGAGTAGTGTGGCACTGGAACAGGCTGCCAGGAGGGGTCACCATCCTGGAGGTGTTCAAGAACCTGTGGAGCTTCAGGATATGATTTAGTGGCTAACAGTAGTTGGGTTATGGTTGGACTCAATGATCTTAAAGGTCTTTTCCAATCTCAATGATTCTATAATCCTATGAAAAGTCTTTTTACAGCCTTCCTGTAGTTTCCTTTTGGGTATTGGAAAGCTGCTTTATGGTCCACTTGGAGTCTTCTCTATGAGGATGGGCTCCCTCAGCCTATCCTCACAGCAGTGGTGATCCAACTCTTGTGGCTCTCCTGGACTCATTAAAGATCACTAAGTGACATTTGCTCCCACAGACAGCAGGTATCAGGGCAAAGCCTCAAGTTATGTCATTTGCAGCATGCTAGAAGGTAACTTTTTTATTGCTTCTAGAAATTTGATCTCAAACATCCCAACAATCTGCTCAGTCAACTGCCATCACATCCCACCAATATTCCACAATTAATTAATCATCAACCTCAGTGACTTGATCCTTTAATATGAGTCTGTCACTCCAAGTAAGCACAAAACCAGGGTAAGTTACAATTTTGGGGCAGTAAGATTCAGTATCTTTCATCCTTCCCTACTCTGACAAGTCTCTCTGATACACTCACATGTTGTAACTCCTGGAAGCGAATTGAACTTTTTAAAGAAAGCAATAAAAGGGAACTAGAAGTTCCTAACAGTTCACAGCCCCTGCAGATTAAGTCATAATCCTCCAGAACTACTCCAAACAGTCATCTGCCCCTTCGTTTTAACTCCCTCCAGGCACTCATATATGACTCTATAGAGTCCGTGGCTACATGGATGTTATTTCTGAGCCACTCAGTACAAGAAAGACTGTAGGGAACTGCTCGAAAGAGTCCACCACAGAACCACAGAGCTGCTGCAGGAAGTGGAAGCTCTCCTGGGAGGCCAGGTTGAGGGAGCTGGGGCTGGGAGCTGGCAGCAGAGGAGCCTGAGGGCTGCCCTCAGTGCTGTGCTAAAGATGTGCAGGGCAGTGTCAGGAGGACACAGCCAGGCTCTGCCTGTGGGTGGCCAAGGGCAGCACAAGGGGCACTGGGGGCAAGCTGGAGCAGAGGAGGTGCCATGGGAACAGGAGGGGAACCTTTGTCAGTGTGAGGGTGCTGGAGCCTGGAGCAGGCTGCCCAGAGAGGTTGTGGAGTCTCCTTTTGTGAAGACTTTCCAAACCCATCTGGATGTGTTCCTGTGTGCCCTGCCCTGAGTGACCCTGCTCTGGCAGGGCTGGGGTAGACTTTGTGATCTTTAAAGGATCCTTCCAACCCCTTACATTCTGTGATTTTAATAGTTCTGAGATTAAGATAAATTAATTGGACTAACTGCTTATGCTCTGTGTATGCTTATATTCATAGCATCACAGAATGCACCAGGTTGGAAGGGATCCTCAAAGCACAACTTGTCCAAACTCCCATGCATTCTGCAGGGACACCTCCACCTAGAGCAGCTTGCTCAGGGCCCCGGTAGCAGGTCCACGTGCAGCCACTCAAATCCACTAACTGCTGCTGCTGCCTCCCTTTCCTTCCCAGAAAGGAAGTGAGGCTCCTGGATTCTCAGCCAAAAAGTTCAGTGTGAACATGGGACACAGAGGTTTACTGTCCCTCCAAGAGCAGGCTGAGAGGAGACCTCATTGATCACTATTAGCTACCTGAAAAGAGGCTGGGGCCTCTCCTCCCAATTAAATAACAGCAGGACATAAGGAAATGGCCTCCAGCTGTGACCTGGAAGGTTTAGGTTAGATATTACAAGGAGGTTTTTTTCCTGCAGGAGTGGTCAGAAATTGGAACAGGCTGAGCAGGGAGGTGGAGTCACCATCCATATGGTGTACACATAACCCCTCTCCCAGGCCTTGTCAAAAGTCCCTCCCCAGCTCTCCTGCAGCTCCCTTCAGGAACTGGCTTGTTTTTTTCTGTCTGTTCGGGTGTGTTTTGGCAGGGGGTGTTTAGTTTGGGGGTTGTTTGTTTCTTTGTGGTTGAGTTTGTTTGGTTGTTGTTGTTTTCTTTTGTTTGTCTGTTTTGTTGTGGGTTTGGTTGGTTGAGTTGGGTTTTTTTTTGCTTACTGATGAAACTTTTTGGGTTCCTAAACCCTGAAATAAAGCAAGTTTCAAGAGTGGCTGATATCAAAGCTCCTACCACTACTCACAGGTTTTAATTCCATAGAGCAAGTAGCCAAGCTACAGAGTAATCATTTACAGAGCACAGAGTCACATTTCACCAAGTCTACTTGAGATGTGTCCCTGGCCATGGCAGGGGGATTGGAGTGGTGTTCAAAGCCAGGTTGGATGAGGCCTTCAGCAACCTGCTGTACTGGGAGATGCTCCTGCCTATGGCAGAGGGGGGTTGGCACTGGGTGAGCTTTGAGGTCTATTCCAACCTAAACCATTCTATGATGCAAGTTAGCATCATAACCATTCTAATTGTGCAAGTTAGCACTGCAGAGATACTAACAGCAGAAATGCTTACAGTTCATTCCTGGGAAAAAAAAAACAACCAGCCAAAAAAAACCACAACAAAAACCTCAACCAAGACCACAACACACTGCAGTGAGAATCTGAAACTACACTGAAGTGGAGAACAGGTTTTACCTGGCAAAATCATGGCCTTTCCTGGGCAACAGTGGAGTACTTCAGATGTTTTCTGTCCACTGGCATTGAGATAAGCATAGAGTCATAAAATCAACCAGAAAGAGAAGAGACTTCCAAGCTCATCCAGCCCAACCTAGCACCCAGCCCCAGCCAATCAACCAGACCATGGCACTAAGTGCTCCATCCAGGCTTTGCTTCAACACCTCCAGGGATGGCAACTCCACCACCTCCCTGGGCAGCCCATTCCAATGCCAATCACTCTCTACTGGACACCTTCCAGTACCTCAACATCTCTCTTGACTGCACGAGCCCACAACTGGACACAGCACTCAAGGTGTGGCCTGAGCAGTGCTGAGCACAGGGGCAGAAGAACCTCCCTTGTCCTGCTGCCCACACTGCTCCTGAGCCAGACCAGGATGCCACTGGCTCTGCTGCCCACCTGGGCACACTGCTGCCTCATCTTCAGCTCCTCTCTACCAACACCCCCAGGTCCCTTTCTGCCTGGCTCCTCTCAGTCACTCTGTCCCCAGCCTGTAGTGCTGCTTGGGGTTGTGGCCAAAGTGCAGAAACCTGTACTTGGCCTTGTTCAGCCTCATCCCATTGGCCTCTGCCCTTCCATCCAGCCTGTTCAGGTCCCTCTGTAGGGCTCTCCTACTCTCCAACAGATCAACACCTACCCCTAGCTTGGTGTCATCTGCAAACTTACTGACGATGGACTCAATCTCCTGCTCCCGATCATCAGAAAAGATATTGAACAGGACCCATCTGGGGAAGCTACACTCAAAAAGAACTATAAATCAGGTCCTTCACATTTGCAACTCCAAAACCAAAGTAATAAAAAGCACAAGGGCAGATATGAAAAAACCCTGAAGGAAATGATCACAAAAGCAGCTGAAACAGCTGTTTTAATAGTTCTGTAGGAAAAGAATTATTGCCTTCAAGCCCAAACTAGTAAGTTGACAACAGGCAGATTATTAAGATCTATTAAGGCAAAATAAAGAGGGCAACAGAACAAATAAACTATTCTCAAAGGTGATTAACTTACAAAGTAAGTCTTAAAAAATATTTGAGATGTGCTTTGCTGGAAGCCAAAAATCAACCACACAGGTGTGCCCTGAGGAACAGGAAAGACAAGCAAAGACAAGTAGGAAGGAATAGTTCCATTGTCAGTCAACACTTGATGGTTGTAAAAACAACTGAAAGGCAATTATCAATACAGAAACCAGAAAAGAGGCACAGAAACCAGGTACAAATGGTCTACAACAACAGCTGTTTACAGATCAGCAGCCGAAGGGGCTCCAGGAGAGCTGGGAAGGGACTTGTGACAAGGGCTGGGAGTGACAAGATAAGGGACAATGGCTTAGAGCTGGGAGAGGGGAGACTGAGACTGGAGATGAGGAAGAAATTCTCAAGAGTGAGGGTGGTGAGACACTGGCACAGGCTGCTCAGGGAGGCTGTGGATGCCCCTGCCTGGAGGTGTTCGAAGCCATGTTGGATGAGGCCTTGAGCAACGTGTGGTGGTGGGAGGTGTCCCTGCCCATGGCAGGGGGTTGGAACTGGATGCTCTTGAAGGTCCCTTCCAACACAACCCATTCCAGGATTCTGTGATTTTTCCAGTGCAGTTGTTTTACTTACTCTGCACAAGCTCTCTAGCATCTATTGCTATGAACTGAAGTAGCCATTGTTTTGTGTGTTACAAAAACGTTCTTGCTATATCCAGTCAGCTTTGGCTGCAAAATTGGATTTATGGAATTTGTACCTATACAAGCAAAGAAAGAACAAACCTGGCTTTGACACAGAGGCAGGATGGCAACCTGACAGCAGAGTTCTGTGTTAAGTGCTATGAGTCAAGACTTAATTCTCTCAACATCCAAAATTCAAACTCAACATTATAAAAAATTAAGAATGTTGAAGTGTTTTAAAGCACTGATGTGGAAGAAATGAAGCCACAGTATGTCTAGAAAGAAATTAAGCTCAGAAAGCAAGAGGGAAGGTAAGCAGGACAGAAATCTAACTACCATGAGGACAGCAGCTTGGGGAACAGCTCCTGCTTTACTGAAATGCATTTCTTCCAAAACACACAGACTGGTGTCTGCTGTTCTTGCAGGAAAAGTGGGAAAGGAGATGGACAGGAAAAGGGAATGGAAATTAAAGTACCAAAAATTGTCAGACATGAACCACAGGAAGGCAGCTGTCATCTGAAGGTAGAGCAGGATTGCTTCTCAAAATCAAGGAAAACAGCAGGAAATACAAAGCACTTCAGTGTCAGAGGAAAGAACTGGTCTGGCTCAGGGAGCTCAGCAAGCTGCTCTTACACAAGCTCTTCAATAGGGCTCCTAGTAACATTATGCCTGACCTCATACGATCATAGAGTTGTTTGGGTGGGAAAACCCTCCAAGATCATCCAGTCCAACCTTCATCCCAACACCACCGTGGCCATTAAACCATGTCCAAGGTGCCATGGCCACAGGCTTCTTGAACACTTCCAGACATGGGGACTTCAGCACCTCCCTGGGTAGCCTGTGCCAATCCCTGACCACTCTTGCACCTTTTTTCTCATCTCCAACCTATCCCTCCACTGGCACAATTTCAGGACATTTCCTCTCCTATCACCTGATCCTGGGGAGCAGAGCCCAACCCCCACCTCACCACAGCCTCCTTTCAGGGAGCAATGACGTCTCCCCTCAGTCCCCTCCAGACTAAACAAATCCAGTTCCTTCAGCTGGTCACCATAAGAGGCTTCTTGTCCTGAAGAGGTTTGGAAAGGATTATTTGCAGCTTCCATTGCCTGACAGGTGAGCGGTATCCATCTAGCACTGCAGTATAGGACATAATAAGCAATTACACTGGTAGGAAGCCCAGTGAAGCCCACAGGCAGTTTAGGGACTGACTGACAGACACTGGAAAATGAAAAAGCATCTGGAAAGATGAAAGGCTTCAAGCAGAAGCCTGCACTGCTTCATAACTTGTGTGTACAACATCCCAAACTGACCCATTCCCAGCAGACAAATGGGAACAGATCCAAGGAAACAGTTGGATCTAGGAAATGCCATTAGCATCACTGCTCTGACCTCACTTCAGACAATCATAGAATTGTTTCACTTGGAAAATACCTCTAAGATTGAGCCCAACCACAGAATGGCCTAGGCTGGAAGAGACCTTAGAGATCATCTAATCCAACCTCCCTGCCATGGGCATGGACACCTCTCAACTAGCCCAGCTTACCCCAGGCCCCATCCAACCTGGTCCCCTCCAGGGAGGGGGCATCCACAACTTCTCTGGACAATCCATTCCAGTCTTCCTAATATCCACTCTAAATCTATTCTACTTCAGTTTAAACCCATTTCCTCTTGGTCCTGTCAGTGGACACCCTTGTAAAAGTCCCTCTCCGGCCTTCCTGTAGGTTCTCCTCTCATATTGGATAGCAATTATAAGGTCCCCTCAGGCTCTTCTCCAGGCTGAACAATTCCAGCTCCTACAGCCTATCCTCACAGCAGAGGCAGTCCAGCCCTTAGGTCACCTTTGTGGCCTCCCCTGGACTTGTTCCAACAGATCTGTGTCTCTCTTATGGTGAGGACACCAGAACTGGATGCAGTATTCAAAGTAGAATCTCACAAGAGCAGAGTAAAGGGGCAGAATCCCCTCTCTTGATCTGCTGGCCACTCTCCTCCTGATGCATCCCAAGATACAGGTGGCCTTCAGGGCTGCATGAGCACACTGCCAGCTCAGGTTCAGCCTCTCATATATTATTAACTCCAAGTCCTTCTCATCAAGCCAACATCACCACAGCCATGAAGCCACATCCCCAGGTGCCATGCCCACGTGTTCCCTGAACACCTCCAGGGATGGTGACTCCACCACCTCCCTGGGCAGCCTGTGCCAATGCAAATATTCCAAAGAAGGATGTGCAAGACACATTGAGATGCCTGGGTTTAGAGAAGGCACACACTGGAACCACTCCTCAGAAGCCAGATACTCAGTCTAGGCACCACAGCTAGGCAGTTAGTTACAACATCATGCAAAACACACCACATCTGTTTTCCCCCCATTCCAAAGAAACGGATCTTCTAGTGCAAAGACACAAACATAAAGTGGGATCTGATGTCAGTGAGGAAACCTATGACATTGCACAGCAAAGAGGAACTCTCCACAGAGCTACTAACACGTTGTGCTGACTTCAGTCTCCTTGCTGGTACCACCACATGAGGTACCACTCTGCAGAACACGCTGTTAAAACAGTTCCCAACCCCTCAGCAAATGAAGAAGTCAGGCAGCTCCTGGCAGTCTGTACTGCCTCTTCTGCTGGCAGATGTGGTGTCAAAGGAGTTTTGTAAGAGAACACAGCCTCCAGAAAGGACTGGCATCTTCGAGGAGACAGCACTGGCCTGCAGTCATCTGCTGCTAAGATATACTTAATGTTATTTCACTGAAATGACACTTGGGATGCAGCTGTTTCCTCCTCTTTTCCTGTACATAATTCCATACAAGATGATCAGAGGGCTGGAGAACCTCCCCTGTGGGGACAGGCTGAGAGAACTGGGGTTGTTCAGCCTGGAGAGAAGGCTCCAGGGAGACCTTAGAGCTACATTTCAGTATCTGAAGGGGACCCACGGAAGGCTGGGGAGGGACTGTTAAGGAGGGCTTGCATTGATAGGGCAAAGAGCAATGGTTCAAAACTGGAGCAGGGCAGATTTAGGTTGGACATTAGCAGCTAGCTGTGAAACACTGGAACAGACTGCCCAGAGAGGTGGTTGAGGCCCCATTCCTGGAGACATTCAAGCCCAGACTGACCCAGTCAGGAGATGTCCCTGCTCACTGCAGGAGGGTTGATCAAGATGACCCCTGAAGGACTCTTCCAACCCAATGCAATCAGTAAATATTTCATAATTTAATCTTGACCTAGAATATTAAACAACTTCTGTTTGACTTCACATTTGGACATATGGTCAGCTTGAAGGAGCATGTGAGATATATCTTAGAGCCACAGAAGCCAAGAAGCTGTTTCAGCTTGCAATTGCTATGTCTGTTGGTGATCTTGAGGCAGATTTAACTGATAAATACATACAATACCTAACCTGGTGGTTTACAGCTGGGAACAAGAATTCCATGCAGCCATGAAAATTTAGAACTAGAACATAAATCACAGGATATTAGGGGTTGGAAGTGACCTCCAAAGATCATCCAATCCAACCCCTGCTGGAGCAGGATCACCTGGGGCAGGTCACGCAAGAACACATCCGGATGGGTCCTGAAAGTCTCCAGGGAAGGTGTGTGCTGGTTTGAGGCTAACTGGAATATTTTAATGAAATATACTAGGTTACTGCTGTGAAAAGAAAATAGTGATGTCTGTACTACCCACTGGATTGCTGAGAGTTATAAAAGCACAGAAACAAAGTTTCTCAGTCTGTGCCTGCTGCTTGCAGTGTTAACTGTCTCTGCCTGAATCTGTGTAACCTGATCTCATCATTCTCCTTCTAACCTCTCATCAGCTTTTGGCGTCTCATCCCTGCACCTGAGCCCTATGAGACAAGGCAGGGGGTGGGAAGAAAGAGGGGAGTTAGTTCAGAGCCTTCCTGGGCAGTCTTACTGCTAGGGAGGGATTCTGAATTTCTGTATTACTTCTAACTTGTACATAATTGTAAATCTCTGTATATAAATTGGGTGAACATGCTTGGAAATATGTGCTGTAAAACACAGCTTCTGCTTAACTTCCAGCCAGCTGAGCTGGTCTGCTGATTCAAAGGGGGAGGAGGGAAACTCCCAAACCACCACAGAAGGAGACTCCACAACCTCTCAGCCTGCTCCAGGCCTCCAGCACCCTCACACCAAACGAGTTTCTCCTCAATTTGAGGTAAAACTTCCTGGGCTCCAGTTTGTGTCCATTGCTCCTTGTCCTATCCCAGGACACCACTGCACAGAGCCTGGCCCCTGCTTCTTGACACCCACCCCTCAGGTATTTGTAACCACTAATCAGATCCTCTCTCAGCTTTCTCCTCTCCAGGCTAACCAGCCTCAGGGCTCTCAGCCTTTCTTCACAGCAGAGAAGTTCCAGTCCCTTCAGTATCCTTGTAACCTTGGTTGGACTCTATAACAGTTTTTCTCTGAAGCCAACTTTTTAGGCTTCAGTTCTCCAGCTGAGATAAGTTAAAAAGAAACAATAAATGAATGACCTCCAACCAACTCAACTAGTACCTGTGTAAAACCTTCATCTTTTGCAAAATAAGGCAATTTCGAGCTGTCAAATGATCATCATTGGAAGGCCTAGACCAGGAGCAGTGTGACCAGCAGGACAAAGTAGGTTCTGCCCCTGTGCTCAGCACTGCTCAGGCCACACCTTGAGCGCTGTGTCCAGTTCTGGGCTCCTCAATTCAAGAGAGCTTTTGAGGTGCTGGAAGGTGCCCAGAGAAGGGCAGCAAGGCTGGGGAGGGGCCTGGAGCACAGCCCTGTGAGGAGAGGCTGAGGGAGCTGGGGGTGTGCAGCCTGCAGAAGAGGAGGCTCNTAATGCATTTCACCTTACTTGCTATTTTACCTCAGAGACATTCTCACATTCTGCAGCTCCCTGACAGGAGGTTGCAGTGAGGTGGGTGTCAATCTCCTCTCCCTAGTATCAGGGGAAAGAAGAAGAGGCAATGGCTTGGAATTGTGCCAGGGGAGGGTTAGACTGGAGATGAGGAAAAATGTCTTTGCTGCAAGAGTGGTCAGGAATTGGCACAGGCTGCCCGGAGAGGTGGTGGAGTCCCCATCCCTGAAGGTGATCAATAAACCTGTGGCCACGGCACTGTGGGATGTGGTTTGATGGCCATGGTGGTGCTGGGCTGAAGGTTGTACTCTATGATCCTGGACCAAAACAATTCTCTATGATCTCCCACCAAAACAATTCTATGATTCTATGCAAAGACCTGAGAGATGGAGTTTTAAACTGAAATGTGGCCTGGCCTCTAACTCTGGCAATGTGAATGTAATGAGCTCACTAAAGACACAGAAATGGATTTGTTAAGATCAGTGCAATGAAAGCAAATCATCTTTTTCTCTACAGAGAAAAGAGGTCTTTGTAAAGAGCCCTCTGCTGCCTTACCTCCAGGTCACAGCTGTACTCCATGCCATCCAGAAGCACCACTTTACACGGCACAGTTTTGATTTTCTTGGGAGCCTTCTGTGGAAGGGTTTCTGCTTTCATTTCGGCTGTCTGCACTTCTTTTGTCTCCCTTTTTTCTTCTCCTCCTTCTTGTTTTTCTTCCTTTTCCTCTGCAACTTTCTCTACTTCCACTTCTTTCCCATCCTCTTTGGCAGGCTATATAGAACCCAGTGAAATAATGACAAACTCAGGAGGGTGCTTATACATTTCTTTTAGAAGCTAAAGATAAGAAGTTATGTAAGCTAATAATAAGGTTAATGTTAAGCTCCCATTGAAGTTATGCATCCAGTATGTGATTAATAACCAGTGTTAAGGTCCTCCTTTGGGGACCAGAGAGTCTTGCTCTTCAACCAGCCTTTCTTTTCATCCCCTCTCCTTGAAATGAGATAATTGTAAATGTTTTACTGCCTTTTCTTCCCTCTAACAGAAACAAATGTAACAAGGAGTTCCAGGAGCTATACAGACCTAAAAGAAGTGTTTATGAAAGTCAAGTCTCACAAAAAGCTCAGAATGGTTCAGAATGGTTGAGGTTAGAAGGAACCTCTTGAGAACCCCTAATGCCTCTAGAGCTACCTAGAAGAGTTTGTCCAGGACCATATCCAGCAGGGTTTGAGTGTCCTCACAAACCTGTTGCAGTGTTGGACCCATCAACCTCAGCAGAAAATATTTTCCTGTGATGTATGTAGACGGAATTTGATGGTTTGAATTTGTGCCCACTGCCTTATTGCACTTCATGCCACTGAGAAGAGTCTGGCTCCTTCTCATTCCTTCCCTTCAGGCAGGTTTATACAATACACTACTAAGATTGATCCTTCTCTCCTCAGGTTAAACAGTACCAGCTCCCAGCCCCCCCTCACATGGAAGGTTCTCTGTCCTTCATCATCTTCACCACTCTAGAATATCAGGTCTGAGCATGAATATCTGAGTGTAGCTTCTCTAAAAGCACTGCAGAAGGTGGGATTTACCTCCTAGAAATCACTGCCCTGCCTGATCCATCCTAAGTAAAGGCTAACAAAAAGTGAGATAAGGACTCAGACATATTCCATCTGTTATTTGTTGTGGTACAGTCACTAAGGAGGTATCCACACTTCAGAGACAAAGCTGACTTAAGAGGCTTCTCCTCTTATCCCTGCTCTTTTCTGCCACAATGATACAGTTCAGAGTTCCTTTCAACTATGGCCAAATGTGAGTACACTAAAACTGGACATGTAGAGTGACTGGAGTGAAAAAAGACCTGTTACAGAGCAGGCACATTTTTAATCAGCCATACTACTCTTAGCTATACCAACTTAACTGCACAAGAGGCCAGACAGAAGCTGTCGTTTTGACCTGACAGGACCCTAACAGAACTTTACAGGAATGCCATAAATCCTGACTCTGGTCTCATTACAATTACCTCAAAGCATTTATTGGCCTTCCCACACCTACCTGTGTCTCAGCAGCACTGATGGAGTGGTTTTTCTCTTTGCCTGCTTTAGCATTATGCTGATTTTCATCTGCTGCTTCTTCTGAGCTCTTTCTTGGCTGAGCCACCCCCTCTGGTGTCTGGCATTCAACTTCTTCAACTACTTGCTCTTCCCCTGTGGTCTTCTTCTTGGGCTCCTCTTTGGGCTCTGCCAAGGTGTAGGACTTTTGTTTCTTAAGCCAGGGGGGAAGGAAACGAGAGAGGCCCTTGCTTTCAGATGAAGCTTTTTCCTTCTTCTGGCTGCTTGGGCTGCTTGGGCTAGTCGGTGCTGCAACAGGGGAAGAATCTTGAGCTTCTTCAGAGGATGTGCCACTGGACTTTTGATTGTCTGGAGCCTTTGCTGCTTCTTCAGGCTTGTCCTTGGCTTTGTCTGGTCCCAGCTGCTCAGAATCTTTCTTCACTTCAGTCTCTGAGCCAACTTCAGTCGTCATTGTCACAACTCACACTAAAAGAAGCGACGAAAATAGCTTTGTTATGTAGCATCTGACTTTTACATTATTTGCAGTAGTTTAGTAATACTAAAAATTATATCATATTAAAAAGTATTTGCAGTAATAACCTACAAGAATCTCTAGCAAAAGCTTCTGACCTTTACAATACTTGCAGCAATTTGCAGTAATAATCTCCAAGATTTTCTGACTTTTACATTATTTGCAGTACTAATCCACAAGAGTTTCTAAATTAAACCTACTGGGGTTGAAGAAATACTTATTTTTACACCTCAGCTGACAAGTAAAACCAGTAAACCAAAACTAAACTAAGCGGTAAAGTAAAACCCAGCGCTCTGTAGATAAAGATTTTGACAGCAGTGGGTCCACCAAGAGCTTCCTTCTCATTGACAAACATTTAAATGTGCTCACTAAAATGCATTTGGTTTATTATAAGCTACTCCTAATAATATCAGCCAAGATTATTCCATGAGTACTTTCAGTTCTCTTTCTATGAGGCTCCTTGGCTGACCCAGGAGCACAAATTTCACAGTCTCACAGTATCACCAAGGCTGGAAGAGACCTCACAGATCATCAAGTCCAAGCTGTTACCACAGAGCTCAAGGCTAGACCATGGCACCAAGTGCCACGTCCAATCCTGCCTTGAACAGCCCCAGGGACGGCGACTCCACCACCTCCCTGGGCAGCCCATTCCAGTAGCCAATGACTCTCTCACTGAAGAACTTTCTCCTCACCTCAAGCCTAAACTTCCCCTGGCGCAGCCTGAGGCTGTGTCCTCTTGTTCTGGTGCTGGCTGCCTGAGAGAAGAGAGCAACCTCCTCCTGGCTACAACCACCCCTCAGGTAGCTGTAGACAGCAATAAGGTCTGCCCTGAGCCTCCTCTTCTCCAGGCTAAACAATCCCAGCTCCCTCAGCCTCTCCGTTTCAGAACATCACCCACCTCCTCTCCTCTAACTGGCAGATAAACCCCACTTACCACTCAGTGACACGTTAATGCAACCCGAGTTTTCACAGGACAGAGAGCATCCTTCCTTTGCACACTAAGAAATGCCAGCCAAGGTGAATGCCTCATGCAGTTAAGTAGCACACTGCTTTAAACCACATTTCAGGCCAACTGGAAACTAGTTTAGATCACAAGGCAGCAGCATTTTGCCTCAAGGCTTCTAAAGCATGTTCATTAGGTAGTCCAAAATAAAAGGTAAATTGAGTCTTTCCCAAGAAGAAAAAGAAGGGGGGGGGGGGGATTAAAACAAAATCCCACTGAAAGCACAGAGCTAAGGCCCTGAGTGCCAAGACCCAAACAGTCAAGGCTCCCAGAGAGACAAGGCCCCCAGAGAGACAAGGCCCCCAGAGAGACAAGGCCCCAGAGAGACAATGCCCCAGAGAGACAAGGCCCCAGAGAGACAAGGCCTCCAGAGAGACAAAGCCCCCAGAGAGACAAGGCCCCCAGAGAGACAAGGCCCCCAGAGAGACAAGGCCCCCAGAGAGACAAGGCCCCCAGAGAGACAAGGCCCCCAGAGAGACAAGGCCCCCAGAGAGACAAGGCCCCCAGAGAGACAAGGCCCCCAGAGAGACAAGGCCCCCAGAGAGACAAGGCCCCCAGAGAGACAAGGCCCCCAGAGAGACAAGGCCCCCAGAGAGACAAGGCCCCCAGAGAGACAAGGCCCCCAGAGAGACAAGGCCCCCAGAGAGACAAGGCCCCCAGAGAGACAAGGCCCCCAGAGAGACAAGGCCCCCAGAGAGACAAGGCCCCCAGAGAGACAAGGCCCCCAGAGAGACAAGGCCCCCAGAGAGACAAGGCCCCCAGAGAGACAAGGCCCCCAGAGAGACAAGGCCCCCAGAGAGACAAGGCCCCCAGAGAGACAAGGCCCCCAGAGAGACAAGGCCCCCAGAGAGACAAGGCCCCCAGAGAGACAAGGCCCCCAGAGAGACAAGGCCCCCAGAGAGACAAGGCCCCCAGAGAGACAAGGCCCCCAGAGAGACAAGGCCCCCAGAGAGACAAGGCCCCCAGAGAGACAAGGCCCCCAGAGAGACAAGGCCCCCAGAGAGACAAGGCCCCCAGAGAGACAAGGCCCCCAGAGAGACAAGGCCCCAGAGAGACAAGGCCCCAGAGAGACAAGGCCCCAGAGACGAGGCCCCAGAGACAAGGCTTGATCTGCAAACCCAATCGTTGTTCTGTTTCTTTGTTAGTTTAAACTTCAGTATCAAATCCAAACCATTCCCCAGTGGGGAAATTCAAAGTTAGGATCTTCATGGTGCCCCCTGGGTACTGATACTCCATTCAGGAGAGATGTTGAGGTGCTGGAAGGTGTCCAGAGAAGGGCAGCAAGGCTGGGGAGGGGCCTGGAGCACAGCCCTGTGAGGAGAGGCTGAGGGAGCTGGGGGTGTGCAGCCTGCAGAAGAGGAGGCTCAGGGCAGAGCTCATTGCTGTCTGCAGCTCCCTGCAGGGAGGCTGTAGCCAGGTGGGGTTGGGCTCTGCTGCCAGGCACCCAGCAACAGAACAAGGGGACACAGCCTCAAGCTGTGCTGAGGGAAGTATAGGCTGAATGTTAGGAGGAAGTTCTGCACAGAGAGATTGATTGGCACTGGAATGGGCTGCCCAAGGAGGTGGTGGAGTCACCGTCCCTGGAGGTGTTGAAGCCAAGCCTGGCTGGGGCACTTAGTGCCATGGTCTGGTTGACTGGACAGGGCTGGGTGCTAGGTTGGGCTGGATGAGCTTGGAGCTCTCTTCCAGCCTGGCTGACTCTATGATTATTTATCTGCCTCACAGGCAGGTTTCCATCAGACTGGCTGCTGAGATGGAAGAACTAAAGGCACACATTAGCACCCCAGTTTTGAAGCTGCTACCAGTCCAATGACATTTTGGTATCACTTTCATACCTTACACTGAATTGTTACTGTACAGTCACAGGTATCAACGGCAGATCAGTATCTGCACACGTTCAATACCTTCATCAATGCTATAGACAACAAGACTGAGGGCACACTCAGTGGGTTTGCTGATGATACCACACTGAGTGGTGTAGTTTATAAGTCTTAAGGACAGGATGGAAGCCACCCAGAGGGACCTGAACAGGCTGAAGAGGTGGGCTCAGGAGAACCTTATGACGCTCAGTAAGGTAAACAGCAAGGTCCTGCACCTGGGCTGGGGCAATCCTCAGTACCAATCCAGTCTTAAGGATGATGAGATGAGCCCTGCAC
Organism: Tricholaema leucomelas; assembly: GCA_013400475.1. NCBI lineage: Eukaryota > Metazoa > Chordata > Aves > Piciformes > Lybiidae > Tricholaema lacrymosa > Tricholaema leucomelas. The sequence goes on from WAAF01013366.1 coordinate 21,927, forward strand.
AAAAGGACTTTGGAGTGCTGATGGGGGAGAATCTGGGCAGGAGCCAGCAATGAGCACTGGCAGCACAGAAGACCAAAGGCAGCCTGGGCTGCATCCAAAGCAGTGTGGGCAGAGATGGAGAGAGGGGATCCTGCCCCTCTGCTCTGCTCTGGGGAGACCTCACCTGCAGGGCTTGGTCCAGCTGTGGGCCACCAGCACAGGAGAGACATGGACCTGGTGGAGACAGTCCAGGAGGTCACAAAGATGAATAGAGGGCTGGAGAACCTCTCTTATAAAGACAGACTGAGAAAATTGAGGGTGTCCAGCCTGGAGAAGACTCCAGACAAGCAGATCAAGTCACCAGGTTTATCTGGAAATGGCTTTTTATCAGCTGCGATTCAGCGCTGACAGGGGAGGCCTTGTAGGAAAATGAAGTGGGAAGCAGAAAGCACTTGTCTCCAAAGTGACACTGAGAAGAAACAAATCAAGTTAGGTTGAAAATTTACAGTTCTAGACCTCAATTGCATCTGAGCAATTAGAGGAAGGGAAGCAGTCTTGAGGAGGATTTGAGGGTGCTGAAAAACTCATCATGAAGCCCAGAGCCAGCTGTGTGCTGGCTGCAGCCAGAGCAGGGAGAGCAGCTGCACAGGGAGGGGATTCTGCCCCTCTGCTCTGGGGGACCTCACCTGCAGCACTGCCTCCAGCTCTGGGTTCCCCAACACAAGAAGGACCTGGAGATGCTGGAGAGGGTCCAGAGAGGGCCACAAAGCTGATCAGAGGTCTGGAGAGCCTCCTCTGTAGGGTTAGACTAGGAGAGTTGGGGCTGCTCAGCCTGGAGAAGAGAAGGCTCCAGGGAGACCTCAGAGCAGCCTTCCAGTACCTGAAGGGGCTCCAGGAGAGCTGGAGAGGGACTTTTCATAAGGGCTGGGAGAGCCAGGATGAGGGACAATGGCTTTCAGCTGGGAGAGGGGAGAGTGAGAGTGGAAATGAGGAAGAGATTCTTGGGAGTAAGGTTGGCACAGGTTGCCCAGGGAGGTTGTGGGTGCTCCCTGCTTGGTGATGTTGAAGGCCAGGCTGGATGAGGCCTTGAACAACCTGGGCTGGTGGGAGATGTCCCTGCCCAAGGCAGAGGCTGGAACTGGATGAGCTTTAATGTCCCTTCCAGTCCAAACTATTTGGTGATTCTATGATTTTCTTTTCCCCCTGTCTCATTTGCCCCCCCAGCTCTTGCAAGCTCTTTAACAGCTGCAGCAGGTAAGGTGCTCCTCACCTCCACTGAAGCCCACAGCTATTCCCTCTCCTTTTCACCCACCCTGCCTCTGCCTCCTTATCCTGCTGCGGAGCGACCAGCGCTGGGCAGAGCTCCCACCTGCGGGCAGGGCTGAACACCATGTTCAGTACATGCATCATGTGCAGTGATTTGCACTCCAGACCAGGCTGAGTGTACTGACAAACCCCTCTTTAGCTTGCATTTCTGGTACATCTTAAAGCTTGTATTTTATGGCCACTGTGCCAACCAGTGGCCTGCAGGCATCACAGGGCTCTCTGCTGCAGCACCTTGCTGACTGTGCCAGTAAAACCTGCACACACTCTGGTAGCAGATGAAACAAACTGTAAACCCAGCTGCACCATTTAGTCATTAACTGTGAGCAAAGATGTGAGGCTCTGAATGCAAAGGAATTAATCAACCACTAAAGAATGCACTTTCCAACTCGGAGATCCTTAAGGCAACAGAAACGTTCAGAGGCCTTGAGCGACCTGTGCTGGTGGGAGGTGTCCCCACCCGTGGCAGAGAGTTACAACTGGACGAGCTTGAAGGTCCCTCCCAAGTTAACCCATCCTGTGAACCCATGCCCCAGGTGAGCAAAGTGCCGCTGCCAGCCTGAGCACTGGTCAGCAGATGGTGCCATCACAGCTCTCAAAACCGCGGCACACCTCAGAGGTCAGGCTTCCAACAATCCAGTCTCAGATGGAATTCCCAATCTCTGAAAAGCGATGGAATGCTTTCAGAGAAGCATTAAGATGTGGTAAATACTACTTCAGAGCCAGAGAATTGCCCCTCCATAAGAGGAACACACACAGGAGCATGTCTGCGGGTAGCGTGGTCACGCAGCCTGAGCTTGTCTCTAACAGCAGGAAGGGCACCCAGCTCTCTTCCCAAGGAATCCTTGGCTTTTCAATCCAGTTTCCAGAGCACTCCAGGCACATAATGACGGCTGGCAGACACAGAAAGCTTTAATAGCAACTATATCAAAACATTCTTTCACCTTAAGCATCCTATTCCTGAGATAACAAAGTCATTATCCCAAGTATTAGCCTCCCTGTTTGCAGCATCTGCAAGCACACCGTTTCCCTCTCAGACATTCATGCAGGTAGACTACCAGGACAATATTTTTGTCCTTGAATAAATATTGAAGTGTCATCGAGGCTCTAGAACTAGCTTTTAGAGTGCTAAAAGAATTCTTGCAGATGCCTCATCATTCCTTGCCAGACATGGGAAGCAACAGAAGAACCCTGGGCAGCCCCTAGACAGGGTGGGGTGGGCTCCAAAGATAGTTCTGAAACAATGCAAGGCTAATACAATCATAGAATGGGTTGGAAGGAACCTCCAAAGCTCATCCAGTCCAGACCCCCTGCAGTTAGCAGAGACATCCTCTACCAGATCAGGTTACCCAGAGCCTGATAGAGCCTCACCTTGAATACCTCCAGGGATGGGACCTCAGCTACTTCCCTGGGCAACCTGTTGCAGTGCTCCACCAACCTCATGGTGCAGAACTTGTTCCCCACATCCAATCTCAATCTGCTCTGCTCTCATTTCAAACCATTGCTCTCCTCCTGTCTCTGCAGGCCTTTGCAAGTAGTCCCTCTGAAGCCTGCTTGTAGCCCTTTTCAACTCCTGGAAGGCCTAGAGTGACACTCAATAGGGTGATACTGGAGTCATTCTGAAGATCACTATAAGGACAGAAGAAAATATTCAAAGCTGCAGACGGCAAATGAACTGAGACAGAGAAAGCTCCTTCACCTGATGTGGCAAAGCAAGGATCTGCAGTCCAGAGTTTTGTTGTGAAAGTACTGCTGACACTGCCCAGCTTCTGCAGAGCCACTCTAGGGACCTCAGCTCCTTGCCAAAAGCTTTCTCTCATCGAAGCAGCACAACAACACAGGCAGCAATTGTCACCCAAACACTCCCAACTTTTCTTAGAATCACACAACTACTTAGGTTGAAAAAGACCTTTGAGGTCATCAAGTCCACCCATGAAACACACAACACCTGCCGCAGGCCACCTCTGTTTGGTCTGGTAAATACCTTGGCTACTGCAATCCTCACACCACTAGAAAGGATAGGTTTTAAAGGATAACTCAGCTGAAGAGATGCAACACTCCAGAAGGAATCAATAACACTAAAGACACAGAAAATCTTCATTAAATTGCTTTTGTCTCCTGATGCTAGGTGACAGCTTAAAAAAGTACCATCAAACACTGACAGTCATATTACAAAGTGCTGTTTCCCAAACTAGGTGAATGGATTGAGAACTCCATCACCTGTGGCACAGCACCCATGCTCACAGAATCACCACAAAGCTCCCCAGGGGGAACCAACTCTAAAAAAACCCAAGCCCCCAACAGCAGCAACCCAGCCCCCAACCGCAACCAAGCCTCCAAGAGCAGCAACCGAGTGCCCAACAAAAACCAAGCCCCAAAAGCAGCAACCGAGTCCCCGACAGCAGCAACCGAGCCCCCAACAGCAGCAACTGAGTCCCCAACAGCAATCAAGCCCTCAACAGCAGCAACTGAGTCCCCAACATCAACCAAGCCCCCAACAGCCACCAAGCCCCCAAGCACAGCAACCGAGTGCCCAACAGCAACCCAGCCCTCAACAGCAGCAACCGAGTGCCCAACAGCACCAAGTCCCCAACAGCAGCAACCGAGTGCCCAACAGCACCAAGTCCCCAACAGCAGCAACCGAGTGCCCAACAGCAACCAAGTCCCCAACAGCAGCAACCGAGTGCCCAACAGCAATCAAGTCCCCAAGCTTTCACCCAAAGAACACCACAAGTGGCAAGCTGTGATGCCCACATGGAAATGTCTTTGCTTACAGTGGAGCAAGCAGGCATCCTCCAGCTCTCGGTGCCAGTTAACAGGAGTCTGCTCCTTGTACTTCCACCCTACAAACACCGTGAGAGAGGAGGGCAAAGGAAGCCCAACCCAAGCAAAGCCCAGCACCTCCAGGAGCAGCTGCAGCCTGCCCCTCCAGAGCGCACATCCACAAACATACTGTTTGTGAAGCAGGTTTTGTGCTGCTCCCCAGCACTGCACCAATGTTCTCAGCCGATGGGAATCCACCAGGCTGTTTCAAAAGCTGCATTGAACAAGAGTGACCCCACCCAAGCCCTGACACCGCCAGACAAGGACACACTCAGTGGAAAACTGGGCTTTAGTTCCAAATCCATTTCAGCAGCCAGAGAACGAGCTCGGGTCAAGAGACAGCTCTGTTTTGCTGCTCGCTGTCCAAGCTACAAACAACACGGCCTGAGAAAAGCCTCTGCCCTGCCTTCAACATCAACAGGGGGAGTTGGCAGTGGGGCTGGACTCTGCCACCTCAAACTGTCATGATAACCACGACTTGGAGATCTCAAAGAGCAGTGAGCAGTACTTTCACAGAATCAGCTCCATGAAAAGCAGCTCCGTAGACAAGGACCACGGAGTCCTGGTGAAGAGTGACTTACTCATGGGACAGCAATGTGCCCTGTGGCCAAGAAGGCAAATGGTCTGCTGCTGGAGGGCATTAAGAACCTTGTGGCCAGCAGGTCAAGGGAGGTTCTCTTCCTCCTCTTCCCTGCCTCAGTCAGACCACACCTGGAGGATTGTGTCCAGATCTCTCCATCATTTATCAACGCTCTCCATCATTGATCAACAGTCCTGGCTCACTGGAGAGGTCCCTGAAGACTGGAAGCTGCCAATGTGATCCCATCCACAAGAAGGGTCAAAAGGAGGAGCCAGAAAACTCCAGAGCTGTCAGCCTGACCTCACTGCCAGGCAAGGGCATGGAACAGGTCATCTTGAGTGCCATCACACAGCACCTACAGGATGGCCAAGGGATCAGGCCCAGCCAGCATGGGTTTAGGAAGGGCAGGTCCTGTCTCACCAACCTGATCTCCTTTTATGATCAGGTTACCTGCCAGGTGAATGTGGGGCAGGCTGTGGATGTAGTCTACCTGGACTTCAGCAAAGCCTTTGACACTGTCTGCCACAACAAGCT
>WAAF01013366.1:27766-123639 GCA_013400475.1 Tricholaema leucomelas
TGGAATGGGCTGCCCAGGGAGGTGGTGGAGTCACCGTCCCTGGGGGTGTTCAGGAAAAGCCTGGATGAGGCACTTAGTGCCATGGTCTGGTTGACTGGATAGGGCTGGGTGCTAGGTTGGACTGGATGATCTTGGAGGTCTCTTCCAACCTGATTGATTCTATTCTGTTCTGTTCTATTCTATTCTATTCTATCTTGGGTCTCAGTTCAAGAGGGACATGGAACTACTGAAGAGAGTCCAGGGGAGGTCATGAGGATGATGAAAGGCCAGGATGAAGAAAGGCTGACAGACCTGGGGCTGGGTAGCCTGGAGAGGAGAAGGCTGAGAGGGGATCCAAGCAACCGTTGCAAATAGCAGAGGGCTGGGGGGCAAGAAGCAGGGGCCAGGCTCTGTGCAGTGCTGTCCTGGGGTAGGACAAGGAGCAATGGACACAACCTGGAACCCAGGCAGTTGCACCTCAAGATGAAGAGAAACTTCTTTGGTGTGAGGGTGCTGGAGGCCTGGAGCAGGCTGCCCAGAGAGGCTGTGGAGACTCCTTCTGTGGAGACTTTCAAGCCCCACCTGGATGTGTCCCTGTGTGCCCTGCCCTGGCAGAGGGGGTGCACTCAATGATCTCTGCAGGTTCCATCTGACCCCTACTACTCCATGATTCTTTTCCTGCCCGCTGAGAGGTCCTTGTCAGAAGCTGCAGGACACTGGGATCCCAGCTGCACAGCTTTGTTCTGACAAGGAGCCATTTCCTCCAGTGGAAATCACATGGAAATTATTAGTGTCTGACAGTGTTAGGAAATGTCCAACAGCAGGCAGAGGAGGGAAAGCATCACAAGTGCAAGATTCACGACCAGGAAAAGGAAATGAGAAAAGACTGATCCATTCTTCTGGTGGACAGTAGTGACAGACCCTACAAGCAGGACACATTTGCAAGTGCTTTTCCCAGCAGCTCTCCTCATCAGCTTTACTCGCCCAGGACGCAGAGCTGGATGCCCTGCGGCGGCAGACACAATGCAGCTCACACTCCAGATGTCCCTTAGCTAACCCAGCTTGGGCACAAGGGCCAGGGACCAGTGACATGCACGGGGACAGTGTACTGTGACATGTACAAGAAGGGAGTTCAATAGACAAATGCTGTTTACAGAGCTTCAGGCAGTAAACAGAGCCACAGAAGTGCCCTTTTTTGTCAGCAGCAGGTCTGTATTTCAGCTCTAAATTGCACTTCATTTTAGCTGGTGTCAGAGGTAAGCACTGGAGAGAGCAGCTGGGTGATGTTTGCACATTACTGAGGGAAACAAAGAGGTGGAAGAAAGTGACAAAACCATCACAAAGTCATTTCTGCAGGTGACAGGTGAGGAACCTGCTCTTGCTACTGTTGTTTCAGTGTCGGTTTTCCTGCAGCAGGATGCAAGCTGAAATACAACCATACAATACAGACACTGCCACCACTTCCTACCAACGTCTAAGGCACTTGGCCAAATCATAGAACCACACAACTGTTGAGGTTGGCAGAGACCTGAGCTCATCCAGACCAACGCTACCCCAGAGCTCACAGCCCCACCACTGCCACTAACCACTGCCACTCAACCACCTCCTCCAGCACCACTTCCACGCAGTTTGGATGGGGACTCCAGCACCTCCCTGGGCAGCCCATTCCAAAACCAATCCCTCTGTGAAGAACTTGTTCCAGACTCTCACCACCCTCCTACTGAAGAACTTCTTCCTCAGCTCCAGTCTAACCCTGCTCTGCCACAGCTTTAAACCATTCCCCCATGGCCTGTCTCTAGATACCATCAGGACAAGTTCCTCTGCAGCCTTCCTGCAGGATCCCTTTAGGTATTGGAAGGCAGCTACAAGGACCTCCTGGATTCTTCTGCAGGCTGAACACACCCACCCTCTCAGTCTGTCCTCACAGCAGAGCAGCTCCAGCCCTTGGATCATCTTTGTGGCCTCCTCTGGACCTGCTCCTGCTCTCCCACCTCACACCTGCTGGGCAGTGCCTCACAGAATGGCAGGTCTAAGAAGGGACCTCCAGAGACCTGGTCCTAGCTCTCTCCTCAGAGGGAGCCATGTGCCATGTGTGGAAGGGCTGGGAAGTGCTCTGAATCCCAGACAGCACTTGGAAAAATGGGAACTGCAGAAAGGCCTCACTGGGGACCAAAGTAAAACCTGTTGGTTGTTGTTTCAAGTGATAGGACAAGAGATAATGGCCTGAAATTGTGCCGGGGGAGGGTTAGGTTGGAGATGAGGGAAAATGTCTTCGCTGCAGGAGTGGTCAGAGATTGGCAGAGGCTGCCCAGGGAGGTGCTGGAGTCCCCATCCCTGGAGGTGTTCCAGAAAGGTGTGGCCATGGGGCCATGGTTTAGCGGCCATGGTGGGGTAGGTTGCTGGTTGGACTGGATGATCTCAGAGGGCTTTTGCCAACCCAAACACTTCTGTGACTCTAAGAAAAGATAATTCCGTGCTATTAGCGCTGGGTTTGTGCCTGCACTTGAGCACTTCAGATGTTTATTAGTTATGGAAGCCACTGAGCTGCTCTGTGCTCTCTGCAAAGCCATTCCCAGCAGGCGAGACTGCAGTGTGACCCAGATAACAGCAAACGCTGGGAAGGCCTCGGGGAGTAACTGTTTACACAAAGTTTTCTTTGGAGAGCCAGGGAAAGGGACAGATAAGGAAGCTTGGAAAGAGCCGTTTGGGAACACCAAGAACACGGCAGGGAGGAGCACTCAAAACTGTGCTGCAGACAAGGCAGAACAGGGAGCCAGGTGCCAAGGCAGGGCTGCAGTGACCCCCTCACAGAAATCCAAACTGCCCACTGCAGAAAAGCCTTTTAGTGCCCCCCAAGAGGGGCAGGGGAGGTTTTGCTGCAAGTGTTCAGGCCGAGGTACATACAGACTCTGCTCTGCCTTCTTGGTCCACAGTTGCAATTCTCATCCTATACATCCAGAGAAGTTTCAAAGCTCTGAAATGGTCTTAAGCAAACAATTCAAGAGGAATTTCAAGTAGATACAGGAGAGAGTCCAACAGAGGTTACAAGGATGCTGAAGGGAATGAAAAATCCATGGAGGAGGGCTGAGAGCCCTGGGGCTGCTCAGTCTGGAGAGGAGAAGGCTGAGAGGGGATCTGAGCAACAGTTGCAAATAGCTGAGGGCTGGGGGACAAGAAGCAGGGGCCAGGCTCTGTGCAGTGCTGTCCTGGGGTAGGACAAGGAGTAATGGACACAAACTGAAACCCAGGAGGTTGCACCTCAAGATGAGGAGAAACTTGTTTGGTGTGAGGGTGCTGGAGGCCTGGAGCAGGCTGCCCAGAGAGGCTGTGGAGACTCCTTCTGTGGAGACTTTCAAGCCCCACCTGGATGTGTCCCTGGGTGCTCTGCTTTAGCAGAAGGGTTGGACTGGATGATCCCTGGAGCCCTCTATGAAAATCCAAGTTAACAGCAGTTTATATTCTAACCATTTCATTGCATAAACACAGAGAGCCCAACACCAACTCCACCCCAAGAGCACCGATTGGAGTGAAACTCCCAATCTGCACTGGTCTGAAGGCTTCTGTGCCTGTTCTAGGACTCACCAGTTTGCAATCTTATTTCCTCTGCTATTCTCTATGCTTTGCCTTTAATCTTAGGTCCAAGACATTGTTTGAGCTCACAGGCATGGAGCTCTACATTTTCCTTAATTGCTTTAAATTTGAAATCACTTCTAAGTTAAGTGAAGGAAAATTTGGATAAGCATCAGAACAGACCAAATTAACTGGAATTTGTTCCTGGCCATAGTATATTGGATAAAACCTGGGGCTGAGGTTTTGGTGGGGTCGGGAGGTGCATTTGCTTGTTTGTTCTTGGGTCCTGGTTTGTTTTGCTGTTGGGTTTGGTTTTCTGTTTGGTGGTGTTTGGGGATTTTTTTTTCCCCAGGGGAAGGGGGTTGATTGTTGTTTGGGTTTTTTCACTGTTTATGTCTTGGTTTGTTTGGGGTTTTTGTTTTTTGGGGGATTTTTGTTTGGTTGGTTTTGCTTGGATTATTTCTTGGCTTGGGTTTTGGTTTTTTTGTTGGTTTTTTGGGGGGGGGGGGAAGAGTATTTTGTTTTGTTAAGAAGAGCATATTCTTGTGTAGAAACAGTAGGAAGCATTACTAACAAAAAGGAGAAGAGACTCACAGTGCTGTATAAAATCACACCATGCTCTCAGAAACCTCTATCCAAAACCAACCATTCCCAAAGGGAGGTGGGGCAGGATGCAGAGATGGGGTCAGGACACCCTCATGAGGCTCAGTAAGGCAAAGTGCAAGGTTCTGCGCCTAGGGTGAGGTAGTCCTGGATGGATATCAGTCCAGACTGGGTGAGAATGTGATTGAGAGCAGCACTAAAGAGAAGGACTTGGGGGTGCTGGTGGGTGAGAAGCTGGACAGGGGCCAGCACTGGGCATTGGCAGCCTAGAAGACCAATGCACCCCTGGAGACATTCAAGATCAGACTCTATGTGGCCCTGAGCAGCCTGCCAACTGCAGGGGGTTGGATGAGATGACCTTTGAGGATCTCTTCCAACCAGATGCGATCTGTGACTGAATGCCAAGAACTGAAGCTTCGGTCTGGATGAAGTCTGGGATATGGCAGCATAAAAATCCTGTCTGAAGTATGAGGAGCCTCAGAGAAGAGGTTGGAAAGCTCCAGCAGCTGGAGAATGCAGGCATCTGCGCCTGTGCTCAGATCCATCTGACAGCCTGGGGTCTGGGAAGCAGGCAGAACACCACGGGAATGAACAGTCAGCAAGACAGGAACAAGGGTGGCTACAGAAGCAGGGTTAAAAGCAAAGCCTGCTCCTCCAGCTCTCAGGAACAGAAACGCCAGCAAGGGCAGCCCAGGGCCAGAGAAAGGGAAGACCCCACCGAAGAGAAAGTCAGGAGTACAAGCGGGTGGGGGTGGGAAGGAGCAAACAGGAAACAGACTCCAAAGACAAAACAGGAAAAAAGGTCATGATTTGCTCAGCAGCCAAAAGGCTGCAGCAAGAGCAGCCATGGGGGCAGGGTGGGAAGGCACCAGAAGGCTGGGATGGGCTGCAGAGCCTACCCAACACACCACAGGATCTCCCAGCCTGGGTCCTGCAGATGTTGGGCTGCAGGAGATCCAGCAACTATCGTTTCACTCTCACAGCATCCTGCCCAATACAGTCATCTAAACCATGAAAGAACTGCTGCCAGGAAGGGCAAATGCAAAGCTGTGAACTGGGAAAAGCAAACCCTGACCATCTGCTGCCCTTGCGCCACACGGGTTTGGAAGGACACAGAGCTGTGGAGTGAGGCCAGAGGAGGCCACGAAGATGTTCCAAGGGCTGCAGCAGCTCTGCTGTGAGCACAGGCTGAGGGAGCTGGGGGGGTGCAGCCTGCAGAGGAGAAGGCTCCAGGGGGACCTCAGAGCTGCTGCCAGTGCCTGAAGGGATCCTGCAGGAAGGCTGCAGAGGGACTTGTGCTGAGGGTGTCTGAGACAGGCCAAGGGGCAATGGTTTGCAGCTGAGGCAGAGCAGGGTCAGACTGGAGCTGAGGAAGCAGTTCTGCAGTAGGAGGGTGGTGAGACTCTGGCACAGGCTGCACAGGGAGGCTGTGGCTGCCTCCTGTCGGGGGTTGTTCGAGGCCAGGCTGGATGAGGAGTTGAGCAACTTGGACCCATAGGAGGTATCCCTGCCCATGGCAGGGGGGTTGAAGTAGATGATCTCTGAGGTCCCTTACAGCCTAAGCCATTCTACGGCAGGTTTCCTTTCCAAGAGCCTGACATCACCTTCCCACACAAACACCTCCCTGGAGGTGTTCAAGGCCAGGCTGGATGAGGCCTTGGGCAACCTGCTCTAGTGGGAGGTGTCCCTGCCTATGGCAGGGGGTTGGAGCTGGATGATCCTTGAGGTCCCTTCCAACCTAAACCATTCTATGATTCTAAATACCTCACAAGGGGCAACACTTCCAAGACTTCCACCAGCATCCTCATTTTTGTGCCTTTATTTCAGAACAGGTTTCATCTCCCATTCCTCTGCTGCAATATTTAACAGCAAAGCTCCTCCCAGCACGGGTGAGTCTTTCTGACTTTAGTTCTAAGCAGCAAGTGCTTACTTTGGATTGTCCAATGGATTAAAGGGAAAGTTGAACTTCCAGGGAAAACCAGGACACTGCATCATCCCCAAATCCCTAAATGACATTGTTCTGTCAAGCTCTCTCGAGGTTTTCAGGCATATCTACACACCCCTAAGTGCTTCAGTTCCACTCAGCATAAGATTTGAGGCACAATTTAACTCCATCTTTGACAGCCCCTATGTAGCCTCCTTCTGGCTTTAAGCCACGAGGAATTGCATCCCACCTACTGCTTGCTCAAACAGCCACCTGAAACAGCCATCCAGACCCCCCAGCTCTGTGTTTGGTGCCAGTTATGGAACTGGGTAATTATTGAAGTATCTCCAGTTCTGACAAGAAACAATCCCAGAGACTCCACAGAGAGCCCCAGGCACTGCCAGGACAAAGGAACACAGGAGAGACCAAGGCAGCAGCACAACAGAAGGGAAGTCTCAAGGACTGCTCTCTTGCACACCAGCACAGAGTCACAGACTGCACTGGGCTGGAAAGGACCCTCCAAGGGCATCTTGCCCAGGCCCCTGCACTCAGCAGGGACATCTCCAGCTAGAGCAGGCTGCCCAGGGACACACTGAGTCTGAGCCTGAATGTCTTCAGGGATGAGGCCTCCACCAAATCCCTGGGGGACCTACTCCAGTGTCTCACCACCCTCACTGTGAAGAGCTTCCTCCTGATGGCCAACCTAAGTCTAGCTTGCTGCAGTTTGAAACTCATGTTCCATGTAAGGAGACAATATCATAGGTTGTCCTTTATTTTCAGCTGAACATAAATAACCCCTCCCTGGAGGTATCCAAGGCCAGGCTGGGAGAGGCCTTGAGCAACCTGTGCTAGTAGAAGTGTCTGTGTCCACGGCAGGGTGTTAGAACTTGCTGATCTTGAAGGACCCTTCCAACCAAAACCATTCTAGGATTCCATGAAAGGCAGAGATGACTCTCACCAAAATGCAGTGGTGAGAGCCCACAGGAAAGCTTAGCTCTTGCACAGCCATCAGCAATGCTTCTGAGCTTCGTTCAGAAAAGCCTTTTTAACCTGCTCACAGCTTTAGGTCCTTGAGCTGTGCTCCTAGGTTGTACTACAGGTACCGAGGGTCACCACTGGGCTCGGAGGGTGCTAGGAAATCTACCAAGGTTATGGAATTGCTGCTTTGCTGCTCAAACTGTGACCTGAAGAGAAGCACCTCCAGCTCGATGGCTACTGAAGAAACTGGCACCCAAGTTCCAAGTTTGCTGTCTTCCAGCGATACATTTGCCTGTGAACAGTGCAAGCTCATTTGTGCTTGGATGACATCCCTAAAAACCTGAGGTCAGATTCATGTCTTAAAGGACAGAGATCAACTACTTCATTAACTGCACATCCCTGTGCAACCAGCCACAACTCACCACAGCCAGGCACAATGGAACCAAACTCATCTGCAGCAGGTGAACAAGCTTGTGTTTGTAAATCCATAGAACAGCTTGGGTTGGAAGGGACCATGGAGGTCAGCCAGTCCCACCCCTGCCACGGGCAGGGACACCTCCCACCAGCACAGCTTGCTCAGGGCCTCATCCAGCCTGGCCTGGAACACCTCCAGGCAGGGAACATCTGCAGCCTCCCTGGGCAGCCTGTGCCAGTGTCTCACCACCCTCACTGGAAAGAATTTCTTCCTCATCTCCAGTTGCATTCTCCCCCTCTCCACTTTCAATCCATTCCCTCTCATCCTATCACTCCCAGCCAAGACAGCACCTGCAGCGCTGCCTTCAGTTGTGGTGCACAAGGAGAACATGGAACTGTTGGAGAGGGTCCAGAGGAGGCCACCTGGATGATCAGAAGAGCACCTCCACTATGGGGACAGTCTGAGAAAGTTGGAGTTATTCTGCCTGGAGAAGAGAAGGCTCTTGGGAGACCTCAGAGCAGCCTTCCAGTACCTGAAGGGGGCTACAAGAGAGCTGGGGAGGGACTTCTGACAAGGGCTGGGGGTGCCAGGATGAGGGACAATGGCTTCGAGCTGGGAGAGGGGAGAGTGAGGGTGAAGATGAGGAAGAAATTCTTGAGAGTGAGGGCAGTGAGACACTGGCACAGGCTGCCCAGGGAGGCTGTGGATGCCCCTGCCTGGAGGTGTTCAAGGCCAGGCTGGATGAGGCCTTGAGCACTTTGGACTGGTGGAAGGTGTCCCTGCCCATGGCAGGGGGTTGGAATTGGATGATCCTTAAGGTCCCTTCCAACCCTGACCATTCCATAAATCCTAGATCTATGCTACTCAAAAGGATTTCAAAGCAGCAGAGAAGCTGTAGAATTCTCATTGTGGAAACGTCTTCCCAGCTTGGCATAGTCCATGCTAAGCTGCAGGGCTAAGAGCTTTCACTACAGAGAGCCATAGAGATAGAGTGAGCTGGGAGGAGTGCTGGAGCACAACGTTCCACAGCTCTGCAGTGGGAGAGAGACTGCTCAAAGCTGCCAAGGGACAGCAGCAGGCTGCTGGGAGCGCTGCTGGGAGCGCTGCTGGTGAATGCCTCCCCGTGGCACCGTGCAGGCACCCTCCTGCCTTCACAGCAGTTTCTTGTATAAACATCTTCATCCTCTTTTCTTTCCCTGCTCTCTGGTACCTTCACTTAATCTTATTTGCCTTTTTTAGAGCCAGGTTCCCGATTACCAGTTAAGTCCTCTGCCTTCCCTGCTTAATTCCAGCAGCATTGCTAGAAAGCCAAGCTGCCAAACCACGCCAAAAGCCTGGCTTGCACCAGAGCCTTTAGCAGCTCACCTGGACAAGAAGAGCACAGAGAGGGTCAAGAAACAAGTCAGAGTTTCCTTTCAGTTTCACAGATTGCATTGGGCTGGAAGGGAGCCTCAAAGGTCCAACACCACTGTGGTCAGCAGGGACACCTCAACTGGAGAAGGCTGCCCAAGGCCACATCAAGTCTGATCTTGAATGCCTCCAGGGACAGGGCCTCCACAACATCTCCAGACAATCTGGTCCAGAATTTTTACCACCCTCTTTGTGCAGAACTTCCTCCTGATGTCCAACCTAACTCTGCCCTGCTACAGTTTCAAACCATTGTCCCTCATCCTACAGCCCCTTCTGAACAGTCCCTCCCCAGCTCTCCTGTAGCCCACTTCAGATATTGAAATGCAGCCCTGAGGTCTCCCTGGAGCTTTCTCTTTTCCAGGCTGACAGCCCCAACTCTCTCAGCCTGTCCCAATGGCAGAGGTTCTCCAGCCCTCTGAGCATCTTTGTGGTCTACTCTGGACCTTCTCCACCAGGTCCAGTTCCCTCTTGTGTCAGGGCCTCACAGCTGGCCCCAGCCCTACAGGTGAGGTCTCCCCAGAGCAGAGGGGCAGGATCCTCTCTCCCCATCTCTGCCCACACTGGTTTGTATGCAGCCCAGGCTGCCCTTGGCCTTCAGTGCTGCCAGTGCTCATTGCTGGCTCCTGCCCAGCTTCCCCCCAAACCAGCACCCCCAACTCCTTTTCTGCAGGGCTGCTCCACAGGGGAATAAACAGAATCAACTGCTCAGGAAATTGCCTGAATGTCTTCCTTCACCAATTGAGCAAGAGTTCAAAAACTCAAACATTGCTCAGCCAATCACAGGTTATGTCAAAGGCAAGTTATAATGGGATATAACTGGGAAATTTGTAACAGGAATTAGCTTCAGAAATAGCTTCCTAGATGGACTCAGTGATCTTAAATGTCCCTGCTGATCTGGGCAACTCGTGGTCCTGTACCATGGTGAACTTGCACTGAGAACTACTCTGCCTATTATTGAGGATTTGCTTCTGCCCAAAGCAATTGGAAACAGCAGAGATAATACAGCATCATAGAATCAAGCAGGTTGGAAGAGATGTCCAAGCTCATCCAGCACAACCTAGCACCCAGCCCTGGCCAATCAACCAGTCCATGGCACTAAGTGCCTCATCCAGGCTTTGCTTCAACACCTCCAGGCACGGTGACTCCACCACCTCCCTGGGCAGCCCATTCCAATGCCAATCACTCTCTCTGCCAACAACTTCCTCCTAACATCCAGCCTCAACCTGCCCTGCCACAGCTTGAGGCTCTGTCCCCTTTTTCTGTTGCTGGGCCCCTGGCAGCAGAGCCCAACTCCACCTGGCTACAACCTCCCTTCATCTACTCCAAGTCCCTGTCATGGGCCTTGGACAACTCTCAACTAGACTTGGTTGCCCAAGGCCTCATCCAGCCTGGCCTTGAGCACTCCAGGGGAGGCATCCACACACCCCCCCAGGCAACCTGTGCCAGTGTCTCACCACTCACACTGCAGAACTTCTTCCTCAGCTCCAGTCTAACCCTCCTCTGCCTCAGCTTCAAACCATTGCCCCTTGGCCTGGCTCTAGACACCCTCAGCTAAAGTCCCTCTCCCACTTTTCCTGTACATTCTCTTCAGGCACTGGCAGGCAGCTCTGTGCCCCCATGAAACAAAGAGATAACTGACTCTGAGGATGGAACAGATCACCAGATTTATTGCTCTAATCTCCTGAAGCAGATTGTTCTGGAAAACCTGTTCTTGATCCACAGCCTATGAAGATTCCACATTCCCTTACTGCAGAGCTCACAGGCATCAAACCAACACTGGAGCTCCTCTCACAGGGAACCTCTTCCAGAACAGTGCCTGGTTAATGGAGATGAAAGTGGAAAGCCTAAATGCTTCTGCAAGAATCTGCCTGACACAACAGCAAGGCAGAGCCTGTCTAGAAGGAAAGGACTGGCTGCTGTGTTGACGTTGCCAGTGACCTGCTTTACCCCACGGCGGCTGGGATGAATAGCCTGAATCACCAATCCACTTTGTGACTGCTCAATCTGAGCCAGGCTTTGAGCAGCCTGCTGTGCCCCACAGCCTCGGGTAATCCTTGCCCAGGTTAACAGACCTGGAGAGCTGCAATCTGCTTGTGTCCAGCCGCCAGCATGGCTCACGCATCCAGAGCAGGGAGAGCAGCAGCATGGAGAGGGAATTCTCTGCTCTGCTGAGACCTCACCTGCAGTGCTGCCTCCAGCTCTGGTGCCACCAACACAAGAAGGACTTGGAACTGGAGAAGTGGGTCCAGAGGAGGCCACAAAGATGATCAGAGAGATGGAGAACCTCCCCTGTGGGGACAGGCTGGGAGATTTGGGGTTGTTCAGCCTGGAGAAGGCTCCCTAGGAGATCTTAGAGCAGCCTTCCAGTACCTGAAGGGGCTACAAAAGAGCTGGGTAAGGACTTTTGACGAGGGCTCGGAGTGCCAGGATGAGGGACGATGGCTCTGAGCTGGGAGAGGGGAGAGTGAGAGTGGAGATGAGGAAGAGATTGCTGACAGTGAGGGTGGTGAGACACTGGCACAGGTTGCCCAGGGAGGCCGTGAATGCCGCTGCTTGGAGGTGTTCAAGGCCAGGCTGTGCTGGTGGGAGGTGTCCCTGCCCATGGCAGGGGTTGGAGCTGGATGACCTTGAAGGTCCATTTCTACCCCAACAGAAAAAGTTGCAGGAAAATTAGAGACTCTAAAGCCCTGAGCCCAGAGCAGGCTTTACCCTGTGGCCAGCAGGAGCTGAGCACCAGTGAGGCCACAGCCTGAGTGCTGGGTTCAGTTCTGGGCGTTACAGTCTAAGAAAGACATTGAAGTGCTAGTGGGTGTCTGAAGGGGAGCAAGAGAGCTGGTGAGGGCTTTGGAGGGCATCGTAGCAGGAGTGGCTGAGGGAACTGGAACTGTTTAGTCTGGAGAAGACAAGACTGAGGAGAAACCTCACTGTCCTCTACAGCTCCCTGAAAGGAGGCTGCAGTGAGGTGGGGGTTGGGCTCTGCTCTCTAGTCTCAGGTGATACAAGAGGAAATGTCCCAAAACTGTGCCAGGGGAGGGGTAGGCTGGAGATGAGGAAAAATGTCTTTGCTGCAAGAGTGGTCAGGGATTGGCACAGGCTGCCCAGGGAGGTGGTGGAGTGCCCATGCCTGGAGGAGTTCAAGAAACTGTAGATGTGCTTCAGGCTAGAGTTTGGTGTTCATGGTAGGTGGTTTGTGGTTGGACTTGATAAGTCTTTTCCTGCCTTAGTAATTGTAGGGTTCTGGGATCTGCAGCCCTGCTGCAGAAGTGGTAGAAACACCACAGGCTTTTGCTTCTTCATGCTGCTGCCTTCAGAACTGGTTCTAAGTAACCCTTAGCATACTTTAGTTAATGAAAAGCACAGAATCAGAGGGGGCAGGTTGGAAGGGACCTTAAGGGACCAAGAAAGGAACCAGCACCAGTGTTGATAAAGATGTGCAGGTGAGTGCCAGAGGCTGAAGCCAGCTCTGCTGGGTGATGCCGGGGACAGCACAAGGGCAGTGGTGGAAGCTGAGGCAGAGGAAGATCCATGGAAACATGAGGAGGAATTTTTTCCCTGTGAGGGTGACAGAGCCCTGGCACAGGCTGCCCAGGGGGGCTGTGGAGTCTCCCTCTCTGGAGAGATTCCAGAGCTGCCTGGATGTGTTCTGTGTGATCTGCTGTGGGTGCTGCTGCTCTGGCAGGGGTTGACCTGGCTGAGCTTCAGAGGTCCCTTCCAGCCCCTGGCACTCTGTGACCTAGCCCAAGAAACCCACGAGAACAGAAGTCAATTCTCGAAGTCAAGCATTAAGAAGGGGAGATGCCATTTGCCTTCTCACTCCTTCCTAGCACTCCAGGTCTGCAGAACAAGACAGAATTCTGCAGCCTCTTGGAAGCTGTGCAGTATTTCTACTTAGTGTTTAATCCCTTTGGGAAACAGTGAGAGGAAAAGGAATGTAAACAGATTTTAAGGAGCTGGGTCGCAACAGGCTTTTCTTCTCATGGTTGTGAGCACTTTGTTGGGAGTGATGCAAGGAAAGCCCTGCAAAAGTGAGTCAGTGGGAAAAAGCTAATATTTACAAATGCTGCTTAGGGAGAAGGTGGCAGCTCTGTACTGCAGCCTCCCTGTTTGCATTGCTGGGGCAGGCATTCCTGCAGGCTGCTTCAGTCACAGCTGCTCAAACAGCTCTGACAGCTGCCCTGAAAGCCTCCACATCTCCAAGCTCATTCATGAAGTGAACATAGACTCTGTAAAGCCATTTGCTAGAAGTGGTCAAAGATGTCATTGGAGACATTGGTGATGCCCTCCTAAAGTATCAGGAATCAAGTGGAGTTTGGTCTAAGGATAACTCCAGGCCAGCACTTGGGGACATGGTTTAGAGGCCAGGAGGATGTTGGGTTGAAGGTTGGACTTGATGACCTCAGAGAGCTTTTCCAACTGAAACAGTTGTATGGTTCTATAAAGCCCTGTGCATGACAAAGCAATGAAACATCTCAAGGTTAGATGCCAACTCTGAGCTGTGCTCTAGAGCTAGCACTGAGCACTTCATGGACCAGACTGGAATTTACTGTCAGCTTTATTTCAAGTAGAAAAAGCACCACAGAGTGGCCACAGCTCAAGTGCTGTGTTCAGTATTGGGCACTGCAATACAAGAGAACTGGATCTGCTCCAGCACCTCCACAGCAGGGCAGGGAAGCTGTGAAGGGCCTGGGGAATAAATCTTACGAGGAGCAACTGAGGGAGCTGGGGATGGTTGGTGTGAGGAAGAGGAGGCTGAGGGCAGAGCTCA
Source organism: Tricholaema leucomelas (assembly GCA_013400475.1). Lineage (NCBI taxonomy): Eukaryota > Metazoa > Chordata > Aves > Piciformes > Lybiidae > Tricholaema lacrymosa > Tricholaema leucomelas. The sequence continues at coordinate 41,411 of WAAF01013366.1, forward strand.
TTGCTCTCTACAGCTACCCAAAGGGACATTGTGGAGCGGCTGCTGCTGGGCTCTGCTCACAGGTAGCTGGAGACAGAAGGGGGAATGGACTCAAGCTGAGGCTGGGGAGGTTTAGATTGAACATTAGGAAGAAGTTTTTCATGAAGGAAGTGGTCAAGGACTAGAATGAGCTGCCCAGGGAGGTGGAGTCACCCATCCTGTGCTCCACAACCTCCCTGGAGGTGTTCAGGACAGCTTGGATGAGGCCTTGAGTGACCTGTTCTAGTGGGAGATGTCCCTGCCTATGGCAGGGGGTTGGAACTGGATGAGCTTTGAGCTCCCTTCCAACCTAAACCATTCTATGATTGTATGCTCCTGCATGACCTGCCCTAGGTAGCCTTGATCTGGCAGGGGAGGTTGGACTGGGGGTTGGCCAAACATCTCTATTCATGCCAAAAGTGCAGCCACACCACAGCACAGAGAATGCTGCATGACAGTTCCCAGTGCTGTTCTGCACACATCCATCTGTGTTTGGAACAGAGCACGTGAACAGCATCAATACTTGACACACTTCTGCTGAGCTAACCATGCTTCCAAAAATGGTACTGCTGAAAGCAACCAAAATCCATGGATTTCCTCTCCACAGCCTTCCTTTTAACAATCCTATCTCTCTGGAGAATGGATATTCTCATAGCTGCCTTCCTCCAGTGTCTCCAAGCAGAAACTAGCAGTGGTTGTAAAGCAGGAGGTGTAAAACTCAGACAGCTGGATTTGGGGCTGGGGTCTCCACAGAACCACTCAGGTTGGAAAAGTCCCCTGGGATCACCAGGTCCAACCATAGACCCTACTCAGCAAAGTACACACCTAAATCACGTCTCAAATCACCACGTCTAAATGACCTCTAAAGCCCTCCAGGGATGGTGACTCCATCCCCTCCCCTGGGCAGCCTCTGCTAGTGCCTGACTACTCTTTCTGTGAGAAAATGCATCCTAATGTCCAGTCTAAAGCTGCCCTGGTGCAGCATTTCGAACGTTCAGGCAATTCATCCAGCTGCATCCATAGCAGCTGCAGCAGAGTTTTGGGCACAGAATAAGCTCTCTGAAGACAGGCAGCAAGTGTAGACTCGGCCATTGCACAGAAACTCTGCCAAACTCCCTTCCCTTGTACACAACTATAGCCCTTAACCTGGTAAGAGGGAATGGCCTCAAACTGCAACAGGGCAGGTTTAGACTGGACCTGAAGAAACATTTCTTTCACAGAAAGAACAGTCAGACATTGGAACATTGGAACAGGCTGCCCAGGGAGGTGGAGGCACCATCCCTGGAGGGGTTTAAAGGTGGTTTGGATGTGGCACTTGGAGATATGGTTTAGGGGTGAACTCTGCAGAGCAGGGTCAGCGCTTGGACTTTACAACCCCAAGGGTCTTTTCCAACCTAAATGATTCTGTGAGATGGCAAATATGTCCTCAGCAAGCAATGAGATGAACCCTGGGCAGAACTGGGTATCGCAACTCAGATGTCGAGTAAAAGATGCTCTTGGTGAGCCAACTCTGCTGAGTACGAACAAGAATCACAATGCACAGAGAAGACCCTTTAAGACCATGAAGTCCAGACATAACCTAACTCCACCAGCACCACTACCACATCATGTCTGTGAGCACTACATTGACATGGCTTTGAAATAACACCCAGGGATGGGGATGCAGTCACCTTCCTGGGCAGCCTGCTCCAGTCTCTGATAACCCTTTTGGTACAGAAGTTTCTCCTAATGTCCCCTGGTGTAACTTGGTGCCATCTGCTCTTGGCCTGGCAGTTGTAACTTCAGAAGAGACCAACACCCATCTCTCTGCACTCCCCTTTCAGGTAGCTGCAAAGAATGAGATCTCCTCTCAGCCTCCTCTTCTTCCAGACTAAACCCCCCCAGCTCCCTCAGCTGCTCCTCCCTAGCCCTGTTCTCCAGACCCTTCCCCAGCTTTGTTGCCCTTCTCTGGACCTGCTCCAGCTCCATAATATCTCTTTTGTAGTGAGGGGCCCAAAACTGACTCCAGTGCTCAAGGTGTGGCCTCACCAGTTCTCAGTACAGAGTGACAACCACTGCCCTGCCCAGGCTGACCACACTGCTCCTGACCCAGGCCAGGATGGCATTGGCCTTCCTGGCCACCTGGGCACACCCTGGCTCATCTTCACGTGGCCATCAAATCAACACAGTTCCCTTTCTACAGAGCAGCTCTGCAGCCACTCTACCCAAGCACACTTGATGCCACCTGCACACCTACTGAGGATGTTTCACCTCCTTGTCAGGATCTCTGACAAAGACTCTGAAAGGAGTGGGTCCTGCACTGAGCCCTGGGGGACACCACCTGTGCCTGACCACCAGCTGGACTGAACTTCATTCCCACCAGGCCCAGCCAGTGTTTGAGCCAGTAGAGTATGACTGCTACATGGGTATCACCTTCCCAGCTGTAACCCAGGTGTCGCCAGCTGGGGATGACAAGAAACAGCCCTGATCCCTGCAGGATATGCTTCCCAACCTCCTGACCTGGAACAGCACAAGGCTCCAGCCTGCATCATGCTGTTCACATCCTGGAGAAGCTTCATGAATTGAGCAGCACCACCAAAGGTTTTTGGTTTTAATACCAGCTTCAGCTCGTGTTTTAAACCATGTGGGCAGAACACCAAAGGAACAGCACCGAGCAGACACTGCTGCCCAGATTCTCCATCTGGAGGTGTCTCAACGAGCAGAGTTCCAACAGAACTGACTCTGCACTTAGTGCCCTTCACGCAAATCCCACATGAATCATGGAATCACAGCATGGGCTGGGTTGGAAGAGACCTCAAAGCTCATCCAGTTCCAAGCCCCTGCCATGGGCAGGGACACCTCCTACCAGCACAGGGTGCTCAAGGCCTCATGCAACCTGGTCTTGAACATCTCCAGGCAGAGACATCCACAGCCTCCCTGGGCAACCTGTGCCAGTGTCTCACTCTCGAGAATTTCTTCTCATCTCCACTCTCAGTGTCCCCTCTCCCAGCTCAAAGCTACCAAAGCATGTTAGAAACACACAGGTTACCTTTATTTGTTGAAAGCTGTTGTACCTTTTGCATTACAGAGTTCTCCTCTCACTGGATGAAGAACCCTGAGCTATGCAGAAACACTGCAGTGAAAACAGGCAGTAAATAGCTTAAGTGAGAAGTTGAGATTAAAATGAATGGCTACAAATCCCTGGGTGAACTACCTTTAATAAGCTAAGGGCTTTTTTCCCTGCAACAAATGAGATTTTGAGGTCACCTTCTGTAGAAAAAAGGAGGAACAAAGCAAATCAACCTTCCAAGGGCGCTTGTGAAGGGCTTGAAACACAGAGAATCACAGACAGAAAGCCGCCAAGTCCAATCCATATCCCTGCTCTACAAGGCTCACCCTAAACCACATCCCCAAGTACCACATCTCAAGCACCTTTAAACCCTTTTAAACACTAGTTGGTGACTCCACCACCTCCCTGGGCAGCCTCTGCCAGTGCCTGACCACTCTTGCTGGGAAAAATGTTACCTAATGTCCAGCCTAAACCTGCCCTGCTGCAGTTTGAGGCCATTGCCTCTTGTTTCATCACTATTAACTTGAGAGCAGAGACCAGCACCAACCTCTCCACAACTCTTCTCAGGCAGCTGTAGACAGCAATGAGGTCTGCCCTCAGCCTCCTCTTCTCCAAGCCAAGGTCTGCCCTCAGCCTCCTCTTCTCCAAGCCAACCATCCCCAGCTCCTTCAGTCACTCATCAGATCTATTCTCCAGCCCTTCCCCAGCTTCCCTGCCCCCTCTGCTCTCACCCCAGCACCTCCACAGCTCTCTTGTGTTCAGCTGCCCAAAACTGGACACAACACTCGAGCTGTGGCCTCACCAGTGCCCAGCACAGGGCACAATCCCCTCCCTGCTCCTGCTGGACACAGCATTTCTGATCCCAGCCAGGATGACTTTGGCTTTCTTGGCCACCTGGGCACTGCTGGCTCAAGTTCAGCCACTTGTCCATGACCACCCCCAGGCCCCTTTCTGCCAAGCAGAATTCCCTGACCACTCTTGCTGGGAAAAATGTTCCCTCACATGCAGTCTAAACCTGCCCAGTGGCAGCCTGAACAGATGATGTGTTTGCTGTTAATTTTCGGGGACTCAGGGGACCTAACCGAGGTCTTTACCAGCTAACACTTCAGATGTGCTAACATTTCAGACCCCAGACAGCGCCTGCTGACATCATGCCCAGCACCTCCCGCAGGCTCACCCCTCTCAGAGCAGGGACACTGAACCGCAGTGTCCCTCCAGTGCCGCCTTGCGCAGACGACGCTTCGAGCCGCCCACAGAACGTGCTGCGATCTGCCAGCTCCTCAGCGCGGCTCAGCACAGCCCTTTGCGAGCGCTAATCCCCTCCGCAGCTCGGCCGCGGCGTGCGCGGGCAGCTGCGAGCGGCACAGGCACATGGAGCAGCCACGGGAGAGCCAGCGCGGAGCCGCGCCAGGCCCGGGAGCGAACCGGCTGCTTCCTCTGCCTCTCCCTAGGCTAAACCTGGGAGAATCACGAGTTCTTCAGGCTGCTTTGAGGGGAGGGACAAGGCAAAGCCAGCAGGCAGGAGGTGCAGAGCTGCTGAGAGCAGGGACAAGGCAAAGCCAACAGGCAGGAGGTGCAGTGCTGCTTTGAGAAGAGGGACAAGGCAAAGCCAACAGGCAGGAGGTGCAGAGCTGCTGAGAGTAGGAACAAGGCAAAGCCAACAGGCAGGAGGTGCAGAGCTGCTGAGAGCACGAACAAGGCAAAGCCAACAGGCAGGAGGTGCAGAGCTGCTGAGAGCAGGGACAAGGCAAAGCCAACAGGCAGGAGGTGCAGAGCTGCTGAGGGCAGGGACAAGGCAAAGCCAACAGGCAGGAGGTGCAGAGCTGCTGAGGGCAGGGACAAGGCAAAGCCAACAGGCAGGAGGTGCAGCTCTCCCTCCAACACATGCTGGTGCAGACAGCTGCACATTTCTGTATCAGCTCAGCACAGAAGGGGCTGGGCCAGAAGGCACTTCCAAAGCTCATCCAAAGTCCACTGTCCCGCGGTCAGCAGGAACACCCTCAACTACATCAGGTTGCCCAGAGCTTTGTTATGTCTCACCTTGAATATCTCCAGGGTTGAGGCCTAAACTACAGACTTGGGCAACCTGTTGCAGTGTTCCAGCACCCTAATGGTGCAGAGCTTGTTCCTAACATCCAATGTAAATCTGCTCTGCTCTAGTTTGAAGCCATTGTCCTCACCTTGTCACTGCAGGCCTTTGCTACCAGTCTCTCTGCAGCCTTCTCGTAGGTACTGGAAGGCTGCTGTTAAGTTCCTCTGGAACACCCCCAGCTCCCTCAGCCTGCCTCCTACAGCCAGAACTAACCCACACCGACATCAAATGACGCCATGGCTGCCCAGCCCCTTCCCACGCCGCGGCAGAAGGAGCCTTCCTCCAGATTCAAGGAAGGAAGGAGCTGAACCCGCAGAAACTGTTCCGAGCCAATCACAGCAAACCACTTCTGCTTCTGTTCGGTTCCCCCTGGAGCCTCCTCTCCTCCAGGCTGAACAACCCTAGCTCCCTCAGCCTGCCCTTGTAGCTGAGGTGCTCCAACCCCCTGACCGTGACAGGAATAACATCTCATCCAATGAGCCCTTGTGGCCATGAAGCTCAATACTGTCCTGAGGTGCATCAGGAAAAGTGTGTCCAGCAGGTCTAGGGAGGTTCTCCTCTCCCCATCCTGTGCCCTGGTGAGACCACACCACACTGTGTCCAGTTTTGGGCTCCCCAGTTCGAGAGGGACAGAGATTAGCTGGAGAGAGTCCAACAGAGAGCCACAAGGTTGCTGACGGGGCTGCAGCATCTCTTCTCCGAAGAAAGACTGAGAGCTGAGGCTGTTTAGCCTGGAGAAGAGAAGGCTGCGAGCATGACTTGATCCCCTCATGCACATCACTGACAAAGGCATTGAGCAGAACAGGCCCCAGTCCTAAGCCCTGGGGAACACCATCCGTGACTGGCCAGCAGCTGGGTTTAGCAGGGCAGAGTGCCGAGAGGGAGGCACTGCCCACCCGGGAGTCACCACAGCTTGGCAGCTGCTGACACTCTGAGGAGTGCACAGCAGCTACACACAGGAGCAAGGCAGGCACACACAGCACTGCCTATCTCCCACAGCAGCCAAGGTTTCCCCAGGAAATAACCTCCCCTGAGAGCTGTCAGACACACCTGGTAGAGCAAACACTTCTCAGGAAGCCATCTGGGCTACGACTAATGAGGGTTTGTAAGAATTTCAGCTGATAATTGTTGAAATTTAATGGCTCAAAACAAAGACTTTCATCCAGAGCAGCAGATGGCAGGCTCCCTTTCTGTGCCTTAGGCAGAGCACTTCACAGCACCCAGCTCCTTCAGGGCCTCTCCTAACAGCTGGGTTTGAGCACACCCCAGTCCAAGAGGGGCAGGGAACTACTGGAGAGAGTCCAGCAGAGGCTACGAGGATGCTGAAGGGCCTGGCACATCTGTGTGATGAGGAGAGGCTGAGAGCCCTGGGGCTGGGTAGCCTGGAGAGGAGAAGGCTGAGAGGAGATCTGAGCAATGGCTACAAATATCTGGCGGATGGGGGGCAAGAAGCAGGGGCCAGGCTCTTCTTGGTGGTGCCCTGTAATAGGAAAAGGGACAATTGGGATAAGCTGGAAGCCAGGAGGTTCCACCTCACTATAAGAAAATACTTTGGTGTGAGGGTGCTGGAGGCCTGGAGCAGGCTGCCCAGAGAGGCTGTGGAATCTCCTCCTCTGGAGACGTTCAAGCCCCACCTGGATGTGTTGCTGTGTGCCCTGCCCTGGGTGCCTCTGCTCTGGCAGGGGGACTGGACTTGATCTCCAGAGGTTCCTTCCAACCTCTACTATTCTGTGATTTTAAAAAAGATTTAATTAAAAATACAGTGGTAAAGAAGTGCCCAAACTGCAGTGTTAACATTTTCAGTCAGGATCTGCAGCTAAATCTAGGAATGCTTCCCCACCAATCTGCAGAGCCCAACTGCAGCAGTGTCACAGTGAGCACTGCAGCCACTGGAGCGTTTGGCTAACCACAGCAGCCTCTGCTTCTGGCACCTGTGTGATGCTATGAAGGAACCTATGAGGAACACATGGTGGGCATCCCTGGACATCCCTCCACAGCCCCACGTTCATTTGGAGAGTCATCTGGGCATCCAAAGCAACATGCATGGCCAGATGGAGAGAGGGATCCTGCCCCCTGCTCTGCCGAGACTCAACCTGCACTGCTGTGTCCTGAGCTGGGGCACTCGACACGAGGGAGACATGGACCTGATCGGGAGGCTCCAAGAGGAGGCCACAAAGATATCATTCAGCTGATGAGGACAGGCTGGGAGAGTTGGGGCTGTTCAGCCTGGAGAAGGGAGACCTTAGAGTAGCATTTCAATATCTGACCAACAGGGAGGCTGGGGAGGGACTGTTCAGAAGGGCCTGTGGGGACTGGATGAGGGCAACGGTTTGGAACTGGAGCAGGGCAGAGTTAGGTTGGACATCGGGAGGCAGTTCTGCACAGTGAGGGTGGGGAGGCACTAGAAGAGGTCACCTGAAGATGTGCTTGAGGCCCCACCCCTGGAGACACTGAAGATCAGACTTGATGTGGGCCTAGGCAGCCTGCTCCACTTGGAGATGTCCCTGCTGCCTGCGGGGGGGTTGGATAAGGCGACCTTGGAGGGTCCCTTCCAACCCAATGCAATCTGTGAGTCTGTGAATATCAGGCACAATAAATACTGAAGATAAGTAGGAGCAAGTAGAAAACTGTTTCAAAGGTGAACATCAGTATCTCAAGTTTGACAGCTGAAATTTTTAGCAGTAAGCAGTTTCCTGTTGTCATGACAACATCTCCACCCCAGCAGCTCCTCTGCATGGATGCTATCAGCAACCTGAAGACCTCCATGTTAGTTGATTCCTGAAGGAGGTTTTTTCCCAGAGTCCTGTTCTGAGCAGAGTGGATGGATGGGTTTGGTCTGTTCCTCTGACCCCAGCACTACCAGAGGTCAAGCACCATGTGTCCCAGATTACCTCAGCTTTAGGTTTTGGCCATCCTAGTGAAATACTAAAGCTTTGCTGTGACTCCTCCAGCCTTTTCTCCAGCTCAAGCATGTGGACAAGGTGAAGGTTTACAGGGAAACATTTTACAGCAAAGCAAAGCTATCAGAGGAGATGCTTAAGAACACTTTGGTGAATGCAGCTGCAAAAGCACATCAGAGGCACTGTTCAACATCTCCTTTTTTGAGAGCTGTCTGTTGTGTCAGAAGGCACCAGGGAGGGACTAAGATCATTAACCACTGATCTGATCTGAAAGTAGAGGGACAAAGCAGCACAAATTCACAGAGCAGGTTCACAGAATGGTTTAGGTTGGAAGGGACCTTCAAGATCATCCAGCTCCAACCCCCTGCCATAGGCAGAGACACCTCCTGCTAGCCCAGGTTGCTCAAGGCCTCATCCAGCCTATCCTTGAACACCTCCAGGCAGGGGCATCCACAGCCTCCCTGGGCAACCTGTGCCTCACCACCCTCACTCTCAAGAACCTCTTCTTCCTCATCTCCACTCTCACTCTCCCCTCTCCCAGCTCAAAGCCATTGTCTCTCATCCTGGCACTTCCAGCCCTTGTCAGAAGTCCCTCCCCAGCCCTCCTGGAGCCCCTTCAGGTACTGGAAGGCTGCTTTGAGGTCACTCTGAAGCCTTCTCTTCTCCAGGCTGAATAACCCAAGTTCTTTTCAGCCTGTCCATATAGCAGAGCTTCTCCATCCATCTGACCATCTTTGGGGGCTCCTCACTAAGGCTTTTTCCAGTCCAACTGTTTTTTTGCAGCAGCAACAGCTGCAGCTACCTCCCACTTCCATCCTTCCTCCCATAGTTTAGGAGCCCCAGTGACTCCTGTCCTGCTACCCTCATATTATGCTCCTGATTCCTCTCTGTCCAAACTGTCAACCTTTGAATGCTTCCCTGAAATCTACCCAGCTTCAGCCAGAAGAGCAGAAGCAGAGCTAAGGTTACTGCAAGAATCAAGCTCTGCTTTAGCTGACCTCTGCCTCTCACAAAGCCATGCCCTTACCTAACCCTCTGCTACCATAAATGCCAGAACAGGCTTGGGCAGGATGCAGAAGCAGAGGAGTAGGCTCCAGACCTTGCTGTGTGTCAGCCTCCTGAGCCTCTCAAGCAACTCTTGTGCCAAAGCTGCCCAAGTATCGAGCCTGGGGAATCTCAGGCTGGGCTTTCAGGCTGAGGTTTTGCTGCCCTTACCAGCCCTGCACTCCACACAGCAGCTTTGTAACAACACAGCACATCTGAAAGGCAGCCCTGCTCTGTACCTTCCCCTTCCAAACCCACTGAAACTATTACTTTGACCCCAACATCAACTCTGCTTACAAAAGTAGTAATGAAACTCCAGCAGCTGTTTTGCAAGCCTCTGTCCAGTCACTCCTGCCAGCTCTGACAGGGTTTGCTCTCAGCTAGCAGAACTTCTTTAACAGTCTGAGGAGGGTGATGGAGGAAATCAGACTACTACTGCTACCTAAACCACAAAGGAATGGGTTTGTTCCTAGCTACAGCTACACTCACTGTGAATTATTTCCCTTCCATCTGCTGCCCTGCCCCAGGACACATTTTTCTGTGTTAAAGGCCTCTCCAAGGCTGTGCTACAAATTCCTCATCCCTTCACAGCTGTCCCTCAGTCCACAGCCACACAGACCCAGGCTAGAGGCAGTTCAGCAATGCCTGCAGGACACCTGCATGCTCCCTCCACTGGTGCTCTTTCTACTTGCAACCTGCCAGCACTTCTCAGCCACAGGCTAAAACCTACGAACTGCTCCATGTCCAGGTGCAGAGAGGTGACAAATGGTGCCCCCCGGGGCTGTACTGGCCCCACTGCTCCAGTGCTGTTCAGTATCTTCTTCAGTGCCACAGAGAGTGAGACTCAGGCACCCTCAGCAAGTCTGTTGATGATACCAAGCAGAGTGCTGTGGTTGGTAAGCTTGAAGGGCAGGATGGGAGCCATCTAGAGGGAACAGGACAGGATGGAGAAGTGAGCTGAGGAGAACTTCATGAGGTTCAGTAAGATGAAATGCAGGGTCCTGCACCTGGCCTGGGGCAACCCTCAATATCAATCCAGGCTGGGACAGAATGAGATCGAGAGCAGCCTGCAGAAAACAACTAGGAGGTGCTGGTGGGTGAGAAGCTGGGCAGAAGCCAGCAGTGGCACTGGCAGCCCAGAAGGCCAATGGCACCAAAAGCAGTGTGGGCAGCAGATGGAGAGAGGAGATTCTGCCCTTCTGCTCAGGGGACACCTCACCTGCAGGGCTGTGTCCTGCTCTGGGGCCCTCAACACAAGAGAAACATGGACCTGATGGAACAGGTCCAGGAGGGACAAGGGTGATCAGAGGGGTGGAGAACCTCCCCTGTGGGGACAGGCTGAGATAGCTGAGGCTGTTCAGCTTGGAGAAGAGAAGGCTCCAAGGAGACCTTAGAGCAGCCTTCCAGTACCTGAGGTGGCCTTACAGGCAGGCTGGGGAGGGACTGTTCAGAAGGGGCTGAGGGGATAGGACAAGGGCAGTGGTTAGGAACTGGAGCAAGGCTGGACATCAGGAGGAAGTTCTGCACAGAGTGGTGAAATACTGGAACAGGTTGCCCAGAGAGGTAGTGGAGACCCCACACCCCTGGAGACATTCAAGATCAAACTTGATGAGACTCTCAGCAACCTGATCTAGCTGGAGATGTCCCTGCTGAATGCAGGGAGGTTGGACAAGATGACCTCCGAGGGTCCCTTCCAACTGAAGATACTGTTCTCCACCTGTCAGCCATCAGGGGGGTTGCAGCTCAGTCAGGATTGCTGCCTCTGCAGACACAACTGCCAACAGCAACATCAGCTGCAGAGCTCTTTTCCTGCCTTAAGCAAGCAGCATTGTTACTTTCAAGCAGGAATAGCAAACAGGTATTTGCTCAGAGGTGTGACACCTTTAGGAAGCAGCAGAGATACCTCAGTGATGTTCTGAACTCAGGCTGCAGGCTAGATAAAACACCAACCCTTTATGTTCATGACTAAGTCATCCTCAATCCCTTGATCCTCATAAGATGTGAAACACTCTTCATGGGGCAGATAACTGAACTCAGGGAACACTCTGAAGTTATTTCAACAGTCCTTTTACTGGCAGCACTTCAGTGCTCCCTGGAAGAAAAACATTCCTGTGTTCACCCAGCTCCTTCCCATTCTGGAGAGCAGCTCCTGTAGGCACAGTAACCAAGGTCCCTACATGCTGGAGCTTCAGCTTCCCCTGCTGCATTTGAGACAAAAGCACAGACTAACAGAGAAGCAATAAAGCAGCCCTGAAGCAAAGAGCTCCAACCAGCTGCTGGTTTCAGACGTTCCACAGATGTAGATAGGGAGCTTACCACAAACATGTACCACAGCACGTGGCTGAGACGAGGTTAAAAAGAAAGGCAGTAGCTAAGCTTCCTCTCCATGGTATTAGAATCACAGAATGGTAGGGGCTGGAAGGGACCTGCAGAGATCACACAGTCCAAGTGCCCTGCCAGAGCAGCATCACCCAGGGCAGGGCACACAGGAACACATCCAGGTGGGGTTTGAAAGTCTCCAGAGCAGGAGACTCCACAGCCTCTCTGGGCAGCCTGCTCCAGGCCTCCAGCACCCTCACACCAAACAAGTTTCTCCTCATCTTGAGGTGCAACTCCCTGGGTTCCAGTTTGTGTCCACTGTTCCTTGTCCTACCCCAGGACAGCACTGCACAGAGCCTGGCCCCTGCTTCTTGCCCCCCAGCCCTCAGCTATTTGTAACCACTGCTCAGATCCCCTCTCAGCCTTCTCCTCTCCAGGCTACCCAGCCCCAGGGCTCTCAGCCTTTCCTCCCAGGAGGAATGCTGCAGTCTCTTCATCATCCTCACAGCTCTCCATTGTTAGTTGGTTTTCCATTTCCCTGTTATTGCAACCCTCAATACCTTCTCAGGATTTGAGAAAAACAGACTGGCTTTAACAAGCTTTCCTAAAACCCCCAAGACACCACACTCCAAACACATATTCTGGTTTGGGTTAAATCCCCCTCCAGCAGCTTACAGTCAAGAAGTCATTCAGATATCCTTACATGCTTGTCCCTTACCTCTCAAACAATTCACTTCCAAGGGAATATCCTGGATTTTAAGGTGCAAGCTTCACACACTGGGAACAGGTTTTAAATACAATGAAATTTGCTTTAAAGCTTAAGTTGAAAACATCTGTGAAGAACCTGGGAGTGTTGGAGGGCAGCAACTTCTGCACGGTCAGCAGTGAGCCCTGGTGGGCAAGAACACCAAGAGAGTCCTGAGGGGCATTCAGAAGAGTGTGGGCAGCAGATCCAGGGAGGTTCTCCTGCCCCTCTGCTCTGCTGGCCCTACCTGGAATACTGCATCCAGCTCTGGGCTCCCCAGTTCAAGAGGGACAGGGATCTGCTGGAGAGAGTCCAAGGGAGGGCTCCAAGGATGCCGAAGGGAATGCAGCACTGCCTGATGGGGAGAGGCTGAGAGCCCTGGGGCTGCTTAGTCTGCAGAGGAGAAGGCTGAGAGGGATCTGAGCAATGTCTGCCAATGGCTGGGGGACAGGAAGGAAGGGACAGGGACAGCCTCTGCTCACCTGTGCCCTGGGATAGGGCAAGAGGCAATAGATGGAAACTGCAGCACAGGAAGTTCCACCTCAACATAAGGAAGAGCTTCTTGACTGTTAGTGTCCAGAGCCCTGGCACAGGCTGCCCAGAGAGGTTGTGGAGTCTCCTTCTCTGGAGCCTTTCCAGCCCTGCCTGGATGTGTTCCTGTGCTGGATTCACCAGTCTTGCTCTGGCAGGGGGCTTGGATCTGAAGATCCTCAGAGGTCCCTTCCAAGCCCTGCCATCCTGTGCTCCGGCGGTTTGGCACTCTTCACATCGATCCCACAGGCGGATGGCAGAATCTCTTTGTAGACAGACTGCTCCCTACCACTCCAGCAGCGTTTGTTCTGTGCAAGTCACTCAGAAGAACAACGCCGAATAGCTGAGCTGTCTGCAGCTGCCTCATTAAACCTCACTAAACATGTTAACAATGGGCAGTCTGGAGAAACAGCATGCACTGGAAGGTGCTGCTGGCAGAAGTCAAACCCTTTCCCACACAGGGCTCTCAAAGTCTCTTCACAGTTCAGAAGGTTTATGGCATTTAAAAGCACTCTGAGTTCAGAAGCCTGGTGACTGGCACACCAGCTCTGCCCAGAGCACACAGAACCCTTCACAGAACACCAGCTCAGAAGGGACCTCGAACATCACCTGCTGCAGCCTTCCCAGCTAAGCACATCGCAGAGTGGTAGGGGTTGGAAGGGACCTCCGGAGACCGTCAAGTCCGAACCTCCTGCCAGAGCAGGGGCACCCAGGGCAGGGCACACAGCAACACATCCAGGTGGGGCTTGAAAGTCTCCACAGAAGGAGTCTCCACAGCCTCTCTGGGCAGCCTGCTCCAGGCCTCCAGCACCTCACACCAAACAAATTTCTCCTCATCTTGAGCTGAAACCTTCTCTGTTCCAGTTTGTGCCCACAGTTCCCTGCCTTAATTGCTGCGCACCAGAGAACAGAGCCTGGCTCCAGCCACTGACACCCACCCCCCAGATATTGATCAGATCCCTCCCAGCCTTCTCCTCTCCAGACTAAACAGCCCCAGGGCTCTCAGCCTCCCTCCACAGGGCAGATTATGGAACAGGGTTGAACATGTTTGAAATGAGCTGGCCCAGCACTCTGCCTAACCTAGGGGAAGTCACCACTCCCTGGGGACTTCAGTTCAAATAGTGAAAAAATGTTCTCTGGCATCCAGCCCCAATCTCCCCAGTGGCAGCTTCAACCCATAGAGTGGTTTGGGTTGGAAGAGACCTTAAAGCTGATCCAGTTCCAGCCCCCTGCCATAGGCAGGGACACCTCCCACCAGCACAGCTTGCTCAAGGTCTCATCCAGCCTGGCCCTGAACACCTCCAAGCAGGGGCATCCACAGCCTCCCTGGGCAACCTGTGCCAGTGTCTCACCACCCTCACCCCTCACTCTCAAGAATTTTTTTCTTCATCTCCACTCTCACTCTCCCAGCTCAAAGCCATTGTCCCTCATCCTGGCACTTCCAGCCCTTGTCAGAAGTCCCTCCCCAGCTCTCCTGGAGCCCCTTCAGGTACTGGAAGGCTGCACTGAGCTCTCCCTGGAGCCTTCTCTCCTTTTCCTAAGTAGGCTCAACTGGGTTTGCCCCGTTCTTGTGCAAATAGGGAAGCCACCATCCTGACCAAGGCACAGTTAGCAACACAGATCCAGTCACTGACTGAGACCTAAAGTTCAGGACATAGTCTGGCCCCAGAGGAACCTGAGAGAAGCTTTAGCTGCTGCAAGCATCGATGGCCTCTGCGCTCGGCAGGCAGGGGAAGGCTGTGTACAGAATGTCTGGAATGCCTGTGTGGGCAATGCCATCTGGAATCCTGGAAGTTGGTGCACTCAAACAATGCCTCATAGAAGATCTTTCAGATGCAATCAGAATGCAGACCATCGGTTCCACCACAGCCAGCCTGGGACACCCTCAGCTGCGTGCAGCACTCACTTAACTAGGACGCAGCAATGGATCACTGCAGCACGACCCTCCCCTTGCCTTGCCCAGACACGCCTTTTCCCAGGAAGCAGAGGGAGACCAAGCAGTACCCATCCTCATGGACCTTTCTGCCCCACTGCAGGCTCTGGGAATTCTAATCTAAACTGTCTGGGGCTCAGACTGCTGCTAGCACTGCCTGCGATGCTGGCAGACCGTTCAAGTTACAAAGACAGAAGTATGTGCCAAAGTATGTCCTCCTGCTTGCCAAGCATGTCATCCTGAGAGGAAAAGGATTTAATAACTATGAGACAATTTCCTTTTCCCTTTGCTTCAAAACTGTCTTCTTTCCCACGTGCTTAAGGTCAGAGAAAAAGAAACAGCACAGCTTCCACTTGGAAAGGCAGCCGAGTTCACTCCCTGCCTGGCACACGCAGCTGCATCCCACCCAGCGTATTCTCTATTCCCCTCACAACTCAGATGACAACCACCAGGGCAATCTAACACTGACTCTGTCTCCTCTTCCTCAACACTTTAAAACATATTCAGCGTTTTAAAACACATTCAATATTGGGCTGCCCAGGGAGGTGGTGGAGTCGCTGTCCCTGGAGCTGTTGAAGCCACTTAGTGCCATGGTCTGGTTGGTTGGCCAGGGCTGGGTGCTAGGTTGGGCTGGGTGAGCTTGGAGGTCTCTTCCAACCTGCTTGATTCTGTGATATTGGAGGGTTGCATTTAGACTGCAGGTCAAGAAGGTATTTTTTACAGTGAGGGTAGTGATGGACTTCTGTCACTCCCAGCCCTTGTCAGGACAAGGGACAATGGCTTTGAGCTGAGAGAAGGGAGATTGAGAACAGAGATGAAGAAATTCTTGAGATTGAGGGTAGTGAAACACTGGCACAGGTTGCCCAGGGAGGCTGTGGAGCACAGAATCTTTGATCCCATTCTGTGCTTCTGTGCTCCACAACCTCCCTGGAGGTGTTCAAGGCCAGGCTGGATGAGGCCTTGAGCAACCTATGCTGATGGGAGGTGTCCCTGCCTGTGCCAGGGGTTTGGAACTGAATGGTTGTTAAGGTCCCTTCCAACCTAAACCAATCCAGGATCTATGTTTTGACAAGAATTGCCCTAGTTACTGCTGGGTCTGCTCTGGTGTACCAGCAGGTTGTCTCCTGTGCAGCACTGTTGGTTTTGTGCTTGGCTCATGGCATACCCTTGGTTAAAACCAGGAGGAGGGAAGTTTGCCACCAACATTCTGTTGCCACAGACATTCCTTAAGTAGCAGGACAGATACAGGTTGATGGATAGCTGCTGGTGCTTGCAGGAAGGAACAGAAAGCCAGGATGCAGGGAAGGTAAATGTATGGGTCAGGGAATCAAAGAACAGCATTCAGCTCCACAGAATCATGGAATTGGCAGGGTTGGGAGGGACCTCAAGGATCATCCAGTTCCAGCTGCCCTGCCTTGGGCAGGGACCTTTCCACTAGATCAGGTTGCCCAGAGCCACATCCAGCCTGGCCTTAAAAACTTCCAGTTTGCTGCATTATTACAGCATGGCAATGCTCTAGTAACTAATTAAGTATAATGCCCTCAGAGTGACACAGGCAACTACTAAGGCTGGGACTTGAAAGGAGTCCTCAAAGCTAAGCATAAACTCCAAAGCTCTTCTTGAGGACCAAAGGTGCAGGAAGCATTCTGAACTATTCTTAAAACATCATCCCAGAAGCAGAGAATTCCTCCAGTTGGGAAGGCCCTTTAAGATCATAGAGTCCAAGCCTTCCTTGACTCTGACAAGGCTGCTGCTAACCCATGGCCCTCAGCACCACTTCTCTGCTCCGTGGAATCCCCCCCAGGGATGGGGATTCACCTTCCTCCCTGGGCAGCCTGTGCCAGCCTTTGGTAACTCAGTGAAGAAGTCTCTCCTAATGCCTGACCTTCATAAGCTTCCAAAGCAGCAGCCAGCAGCTGTCAGTGAGGTCTAGCAGAGAGGAGTTGGCCCCAGCGAGGCATAGGCAGCAAACGACTGAAGCGTTGCTAAGGTAACAACCACCACTGCTTTTTGCCTGACTTCTGCTAGTTCCCATCTCTTCCCATTTGCAGCAGAGGAGGCAATCAGATCCTTCACTCATGACAACCTGTCTGAGGTTTCAGTTGCCAAGTAAGATATTCATCTGGGTGAACTTAAAAGCTCACAGAGCACATGGCAAACATTTGACAGGAGCTCTGGAGCAGAAGCCACCACACAGTGAGTTTGTACAGCAGCAAGGTTTGCCCCACAGCAGCTGGCAGTCTACAGGTCTGTCTCACCAGCAGCATTGCCCATTCTTGAAGCAAAGAGCAGGTAAAAGGGCAAAGTACCTCCAAGGGAAAAGCCTGAAGTAAATCAGAATCCTCAACTGAAACTGGAAACAACTTTCTGCCTCCCAGCCACAAGACTCATAACTGCCTTAGGTCTAACTGCTGTGCCTCACTGAGTGTTCAGCCCCAATCCCACATCTCCTCAAGATAGAACTGTACACGGAAACCACAGAATCACAGCTTGGGTTGGCTTGGAGAAGCCTTCTACAGTCATCAAGTCCACCCATCATCCCAACTCCACCATGGCCACCCAACCATGTCCCCACACCTTTCTTATCACTGCCACCATGGGGACTCTACTACCTCCCCTGGTGTCTGGGGTTCTGATTTAAATCCCCAGAGGCTCTAATAATTTTGATAGAACCAATGACAATTTATATTAGTTGCCCTTCCCTCTCCCCTCCCTCCTTCCCCAAAGAAAGGAATTGGAAGTGAGAGGAAAAGGTAAGCCCACCCAAATAAAATCAGTCTCACTCAAGTTGGAAGGTAAAAGGGGAAAATTTAACAATAACTTAAAAAGGGTATCAAAGGTAGGGAGGTTACAGAGGTGTAGGGAAGGAAGAGTAACAAATGCAAAAGGTATGAACACAACCCGAGTGTGCGGTGGTGATGGCCACCTGCGTGGAGAGATGCAGAGGGCTGCAGTGTGGTCCTGAGAGACGCGAAGTGCTCCAGGGAGAGAGTCCGAGAGAGGGTCCAAGAGAGAGAGAATAGGAAGGGGCAGTGGGCTAACCATCACCTGGGGGTGTCCAGACCCACCCCTGGGGAGGGGTCAGGACCACCTGAGGTCAGGTTTCGAGTTCAGGGCCACTCCTCCTGGAGTGTTAACTGCATACACCTGGGCAGCCTGTTCCAATCCCTGACCACTCTTGCAGCAAAGACATTTTAACTCATCCCCAACCTAACCCTCCCCAGCACAATTTCAGACCATTTCCTCCTGTTCTATTCCCTGATACGAGTGCAAAGGGACCAACCCCCACCTCACTGCAGCCTCCTTGCAGGGCGCTGCAGGGAGCACCACAGAGAGCCTCCTCTTTTGCAGGCTAAATCAACCCAGCAGAGATCTCTTGCCTGTGCTCGAGAAGCTCAATCATCTGTGTTCCCCAGCAGTCTCTAACTCACAAGCTAGGCAGAGTTTTGATGCATCTCTGCATCTCTATACATACTCAACAGTAAACTCCATTCTCTGTACTGATTCCCTTCTACCCAGTTACTACCATCTGAAGATCCTTGTGCAAGCCTGCAAGTTGCTCTTCAGGCCCTCAGACCAGCTAATTACCTAACCAAACTGAGACCAAGGGATGCCAGCCACCATCATCAGGTGTGCTATGAACAGTATGACAAAGACTACTTTGCACAAGTCAACTGAATCTTTCATTGCTGGCCTGGCTGCCTGCAGAAATGAGACCTGCACAACCATACTGCCTGATCATCTTCCTGTTATCCTTCACCACTGCTTAGGCTCAAGGATCAATTTTAACCAAATTTAGCAGTGGTCCAGAGGTCTCAGTAACACTTCAATTCTACAGGACTCAAAACCAGTTAGTCAAGAGAGAGACACAAATGAGTGAAGAATGTCTACTGCAAACTGTAAGGAGTTTGGCTTACTTGCTCCACCAGCCAGAACACATCCTGACCTTGGGCCACTTGGATGGCTCTGCATCAGGTGTGGTTAGGTGGTAATGGAAGCGGTAACAGAAAGAGGATCTGACAGCACAGAAATGTTTACTAGTGCCAGGAATCACAGAGTCCTAGAATGGGTTGGGACCTTGAAGATATCCAGTTCCAGCCCTTCTGCCACAGGCAGGGACAACTTCCACTAGACCAGGTTGCTTAAGGCCCTGTCCAACCTGTTAGAGGGATCTATCATAAGATACCCCAGAGAAGTTCATCTGCAGCCTGTGTAGAGCTTCAGCTGCTAAGTTAAGTTCCTTGACCTGGCAGAAGAGAACAGCGAGTGTTGGAACAGGGATGCTGTGGATGCTTCCTCCCTGGAGGCGTTTAAGGCCAGGCTGGATGAGGCCTTGAGCAGCCTGCTCTAGTGGGAGGTGTCCCTGCCTATGGCAGGGGGTTGGAGCTGGATGATCCTTGAGGTCCCTTCCAACCCAAACCATTCTATGATTCTATGATTTATACTCTTCAAGCCTCTGAGGAAGAGCAAAAAGTGAAGAGTCTTTAGCATCTTACTACAAGAACTCAGCATATCTGATTTAGACCTCTCACACTGGCACCTCCACCTTGTCTGAAGGGTCAGGAGATACCTTTCATAACACTCTTGCCCCCAGTGGAGGCAGATACAAAACTCTGAAGGCTACCAAAACTGAACCTAGCAGAAAACTTTCAGAAGCCTCAGCACATCAACCTTCACATTCTGGGGAGGTAAAAGCACCATTTTCTTCACTATAAATACCTCCCAAACAGATTATTTTCTGCCTGCTTAAAGCTCCACTGGAACACCCTCACTTGTGCAAAGTGTCAGCAGTGGTTTTAGAAAGTCACTCCAGCTAACACCTTTGAGGTAAGAACTCTGCTAACCAAGGCAGGCAGCTCAAGCCAGCTCTTACTGTAGGCAATGGCAGTCTGCCCTGCTCAGAAGGCATCAGCCCTGCTGACGAACACCGCTGCATCTCTTGGGCACTCGGTCAGCAGCAGCAAGAGGCAGCAAAGCTGTGTCAGAACGATTCTAGCTTTACAGTTAAACATCTGAAAAATGCCCCGGAGAAGAGGAGGAAACGCAACCCTCCAGAGGAAACAAAGCAGCATCTCACTGACCAGCCATTGCTAGGCTGACTCAAAGGTCTTGTGAGCACAAAGCCACAGCAGCGCAGAGCCGCTGCACGGTGCCACGCTGCGGCCCCCCTCACTTGCGCTGCCGCAGGCTGCTCAGAAGCCCGCAGGCTGCTCAGGAGCCCCCTGCCAGGCACAGCTCTCGATGCCATCCCGGCACTGCGCTGCCAGGCAGAGCCGCACCAACTCCTCCGGCTGGAGGGGGAACCCCAGCAGCGCTCAGCCAGGAGGTGAACAGGGACAGCTTATCCCAGCAGGGTGCAACAAGGCAGCAGAAGAGAAAAGCTAAGCGACTGCTGAGTCAAAACCACCACAAACAACGAGGAGAGGGAAAAGACAAAGAGCGAAGGCAAAAAAAGCCAAACCAAAGCCCAACAAAAAAAATCAACAACCAAGCAAGAAAGAGCAAGGAAAAGGCGGGGGGGAGGGGAGGCAGCAAGGGCGAGGGCCGGGGGGCAAAAAGATAAGAGAGAAAGCCAGGGTGGGGAGAGGCGGGGAGAAAGGGAGTCGGGGGTGAAGAGAGAAAACCCCAGTCAGACCACTTCGGATTCCTCCTTTCCTCTTCCTTTTCACCCCAAGAGTTCTGCCCTCTTTAGCACAGCCACCAGCAATGGTCGCAGGAGCTGAGGCACTGTGTTCCTGCACCCCACACTTCCCTCCTGCTCTCTCTTCTCCCTGTGCAGCAGCAAGCTAAGAACTTAGAGCAGAATTTGACCTTTCTGCTCCGTTCAAAGCTTCTGCCCTCCAGACTTTTGAAGACCAGCAGAACAAGAAGCCATCCAAGTGATCCAGCTGCAAAACCAAGTGTTGAACACATCCTCTCCTGGCTGAAGCTTGCTGGCCACACTCTTGCAGTATTCGAGCCCTCTGCATGGCTCCCAGCCCTCCAGTGCAGCTGCAGCACCAAGTTCTGCATGCTCCCAAAAATGAAGGCTAGCCCACGGCAGTGCTGTGCCAGCATCCAGCCAGGCTAGGACCTGGGCAAGCTGTTGGCACAGAGGAAGGCAGACCTCAGAAGAGAACCGGGCTTCAGCCTAGCAGGGATAGGAGCAACACCTGCCTTCAAACCCAAAGGTCAGAAGCACTGTGGGGGAGCACAGGTAATGTAGTTTGCTACAGAGGAGCCCTTATATTGTAATGACAGGATAGTGGGGGTTGGAAGGGACCTCCAGAGATCATCCAGTCCAAGTGCCCTGCCAGAGCAACATCACCCAGGGCAGGGCACACAGCAACACATCCAGGTGGGTCTGGAAAGTCTCCAGCGCAGGAGACTCCACAGCCTCTCTGCTCCAGGCCTGCAGCACCCTCACACCAAAGAAGCTTCTCCTTGTGTCAAGGGTTCCAGCTTATTCCAGTTGTCCCTTGTCCTGTTACAGGGCACCACCAAAAAGAGCTTGGCCTCTTTTTGTCTCCCACCCATCAGACATTTATAGACATTGCTCAGATGCCCTCTCAGCCTTCTCCTCTCCAGGCTACCCAGCCCCAGGGCTCTCAGCCTCTCCTCATCACACAGAAGTGCCAGGCCCTTCAGCATCTCCCCCCTCTCCAGCAGATCCCTGTCCCTCTTGGAGATCTCAAAACTGGCTGCAGCATTCCAGATGCAGTCTCAGCAGGGCAGGGCTGAGTACAGGAGAACCTCATTTGTAAAAGTTATGCTGCCTATTTGTGAACAGAGAATTCTGAGGTGGCTGCTGGGAGCAGAGCTGAAGCCCTGACGGCGAGAGGGCACTGCTGAAGCAGTGCAGCATCTACACCCCCCAGCTCACTGCAGCAAGAGGCTTTGCACACCATTGCAGCACAGCACCACCAGACAATCATTAAGGTAGGAAAAGCCCTCTAAGATCATCAAGTCTGACCTTCTGTCCAACATCTCCATGACCACTAGACTATGGCTGTGGCCACACATTTCCTGAACACCTCCAGGGATAGGGACTCACCCTGAGCAGTTTGTTCCAATCCCTCTCTCTTGCACAGATTTTTTTCCTAATATCCTAAAACTCTCCTGGCACAACTTCAGGCCACTGCAACCTCCTTTTGGGCAGCTGTAGAGAGCTGTCCAGCCTAGACCTCTCCTGCTGCTACTTGAGGCCATTTCTTCTCCTCTTATCACTCCTTAGGAGGGAGGGCAGACAGACCTGCACCTCACTGCACCTTCCTGTCAGAGAGTCAGAGAAAGCAAGGAGGCCTCCTCTTCTCCAGATGAAACAAGCCCAGCTCTCTGAGCCTCTTCTCATAGACCTGAGTTGATCTCCTCTTCAGATCACTCTCACTCATCACAAACATCTCTTTAGCAATGCAAAGCAAAAACCATCCCCAGTGCTTCAGTAGCACAGGGCTTTGTAAACACCACTGCTGTTTACTTCAGAGTTCAAGAACAAAATGTCAAGAGAAGAGAAGAAAATGAAGTGGGGAGGAAAGCTTACAAAAGGCTTGCTTGGAACTGAAAGGATGAAGGGGCAAGAAAATCTGGGGAACCACACCTTCAGAGGATGAACTGAAAGGGAGGGGAAAGAAACCACTGCAACCAGTACAGCTGCTGCTGAAACTGGAGGGCAAGCTTCAGATGCTTAACAACCTCCAAACAGAGGCTACAACTACTCATCCTCCACCTTTAGAGCCATGTCTGTAAGAACCTTCTTCTGTTAAAGGCCACTGATGGAATCACTGCTGTCCTTGGATGCTCCATGTACACAGAGCTGTCCCTCTGGTCACAACTGAGGTACTGAAGAACAAAACAATTGCAGCCTAGCTTGTGGCCAGATTTGCTGCTCAAACCTTTGCACATACCAGCAGCACTAAGCTGGGTGGCAGCACTGATGTGCTTGAGGGCAGGAAGGCTCTTCAGAGGGACCTGGACAGGTTGTATTGATGGGCTGAAGTCAGCTGTATGAGGTTCAACAAGGTCAAGTGCTGGTCCCAGCAACCCCATGAAGGCTCCAGGCTTGGGGCACAGTGGCTAAAACTGCCCAGCAGAGAAAGATCTGGAGGTGTTGGTCAGCAGCTGGCTGAAAACAAGCCAGAGTGTGCCCAGGTGGCCACCAGCAGTCGCTGGATCCTGATCCAGGCCAGGCAGTACCCCTGTACTTGGCACTGGTGAGGCCACCCCTTGAGCCCCAGGTTCAGTTTTGGGCTCCTCACTGCAAGGACACTGAGGGGCTGGAGCAGGTCAAGAGTTGAGCAGTGGTGGAGGGCCTGGAGAACAGGCCTGGGGAGAAGCTGAGGGACCTGGGAGTGTTTGGCGTGGAGAAGACGAGGCTGAAGGGAGCCCCCATTGCTCTGTACAGCTCCCTGAGAGGAGGCTGCAGTCAGGTGGGGGCTGGGCTCTTCTCCCACACAACTAGTGATGAGAGGAAGTGAACTGAGATTGTGCCAGGGGAGGTTTAGGTCAGAGAACAGGAAACATTTCTTCCCTGAAAGGGCTCTCAAAAGCTGGCACAGGCTGCCCAGGGAGGGGGGGCCAAATCCCCATCCCTGGAGGGGTTTCCAAGAGGCAGAGATGTGGTGCTGAGGGCCATGGGTTAGCAGCAGCCTTGGTAGAGTTAGAGACTGGCTGATGTGAAAGGTCCTTTCCAACCAAAACAATTCTGTGATTCTCCAAGACACAAACGACCAAAAGCCACACTCTGAGCTCACCAAAGCAGACAAAGAAATGATGAATCATGGCTCAGAAATGCCTCAAGTATCTGCAGCTCCAATCCACTCCTACACAGTGGCACATTTTTTCCTCCATGCCATCATAGCTCAGAGATCACTTCACACTAAGAATACTCTGTAAAAATATCCTTACAAAAAAACAGATTTCTGGAACTTTCCTTTCTGCTACTGAAGAGTAGAAATGAGTCAAAATTATGCTTGCAGAATGGTGGCAAACCTGCTCTGGCCTCTGCTAAAAACCTAACTGCCAGTAGCGTGACAGCAGCAAGCAGCTAGAGCTGTCCAGGTGGAACTCCCAACAAGGCACAGTCTTGCTCTTCTAGTAAGAACATCTAACACTCAAGAAGCTTTGTTTTGACAAGTGCCAGAACTGCTACTTCATGCTCTTGTTTCTCTCTCACTTCATAAAAGTACACACTGCAAAACTCTCCAACTCTGGCTCTGCACAAGGACCAGCCCAGCAGGGTTCTGCCACCCCAGAGTTACTCCAGTCCCAACACCAAACTTCAGCAAGAGAACTGCCAGACAATTATCCGAGCACTAATTCTATCCTGGAGCTATCAGATAATAACAGTGAAGCTGAAGGCATCTGGGAAGAGACTTCACTGCACAGACTCAAAATCTTTGCATCTCTGTTACAAAACTAGACTCAGCTGAGGCTTTGGGCTGCACCCAAAGCTCTGTGGAGCACATGGGGAGGGGGGATCCTGCCCCTTGGCTCTGCGAGACCTCACCTGCACTGCTGTGTCCAGCTATGGAACATCCCTTGGTTCAGAGGAGGCCACAAAGCTGATCAGAGGGCTGGAGAACCTCCCCTATGGGGAGGCTGAGGGGGCTGGAGCTGTTCAACCTGGAGAAGGCTCCAGAGAGACCTCAAGGCAGCCTTCCAGTACCTGAAAGGGCTCCAGGATAGCTGGGGAGGGACTTCTGACAAGTGCTAAAAGTGCCAGGACAAGGGACAATGGTTTGAACCTGGAGCAGGGGTTGGACATCAGGAGGAAGATCTTCACGACAAGGGTAGTGAGACACTGGAACAGGCTGCCCAGATTGGTGCTCCCCAGCCCTGGAGACATTCAAGGTCAGACTTGATGGGATCCTGAGCAACTTGACCTAGTTGGAGGTGTTCCTGCTGCCTGCAGGGGGTTGGACCTTTGAGGGTCCCTTCCAACCTGATGCCTTTTGCAATTTGCCATGAAACACCACTGCTTTGTGCCCTGGTTCCTAAACCAGGAGGTGCCTTCTAGAACTGAAGTGTCACCTGGCAGATCAGAGCACAAAGCACCTTGGAGGTGACTGGCTCCAGCACACTGGTGGGAGGCAGAACCTGAAGCTGGTCAGCAGAAGCTGCACTTCTCCAAAAAATGAAGACCTCCACAGCCACGGGAAAATAAACCCCACAACCCCCCCAAGAAAAGAGGGCTCACCTTTATTGCATCTCATGTCTTAACAAATGAGGGTGGTGCAAAGCAAGCAAGGTTTGGCAAGCTACAGAACCCATGGACAACAGATAGCACCCAACACACTGTGGGCAGGAGACCATTTACAAGCTCTACATGCTTGCTGCACTATGAAGTTTTCAGCTAAACTAATTCCACATTCAAAATGATTTCCCCTTCCCCAAACAACAAATACCATTAGCCCTAAAAGATTACCTCAAAGTATGGTGAGAAATGGATTCAACTGTACTAGAGAACAGCAACCAGTAACAAAGAGAAGCTAGGGCAAAAGCAAGCAGCACTCAAAGAACATGCATTTAATTACTACTCACATGGAACATGACTTCACCAGCCCCAAATCATCAACCTGTATTATCACTCTGCCTTGAACTGAGGCTGAAAAATTAAAGCACTTTGCCTACCATAAGCACTAGGATAATTTCTTCACCTCTTGTGTACTACAGATCCTCATAGTGATAGAATGGCTTAGGTTGGAATGGCCCTCAGAGGCCATCTGCTCCAAGCCCCTTGCCACACCTAGGGACACCTCTCAGCTAGACTCAGCTGCCCATGGCCATCCAGCCTGGCCTCATCACACCCCCTGACAGGAGGCAGCCACAGCCTCCCTGGGCAGCCTGTGCCAGACTCTCACCACCCTCCTACTGCAGAACTGCTTCCTCAGCTCCAGTCTCACCCTGCTCTGCCTCAGCTCCAAACCATTGCCCCTTGGCCTGTCTCAGACCCCCTCAGCACAAGTCCCTCTGCAGCCTTCCTGCAGGATCCCTTCAGGCACTGGCAGCAGCTCTGAGGTCCCCCTGGAGCCTTCTCCTCTGCAGGCTGCACCCCCCCAGCCTGTGCTAACAGCAGAGCTGCTCCAGCCCTGGCCTCACTCCAGCAGCTCTGTGTCCTGCTGCTGGGGTCAGCAGAGCTGGAGGCAGGATTGCAGGTGAGGTCTGAGCTGAGCAGAGCCAAGGGGCAGAATGCCCTCTCCCGCCCCGCTGCTCACACTGCTCCACTGCAGCCCAGGACACAGTTTGCCTTCTAGGCTGCAAGAGCATAGTGAAGGCATACAAAGCAAAGTACTCCTGCCCTGCTTTGATATTGATCCCTGCTGAAAACGCAGCAACTTCAGCTCCCAAGTGGTGGTGGATCAGAAGCACAGTGCTATGGCAGGGGTAGGGGCACAGCAAAGAAACCTCCTCCAGCATGAGCATGTGAAATCCAAAAAGAACCCAAAAAGGCAAAACTTTCTCCCATTTCATTCAGCTCCTGTGAGACATCTTTCTCATCAGCAGCATCTCATGTGAGGTTCTTCAGTGCTGCTGACCTCCTGCCCTAACGGTGACCCACGGCACGGACGGCACAGAAGGCCTGCTTTGCCTGGACGCGTTTCCCCAGGGTGCCTGCTCACCCTCAGCTGCAGGGGAGCTGTTCACCTGGCACCTAAAGGAGCTTTTTCCTCTGAATGACCAGAAGCTTAGTGACACCTCCGAACTTGAAAGCATTCCTCCAGAACGGCATCTCCCAGGGATGTGCAGCCAGGAAAAGCTCCGACTGTCACCCAGCTCTGCTGTGCTGACCCAGCCACAGCCCTGCAGCAGCCCCTTCAGGTTGTGGTTTCAGGGTGGCTTTCCAGCAGGTTACACTGAATGGGATCTCTGGGAGCACAAACTTCACTCTCCTTTACCATGAGCTGCTACCAGCATAGGCAGTTCAGCAAGGCACAACTACGGATTCACACTGTCCCTGCTAACGGAAACAAAGCTCCGGTCAGGAAGGGGAGGAAAAGCATCACCAAAACATCTCCAGAAGAATCAGCAGAGGATAACCACATCCCCCCAATATCAGTGTTTATGCTCTTAATTTCTTGGAACCACAGCACCACTTGGGCTGGAAGAGCCCTCTAAGAGCATCCAGTCCAACCAGCAACCCAACACCACCATGGCCATCAAACCATGGCCCCAAGTGCCATGGCCACAGGTTTCTTGAACGTTCCCAGGGATGGGGACTCCACCTCCTCCCTGGGCAGCCTGTGCCAGTGCCTGACCACTCCTGACATAACCAAAAACTCTGAAAAATATTCACAAACTCCAGAATAATTTGCTGACTCTTGTGCAGCCACTTCGACAGCTTCTGTGCTGACCCTTCCAGCCAGCAGCAGGTACTGCTGCTGACCTTGGGCCATCACCACAGAAAACCTCACCTGCAGTCAGACAATTAACACTGGCAGGAAAGCCTCTTTAATATAATTACTTACATGGAGTATTAAAGCATTCAACCAGAGAAGGCAAAGCAAAACTGACTATGTGTGAAAAGGAGTGAAACAAGAACACTGAGTCATAGAATTTGTTGGCTTGGAAGGGACCTTCAAGACCACCCAGCCCCAGCCATGGGCAGGGACACCTCCCACCAGCACAGGCTGCTCAAGGGCTAATCCAGCCTGGCCTGGAACACCTCCAGGGAGGGGCATCCACAGCCTCCCTGGGCAACCTGTGCCAGTGTCTCCCTACTCTGACAGTCAAGAATTTCTTCCTCGTCCTCACTCTTAATCTGCCTTCCTCAAGCTTCAAGCCATGGATTTTTGAGTATCCTTTGCAGACAAGGAAAGATGAACTTCAGTAATCTTATTAACATCTAAACCAAAACACAGTCACTGTTTTGCCTTCTTTCTAAAGCCAAGCCAACAACCAGCCTCCCCTAGGAAGCCAATCTTCCCACATCATTCACCAGCCTATGATGTATCAAGCCAAAACACTCAGGGCTCATACAGTGACCTAACAGCTCATCCAGTAAACTGTTTTTGTCTGTTCCCCTTCCAAAGTTCTAAGGCTGCTGCATATGGCATCTGTCTTGCCCTTTATCTGAGGCATGTGATCCTCCAAATAGCACTGACCACTGGGGAACCTTAGGGCAACTCAACCAGCCTCAGACCAGCTTTTGCCTTGGAATGCAAATTAAGAAAGTGGGGGAAACTGAACAAAAGGTGAAAGATGCTCTTTTCATAGAATCAGGCAGGTTGGAAGAGGCCTCTAAGCTCACCCAGCCCTGTCCAATCACCCAGACCATGGCACTAAGTGCCCCAGCCAGGCTTGGCTTCAACACCTCCAGGCACAGAGACTCCACCACCTCCCTGGGCAGCCCATTCCAATGCCAATCACTCTCTCTGCCAACAACTTCCTCCTCACATCCAGCCTCAACCTGCCCTGGCACAGCTTGAGCCTCTGTCCCCTTCTTCTGTCCCTGGCTGCCTGGCAGCAGAGCCCAACCCCACCTGGCTACAGCCTCCCTTCAGGGAGCTGCAGACAGCAATGAGCTCTGCCCTGAGCCTCCTCTTCTGCAGGCTGCACACCCCCAGCTCCCTCAGCCTCTCCTCACAGGGCTGTGCTCCAGGCCCCCCACACTTGATGAAAGCAAAAAATAGCTGAAGCAAATCTGTTACCAGCATAGCAGCAGCATGTTTTGCGTTCTTCACATCGGCTTTTAAATGCCACTGACAGGCAGTAAATCAGTCACAGAATGGCAGGGAGTGGAAGGGACCTGCAGAGCTCATCCAGTCCAACTCCCCTGTCAGAGCAGGGGCAGCCAGGGCAGGGCACACAGCAACACATCCAGGTGGGGCTTGAAAGTCTCCAGAGGAGAATCCACAGCCTCTCTGGGCAGCCTGCTCCAGGCCTCCAGCACCCTCACACCAAACAAGTGTCTCCTCATCTTGAGGTGCAATCTCCTGGGTTCCAGCTTATTCCAGTTGTCTCTTGTCCTATTACAGGGCACCACCAAGAAGAGTCTGGCCTCTCCTTGCCCCCCACCCCTCAGCTATTTGTAACCACTGCTCAGATCCCATCTCAGCCTTCTCCTCTCCAGGCTACCCAGCCCCAGGGCTCTCAGCCTCTCCTCATCACACAGATGTTCCATAGTCCTCTCAGCATCCCCACAGCCACCATTGGGCTCTCTCTAGCAGATTCCTGTCCTTGGTTTGGGGAGCCCAGAACAGGATATAGTTCTCCAAGTCTGAGCTCATCAAGGCAGATTATAGGGGGAGGAGAACCTCCCTAGACCTGCTGGACACACTTTCCCTGATGCACCCCTGGGGACCATTTGTCCTCTTGGCCACAAGGGCACATTGCAAAGCCCTCCACTGAGCTGTTTCTAGCAGGGCAACCTGAGGCTGTACTGGCGCAGGGAGATCTTCCTCCCCAGATGCAGGACTCTACACTCGTCCTTAATGAACTATAAACCACTTCTCCCTCTTAGCCCAGTACTTCAAGTCTCACAATTCCTCAAGATGAAGAGTTAAAGCACTTAGACTTTCCAACAGGTCAGCAGAGTAAAGCAGACTTCAGCTAAAGTACTCTCATTTCTCTAAAGCTTTATTACGCTTCTCAAACACAGAATCCCTTAGATTGGCAAAAGCATTCAAGCTCCTCCAGCCCAATCATCAGTTTCACACTGACAGCTCCTTGACTAACCCAAAGCCCTCAGCACAACATCTCAGCACTATCAATCCCTATGGTTGGAAAGGACCACCAGGATCATCCAGTCCTGCCTTCATCCCAGCAGCCTTCATCACCAGACCATAGCCTCAAGCACCACAGCCACTCTCCTTTTAAACACCTCCAGGGATGGTGACTCCACCACCTCCCTGGGCAGCCTGTGCCAGTGCCTGACCACCTGCTCAGGAAAGAACTTCCTCCCAACAGCCAACCCAAACCTCCCCTGGTGCAACTTGAGGCCATTTCCTCCTGCCCTATCATCAGTAACTGGGGAGCAGAGACCAGCTCCAGCCTCACTACAGCCTCTTTTAGGTAGCTGTAGAGGGCAGTAAGGTCCCCTCTCAGCCTCCTCTTCTCCACACTAAGCACCCCCAGCTCCCTCAGCCACTCCTCACAGGCCATGTTTGCCAGAGCTCTCCCCAGCCTCGTTGCCCTTCTCTGCACTGCTCCAGCACCTCAGTGTCCCTCCTGTGCTGTGGTGACCCAAACTGGGCACAGCACTCGAGGTGTGGGCTCAGGAGTGCTGAGTCCAGGGGCATGAGCACCTCCCTGCTCCTGCTGGCCACACCACTGCTGATCCAGGCCAGGATGCTGTTGGCCTTCTTGGCCACCTGGGCACACTGCTGGCTCATGGTCAGATCCTGTCCACCAACACCCCCAGGTCCCTTTCCACCAGGCAGTGGAACAAGAAACACAGGAACCAGGAACCCATAACATATCACAGAGACAAAAACTGCTGCTGCTTCTTGCACCACCTTTCACAAGAGAGCTAAGATGGCACACAACCTCTCTCCAGAAGAAAGGCCCTCGTGTGGAACACCAGCTAGGACAGCAAATATTTTGTCAGCACTGAGTTTGTGGTGGTGTAAGGACAGGAGTCAAATGCAGGATTATGGATCTGCTCCTAAACTTAGAGTCATGGAATCAGTCAGGGTTGGAAGGGACCACAAGGGCAGCCAGTTCCAACCCCCTGCCATGCCCAGGGACACCCTACCCTAGAGCAGGCTGCACACAGCCTCAGCCAGCCTGGCCTTAAACACCTCCAGCCATGGGGCCTCAACCACCTCCCTGGGCAACCCATTCCAGCCTCTCACCAGTCTCATACTCAACAACTTCTCCTCAGTTCCAGCCTGACTCTCCCCACCTCCAGCTTTGCTCCATTCCCCCTACTCCTCTCACTCTCTGACAGCCTAAAAAGTCCCTCCCCAGCTTTTTTGTAGCCCCCTTCAGATGCTGGCAGGCCACAAGAAGGTCACCTGGGAGCCTCCTCTGNGCCTTGGTAAACAAGCATGCCTGGGTGTGCAGTGGTAGCTTCTGTCTTCAGACTTCCCAGCTCTTCCAGAAGCAGTAACATCCAGTTACAGTTGTTCCACAGGAGTTCTTCAAACGTGATATGAGAGTTGGGGCTCTGCAACCTGGAGGAGAGAAGGCTTCAAGGAGACCTTGGAGTGGTCATAGGATCACAGCACTGTCAAGGTTGGAAGGGACCTCAAGGATCATCCAGTTCCAACCGCCCTGCCACAGGCAGAGACACCTCACACTAGATCAGGTTGCTCAGGGCCACATCCAGCCTGGCCTTAAACACCTCCAGGGATGAGGCTTCTACTACCTCCCCCAGGCAACCTGTGCCAGGGTCTCACCATCCTCATGGGGAAAAACTTCTTCCTAACATCCAGTCTCAATCTCCCCATTTCTAGTTTTGTTCCATCCCCCCTTAGTCCTATCACTACCTGACACCCTACAAAGTCCCTCCTCAGCTCTCTTGTAGCCCACTTCAGATACTGAAAGGCCACAATAAGGTCTCCTTTGTCTTCTCCAGACTGAACAACCCCAACTCTCTAAGCCTGTTCTCACAGCAGAGCAGCTCCAGCCCTCTGCTTATCCTTCTCCAGACACCTTCCAGCACCTCCAGACCTTTCCTGTCCCAGGGGCTTCAGAGCTCCAGGTGGGGTCTCAGCAGAGGGTACAGAGGGGCAGAATCCCCTCCCTCACCTTGCTGCCCAGGCTCTGCTTGCTGCAAGTGCTGGCTCATGTTGAGCTTCTCACCCACCAGCACCCCCAAAGCCTTCTGTTCAGGGCTGCTCTCAAGCCTGGCACTGCCTAGCCTGCACCAGTGCCTGAGATTGCCCCAACAGACTGAACCCACCAGTGGGAGGCAGACTGAAGCCATGACTGGACTCAAGTCTCCAGAAGTACATCTTACCCTTCGAAAAGAAAACATTTCCATGAGTTTGGAAAAGCTGCAGTTGTCTCCTGTGGTAAGCCACTATCATACTCCACAGCTGAGAGCAGGGCAAAGAAATCTGTGAGTGCACAGATTAATTAAACATTAATTGCTTGCTCTCTCTGTGCCTCAAGCACACACAGGGCACAGAAAGCACACCGGGAAAGTGAGCCCAAACATCCAGCAGCTGAAGTTAATTAACAGGAGATAATCAGAGATCTAAAATAGGTGTAACACTAAAAGCACTCACACCTGTGGTCTGTGAAGAAAGCGAGCAGCATGGATGTGCAGCCAGCCCAGCCCTGCTCAGAGCAGCTGCTGTGGCCACTGCAGCACAGAAGTGTTGGCCACAGAGGAGCCCGAGCAGCCTTAACATCAAACATGGACTTCAGGATCAAGTTCATGATATGACATTCTTGGAGCTTTGGCTGGGGGCTTCCCCCTGCCTCCCCTTTTCCTCCAGACGTGGGATTTGCTTCAGCTTCCTGGTGCAATAAGGCAATATCCTACTAGGACAAGTGCCAAAAGAGCCCTGCAAGGAGGAGGATCCACTCCTCTGGGAGATCAGTGCCATAGAGCCTGCTGTTTTGCCACCTTTCTTTAAATGACTGATGATGTTACAGGATTATTTCAGTACAGCTTCAAAAGCAGTGAGCCAAACAGAGGCTGAAACAGGTTCTGTCAGCCGAGGAGACAGCAAACAGTTGTTTCACAACTACCCACCCATAGCCAGCTACATACACACACACGATCAGCATACATACATGTGAGCTTGTATCCATCTAATGTACAAATACTGCCTGCACAGTACAAGGGGCTGCAGCTGGAAACTGAATCAGAACTTCCACCATAGGGGTGCTCAAACTCAGAGGAGTTTGCAGGACACACTCAGCCTGCTCTAAAAGATTTCATTTATGAATTTTTGCTTTTGTGAGCAACTGGAAGCAATAAAATTGGTTTTCCACATGAAACCCAAGTGCCTATTTTTATCATCAGGTCCTCATTTTGGTTTGTCAGGAGGAGGACACAGAATGCAGAAGTCTGCCTGGTAGGAACTGAGGAGCTTGCACTCCCAAGCACAGGATAATGAAGCATTGCAAATTAAAAGCTGTTCCAATTTTCCACTGTGGTAAGAGAGTGCATCATGCATTTTAAATACACACTGAAGAATGTTATTAAAAACACAGAAACTCTGCTCTTAGAACTTTGTAGTCAAATTCTTCTCCAGGCCACTAAAAAGAACACCACAGCCAGAGCCTGTACTTCCCAAGCCACAGCCATGGGGCAGCAGCAATTTGCAGTGAGAGCTGGTGTTACATTTAGCTGTACATCACTACTAATTACAGAGCCATCTCAACCAGCAGTATTTGGTTAGACCCTGCTCTGTCATCAGTGCAAGCAGTTTAAGATGGAGCTCATCTTTCAGAGGGGCCACGCTTCTTTTTTTAGCCTGCTTTTATTTTCTGGTAGCTGAGCATCTTTTCCTACAGAAGATTGCTCCAGAAGTGCTGCTTGGCAAACAGAAAACCACACAGACAATGTTAGAAGGGAAGACTCAGACCTAGAGCACCGAAGCAATACTTAGCTCCCTTGAAGCTGTCCTTAGCTAACCCTGGTTTGCAATGCAGTGCTGAAGTCTTCCAGCGACGACCTGACAGAGCACACAGCTTGCAGCAGCAGCAAGGCAGAATCACGGAATGGTTTAGCTTGAAAGAGACCTCAAACTCATCCAGCTCCAACCCCCTGCCATAGGCAGGGACACCTCCCACTAGAACAGGTTGCTCAAGGACTCATCCAGCCTGGTCCTCAACACCTCCAGGGAGGTTGTGGTTCTGCACTCCACAACCTCAAAGATCACATCGGGTGCTTCTGTGCTCCACAACCTCCCTGGGCAACCTGTGCCAGCTTCTCACCACCTTCACTGCAAGCAACTTCTTCCTAACATCCACTTTCAATCTCCCCTCTGCCAGTTCAAACCCATTCCTCCTCCTGTCATTACCAGACCTTGCCAATGGTCCCTCCCCAGCCCTCCTGCAGCCCCCTTCAGATCCTGGAAGGCCACTCCAAGGTCTCCTCCAAGCCCCAACTCTCTCAGCCTTTCCTCATAGCTGAGCTGCTGCAGCCCTCTGAGCATCTTGGTGGCCTCCTCTGGACTGGCTCCAAAAGTTCCATGTCCTGCTTGTGCTGAACTGCACTCAAGTGAGTTAAAAGACCACATCCCACTATTCAGGAAGAGTCCAGGGAGGGAAAACCAAGACAGAGACTAGTAAAACACACCATGAACACTCTAGACACTGACAAAGAAGTCTCTTTAAAGAGAGGATCCTTCTGCAGTGCTCCCTCACATGAAGGTCTCTGAAGAGCCAAGCTACTATTAATAAAGCACTACATAGATGAGCAGCAGTAGTATTTCACCTCCATCAGAGCAAATCCAAACAGAAAAACCCAAAACCCACCAGCAGAACTGCCTGCTTCTGACAACATTCAGAGCCATCCATCAGTCCTCACAAGCCAGCAGAAGTCAGGCCCCTGTGCTCAGCACTGCTCAGGCCACTCCTTGAGTGCTGTGTCCAGTTCTGGGCTCCTGAATTCCAGAGAGATGTTGAGGTGCTGGAAGGTGTCCAGAGAAGGGCAGCAAGGCTGGGGAGGGGCCTGGAGCACAGCCCTGTGAGGAGAGGCTGAGGGAGCTGGGGGGGTGCAGCCTGCAGAAGAGGAGGCTCGGGGGGGACCTCATTGCTGCTCACAAGCCAGCAGAAGTCAGACCTTCAGAGCATCTCCTGTTTGAGCTCAGGCACACACCATGCCATCATCAGAGGCCCTTGTGATGTGCAAAGCACAGAGGAAGCATCTGAAGTTCTCCACTATGAAACCTCACAAGCATCACCTAGAATTGAGTTCTCTACTCTCCTAAGAACGAGAAAAGATCCACCTGCAGCCTTCCCCCACGACTAGGAAAACAAACCACAATCAGCAGGGCAGAGGAGTGTAGAGGGCAAGAAGGCAAAGAGGATTATTTGAGAAAGGAAATAGGATTTAAGTTTGGTTCAAGTTTTACAGATCAAGTCTATCGATTTCTTCTGTTTCTATTTCCAGAGTAAGTGTATCAGAGGCAAGGAACCAGACAAGGAACATGAAATGGAGGCACCAAGCCATGAGCTGCAGCTGAAATTAGGAAGTGTTACTGACCACTGGCTGCCAGCAATGCCTGCAGCAGTTGCTGGGCAGGTAGCAGCAGCTGCAGAGCTGCTGGCACGCAGTGTTTGCACAGTGCCCGGACAGCAGACAGCAGTGCAACAGACGCAGAGCTTCCCCGAGTCTGTTGAAACAAAGAAGGCTGAGTTCCTGCTGAGCTGTCCCACCCGAACGCAGCCTCTCACCCACCAGCCAGGCAAAGGCCAGTTCTGGGTCACCCCACGGCAGTCCATCAGTATTCTCCTGGAACAGCCTTCACCCCCTCTGTAAACCTTCACCAGGCACTCAGAGAGGAGGTGAAACAAGCGACCAGCAGCATCACAGAAGAGTTCATGCTGCAAACCTTTACATGAAGAACTTCAGACCTGCTCAAAGTCATTTACTGTGCCACTAATGTGCTCTTTCCTGGGTAGCATTACACATCTGACAGCCTAAACTCTATACACTTCTCACAGCCACTGCAAAAGCATTAGACAAGGTGAAACAGAGCACAGAACTCTGCTCACTTAGGCAGCTCCTACAGGGCATGTTAAGATATTGACCACCCCCTAAAGATGTATCAGAAGATACCTTCTGCTCTTCAGAAGCCCAGAAGATCAGCAGAATGCAATCCACTATGACGAGTGGGTAAGGGCAAAGAATCTTCTTTACCTATTAAAAAGAAAGTGAAATTTGGAATCAAATTCCACCCAAATGAGAAAGCCAAGCAAGTGAAACTGAGCTGTGCTTACAGCAGAAAGGCAGTTTAAAAACATCAACACCTCCCTAACAGGAAGAGAAAAGCCACAGCACCAGCAGGTGGATTTTCTCTCTCAAGAACAGCACAGGGGTGGCAGTTTACAGCAAAGTCTGCTCTGAAAGTCAGGAGGAGTCTTGGCTTTCAATTTAGAGAGCCCAAGACAAGCTCTTGGGATGCAGTTTGAGTTCTCAGCTACCCCAGGAACCACATGCTCCTTCAGCTTGTCTGCATCCCCTTTCCTGGGTCCCCTCAGTCGAGCAGCTCCAGACCAGGGCCACAAAGATGACCACAGGGCTGGAGCAGCTCTGCTGTGGGCACAGGCTGAGGGGCTGGGGGCGTACAGCCTGCAGAGGAGGCTCCGGGGAGACCTTAGAGCTGCTGCCAGTGCCTGAAGGGGGCTACAAGGAGGCTGCAGGGGAACTGTTTGCAAAGAGCCTGCAGGGAAATGAGAGGAGATTTAGATTGGACACGAGGAACAAGTTCTGCACCCAAAACTGAACACGGTATTGGAGGTGCAGCCTCACCAGTGCCGAGGACAAGGCACAATCACTTCCCTGGCCCTGCAGGTTACTATTTCTGCTATCATCTTTTGCACTGAAATTTGCTTCCAACTTCTTCATAACTTTTTCAATTCTTTGTCTGCTGCTACTGACCTTCTAAATTTGAATGCTGAAAGTGAACACAGTTCCAAACAGAGTCCCACAAGCACCAGCTGCAGGAAGGCTGTACTGTTAAATGAGCTGCATCAATAAGACAAAGAACCAAAGCTACTTCATGCTAAACTTACACTCTCAAGAATCCCTTCCTCATCTCCACTCTCACTCTTCCAGCTCAAAGCCATTGTCCCTCATCCTGCCACTCCCAGCCCTTGTCAGAAGTCCCTCCCCAGCTCTCTTGGAACCCCTTCAGGTACTGGAAGGCTGCTCTAAGCTCTCCCTGGAGCCTTCTCTTCCCCAGGCTGAACAGAGCCAACTGTCCCATGCTGTCTTCATCAGATAAGTGCTCCATCCCCTTGATCACACTCCTTGGCCAGCCTGAATTTGTGCTTGGGATTTCCCCCGTGTGACTCATATCCTATTGAATACAATCACTCATGCAATTATACTTGGAGCTACCCTCTGTAAATGAGTGCTGCTCTGCCCAGCGTTGCCACTGAAGCCTCATCCGCAGACATCAAGTCAGCCTGGCTTCAAGGACCTGCCTTTGCTCCTACTTCTTAAGTCACATCAAAAAGTTAGACCTGTACTCTTAAATGACTGCAGTTGCTGGGGACCTCTCAAGTTAGAAGTGCAATAAAATGTATTTCCAAATGAGTGCAGCCTGCAAGTCTACTCCATGTGGCCCTGGCTGTTAAGAACTCTCTTTACCTCCCACACGTGTGCACACAGAACACAGCCATTTTTTGAAGCCTTGTCTAACCCCTTCTCCATGGCACTGTCACAATGAAAGCTCCTCTGCCACAAGTACAAACTGCTGAGATAAGCTCTGAGGTCCATAACCTCTGAAAACACAGAAGGGAAGGGCATAGTAAACCCAAGACAATCAAACTCAGAACACTGCCATTTCAGCAAGAGAAAGCAGCTCAGCTTCCCACTGTAGAGGTTAACAGCAGACAGCAAACATCACAGCAAGCAGAAATGGAGACTTGTTGAAGGCAAGAGAGCAGCAGATGAAGCAGAACACTTGGGCTGAAGCCCTCTCAGTGCTGCTCCTGTGCCACTGCCGATGCCAGGGTCTGTCCTGTCTGTAGTTCAGGGACTAAACCCATCTGCTGTTTGTAAAACCTCACACCAGAGGATGCTGCTTTATTTTTAAAGGTTTCTACCACAGAAACACTTTGTCCTGTCATCTCCCAGGTCCTGTCACCTCCCAGGTCTGCAAACAGCCAACTGTATGCTGCTGCTTTATTTCTTAATGGAATCAGATCAGAGTCACAGAATGTCAGGGGCTGGAAGGGACCTCCAAAGCTCAGCCAGGCCAACCCCTGCCAGAGCAGCAGCACCCACAGCAGATCACACAGGAACACATCCAGGCAGCTCTTGAATGTCTCCAGGGAGGGAGACTCCACAGCCCCCCTGGGCAGCCTGTGCCAGGGCTCTGTCACCCTCACAGGGAAAAAATTCCTCCTCATGTTTCCATGGCACTTCCTCTGCCTCAGCTTCCACCATTGCCCCTTGTGCTGGCACTGGACATCAGCCTGGCTCCAGCCTCTGGCACTCACCTGCACATCTTTATAATGAGGTCACTTCTCAGGCTCCTCTTCTCCAAGCTAAAGAGCCCCAGCTCCCTCAGGCTCTCCTCACAAGAGATGCTCCATTCCCTTCATTACAGGATGCTGCTTTGCTTTAATAGTTTCTACCACAGAACACTTTTGTCATTTCAGACGCCCCAGGTCCAGGGTCAGAAGGAGGCAGGTGAAGTTGAACAGACCCACTTGCTGGCTGCCTTTCACCCAACACTCTAACAGTGCCCATGCAAGCAGAGAGGAAAACGAGGCAGCAAAGCTGAGCGCAGTACTACACAACAATGCAGCTGCAATAAATCACACCACTTTAATTAAAAATGGCTCCCAGACAGCTTTACAAGAAAGCCCAACATAATTGAATTGTTTGCTAGCTGTTACTGAAAGCAGTGTCTTCAGCTAAGTTTGCTCCCTAGCTGTTACTACTTGTTCTTGTCAGCGACACGTTTCAGATGCCGCTGCTGCAACTCCCAATCAAGATAGCAAACCCTCGAAGCACCTCCCTTTGTGTCAACCAGACACGGCTCACACAGCAACCTCCTTTCAGCCCCTTCTAACCACGCACAAGCAGGCACAATACTATTAACATCAAAAGGGATTAACTTCAATCCAGTTGGATCTTCACCTGTGGACAAATGCTCCACCAAAACTGTTACCCCAGCGTTAATAGCTCTTTGGGGAGCAGTCAGACTTCAAAGCACTATAATCAAAGATTTACAAAAGAGCAGCAATAAGAAATTTGGACTCCAATACCATTCCCATTTTTGTTACAGATAGCAGCATGTAATGCTCATGGAGAGGCCAGGTCATCACACCTTGAAAGGCAGCCTTTATTTTTTGACTAAAGGAGGTCTACGAGTCTAAAGGGTCTTGTTACAAGGGCGTATAGCGCTAATGAGAGGCAATGGCTTTGAGCTGGTGAGGGGAGACTCAGACTAGAGAATAAGGAAGAAATTCTTGAGAGTGAGGGTGAGGAGACACTGGCACAGGTTGCCCAGGGAGGTTGTGGAGCACAGAACGTGATCGAAAGTCTGTGCTCCACAACCTCCCCGGAGGTGTTCAAGGCCAGTCTGGATGATGCCCTGAGCAGCCTGTACTGGTGAGAGGCGTCTCTGCCCATGGATGATGTTGAAGGTCTCTTCCAACCCAAACCATTCCATGATAACGAACATAGAGCAAAGTCCACACACTGACTTCCAATTCTGAAGAGAAAGGGAATGAAGAGGGTACAATCCCTCCAATTTCATCCCCTGCCTTATTACTAATAGCTTCAGTGCAAGGTCCCGTTAGGCTCACGTCCCTGCAGCTGCTCACTTCACCACTGAGAACAGTCCAAGACGCAAACACGAAGCTATCGGCACGAAGGGTGGAGCCGGAGGACGAAAAAGGGTTTCAAAAACCTCCTCCCCTCGCCTAGCATCTACATGACTGCTGCGGGGGAGAAGCCGACAGAAATCGCAGCAGGCTCGATTGCCGAGGTTCAACGCCACACTTCTTCCTGCCTCGGACCGGGAGAGGGGCGACTCAGATGCGCAGCAGCGGCGGGAGAACGACCAGCTCTGGCCGGGGCACCCCAGCGTGCCCTACCCGCTGGGGCTGGCCGCAGGCTGCGGGCGCTGCCCGCGGCGGCAGCCCCGCGAGGGAGATTTGAACCGGAGCAGCGCGGAGCGGCCCCGCACGGCTCGCCCCGCGGAAATCAGCGCCCAGACCTGCGGGGCACCAGAGGTTGGAAGGGAAAAGCCTGCCTCCCCCCGCCCAGAGCGCCAGCTGGCCGTGGAGGGCAAAGCCCCCGCGGAGGGGCTGCGGCACAGAGCGGATCTCCCCCGCCCCGGCCGCCACTCCGGACACGCTTCCTCGGGGCCACGGCCGCCCCCTGCCGTCCCCGCTCCGCCCACGGCCCTGGCTCTGACAGCCCCCAGCCTCCCCCCGCCCGCCCGGCGGCCGCTCAGGGCCGGGAAGGAGGGGGCAGCTCTCTTGTAAGACAAGCGCCCGGCCCTACCCCGCCCGCAGCGGACGGCACGGAGCAGGGGAAAACGCCAACGGATGCGGGGCAAAGGGGCCCCAGCGGCACAGGGCCAAACCTCACGGCGCTGCGGCCGTTTCGTTCCCTTCGCCTCTACGTCCCCCAAGTCCCCTGCTACCGGCAAGAGGCTCCCTCCAGGCCACATTCCCCAGAGACCCACTTCCCACAGACTCAACAGTACCTGCCGCCCTGCGGGCCGCTGCAGCTCCCTCGCTGCCCGCCGGTACCTGCAGCCCGTCCGCCCGCCGGCCGCAGCCCCTCGCCCGCACCGGGGACTGAAGTTCCCCAGCCGCGGCCGCCAGCCCAGCCCGGGAGAAACCCCCGCGGGCCCCGCCCCGCGGCCAATCCGCGCCCCTCCCGCCCCCGCGCTCCGCCCCCGCCTCAGCCTCAGCGGAGCCTCCCGGCGCCGCCCGCCCCACCATTGGCTGTGGCAGCTGTCAGTCGTCAGCGGCGCTCGCGCCCCCTTCTCCTGGCCCGTCAGCGCTGGGGAGGCTGCGGCGTGGCGCGGGCGGGCTGCGGGAGCTCGTCCCGGGGGGACGCTGCCGGCGAGCTACGGCCCCGAGCGAGCGAGGCGGTGTGCTGTAGGCAGCGCTTCGCTCTTCCTTGACTGGCTGGTCCTGTCCGCGATGTGTCCGCGTAGACTCGTAACTCGCTGCCGTGACGCGGAACGGGCTCTCGGTGGGCAGCGCAGCGCCGGCGGGAGGCGGCGGTTGCCCTTCTCAACGAGCTCCGCTCAGCGCTCGCCTTGGCGGTTAGCTGCGGTTGGGCCTCCGCGTGGGATGCGTACGGACACGGCGGAGTGAGCTCAGCGCGGGCCGGGCCGGACAGGAGCTTCCCACCCGCGGAGAGGCTGGGGGACAGGGCTGGGGCAGCCTGGGGAGGAGATCGCCTGTGGAGAACAGGCAGGAGAGGGCTTGGCTGTGCTGCGTGATGGCTGCCTGCAGAACGGCGGTTGCGGACCGGGCTCGGGCTGGGTGTAGGAACAGCTTTTTCATGCCGAGCACGGCTGGGAGCTCGAGGGCGTTCCTCGGGGATTCTCCCTGCCCGAGTGGCTACGGCCATGAGCAGCCTGCTCTGACCACGCAGCGGCCCTGCGTGAGCGCCGGCCTGGGCTAGAGACCTCCTCACATTTCCTAATGATCTGCAGCCTTGGAAGCTGGCACCTACCTAAATACAGGTTCCGAGTGGCTGCTGCGAGCCTGACAGCTATGGCAGACTGATACCCACCGCGGACAAGAGCAGCTGCCGTGCTGCAGTGGTGGAGCCATCCTTGGCATCTTCCCCACCTAAGGGCAAATTAGTGAGGGTCCAGAGGAGGCCACAACGACGATCAGAGATCTGGAGCACATCTCCTGTGAGGACAGGCTAAAGGAATTGGGTCNACCGGGGACTGAAGTTCCCCAGCCGCGGCCGCCAGCCCAGCCCGGGAGAAACCCCCGCGGGCCCCGCCCCGCGGCCAATCCGCGCCCCTCCCGCCCCCGCGCTCCGCCCCCGCCTCAGCCTCAGCGGAGCCTCCCGGCGCCGCCCGCCCCACCATTGGCTGTGGCAGCTGTCAGTCGTCAGCGGCGCTCGCGCCCCCTTCTCCTGGCCCGTCAGCGCTGGGGAGGCTGCGGCGTGGCGCGGGCGGGCTGCGGGAGCTCGTCCCGGGGGGACGCTGCCGGCGAGCTACGGCCCCGAGCGAGCGAGGCGGTGTGCTGTAGGCAGCGCTTCGCTCTTCCTCGACTGGCTGGTCCTGTCCGCGATGTGTCCGCGTAGACTCGTAACTCGCTGCCGTGACGCGGAACGGGCTCTCGGTGGGCAGCGCAGCGCCGGCGGGAGGCGGCGGTTGCCCTTCTCAACGAGCTCCGCTCAGCGCTCGCCTTGGCGGTTAGCTGCGGTTGGGCCTCCGCGTGGGATGCGTACGGACACGGCGGAGTGAGCTCAGCGCGGGCCGGGCCGGACAGGAGCTTCCCACCCGCGGAGAGGCTGGGGGACAGGGCTGGGGCAGCCTGGGGAGGAGATCGCCTGTGGAGAACAGGCAGGAGAGGGCTTGGCTGTGCTGCGTGATGGCTGCCTGCAGAACGGCGGTTGCGGACCGGGCTCGGGCTGGGTGTAGGAACAGCTTTTTCATGCCGAGCACGGCTGGGAGCTCGAGGGCGTTCCTCGGGGATTCTCCCTGCCCGAGTGGCTACGGCCATGAGCAGCCTGCTCTGACCACGCAGCGGCCCTGCGTGAGCGCCGGCCTGGGCTAGAGACCTCCTCACATTTCCTAATGATCTGCAGCCTTGGAAGCTGGCACCTACCTAAATACAGGTTCCGAGTGGCTGCT
The DNA here is from genome assembly GCA_013400475.1 of Tricholaema leucomelas. Lineage (NCBI taxonomy): Eukaryota > Metazoa > Chordata > Aves > Piciformes > Lybiidae > Tricholaema lacrymosa > Tricholaema leucomelas. The sequence continues at coordinate 83,446 of WAAF01013366.1, forward strand.
GCGAGCCTGACAGCTATGGCAGACTGATACCCACCGCGGACAAGAGCAGCTGCCGTGCTGCAGTGGTGGAGCCATCCTTGGCATCTCCCCCACCTAGGGGCAAATTAGTGAGGGTCCAGAGGAGGCCACAACGACGATCAGAGATCTGGAGCACATCTCCTGTGAGGACAGGCTAAAGGAATTGGGTCTGTTCAGCTTGCAGAAGAGAATGCGCCAGGGAGACCTTAGAGCAGCATTCGAGTACCTGGAGGGGGCTACAGGGAGAGCTGGGGAGGGACTTTTGTCAAGGACTGGGAGTGACAGGAGGAGAGGGAATGGATTTTGCCTCTGCAGCTTCAGTTCATCCCTTTTGCACACTCTAACCCGCAGTGAGCTGCAGACCTGCCGCCTCGCACTCATGCCCCCGGAGCCATGCTCTGGAGCACAGCTCTGCAGCGGAACAAGTGATTTTCCATGTCATCTTGGTTCATTTCTAGGAGAGCTGGAAGCATGCAGAGGGAGAAGGATTGTGTCTAAAGCTACTGAGTACTCCTTATAGAAGGAAGGAATTGTAAGACGGTGTCAAAGATTTCCATGTGCTGCCACCTGCCTCACTGCTCGAGTCTGATTCTGTGGAGGGGGTGAGGGACCTGTTTTCACAATGCCAGGCTTCAGATGCTGAAGTCTCATTTAGAGTAGTTTACTACTGAAAATGAAGTCAACAGGGAACGTGCCCACAGTATTCTGGGTACTCAATGTGTGAGGCTGAGAAATCAAGCTCTGTCAGACTCTGATTACTATCTGCCACTCTCCTCTGCTTTGCTAAGCCCTCACCTGCAGGGCTGTGTGCAGGCCTGGGGCCCCCAGCACAAGAGAGAGATGGACCTGATGGAAAGGGTCCCGAGGAGGCCACAAAGATGAACAGGGAGCTGGAGAGCCTCCCTTATGGGGACAGGCTGGGAGAATTTGGGCTGCCCAGTCTGGAGGAGAGAAGGCTCTAGGGAGCCCTTAGAGTACATTTCCACATCTGAAGGGGATCTGGAGAGGAACTGTTCAGAAAGGCTTGCAGTGACAGGACAAGGGCAATGATTTGAAACTGGAGCAGGGAAGATTTGGGTTGGACATCAAGAGGAAGTTCTGCACAATGAGAGTGGAGAGACACAGGAAGAGGCTGCCCAAAGAGGTAGTTGAAGCCCCAGGCCTGGAGACATTCAAGATCAGACTCGATGTGGCCCTGGGCAGCCTTCTCCATTTGGAGATGCCCCTGCTGCCTGCAGGGGGGTTGAACAAGATTACATTGGAGGGTCCCTTCCAACCCAAGGCCATCTTTGAGTCTTTTCTTAAACTGTGGTGCCCTGGAAGCAGAAGCAGCCCTGCAGCTCACAGGAGCGCTGTGAGGGAAAGGAAAGTCAGCACAGAGAGAGGCAAGGATTGGCAGCAATGGAGAGCAAGCAGTGTGAGGTGTCAGTGCTGACTTTCAGCATTGTTCATTCTGCACCCAGTGAAAGAAATCAGGGGGCAGAAGTTAAAGAAGGCTTTAGAATGTGCGAGCACAAGCAGCTTGAATTCCTACTGGCTTCATTGCTTGTTGGAGTCATCTTCATCTTTTCTGTATTACAGTGGATCATTTCAATCAAGCTAAGGAAGCCTTTTCAGCATCTCTTGCTCCACATTCAACACCAGCATAACAAAAGCCTTCAGAGATGGAATATCACTTTTCCTTTCCAGGGAAACCAGTCACTCTGGTTCTCTCTTTGATACAGCAGATGCTGCAATTTGCCCCAAATCCCAGTGGGATTTCACCTCTAGATACCTTTTCAATGCAGAACCAGCTCTAAAACTCTGTGTGTGCTCATTCCTCAGGTGCTTTAACATTTCTGTGCATGAAGGAATCAGAATATGCTGCAGCTCCCCAAGGAGATAATCCCTCAGCCTCAGATGCCTTCATAACACCAGGAACTGCCATTTGTCATAGGGTTGTTAGGGTTGGAAAGGCCTTCTAAGATCAGCCTTCTTCCCAACACCTCCACAGCCACCAGACCATGTTGCACAGTGCCACAGCTAGTCCTTTTCTGAACACCATGTTCATCTTGCAGCCACAGCAGGAGATACTTGGTCTCTGCTGCTCTCAGAAGCCTCCCTGCTAGCACCTCTGCAGCTGCCCACTGGCCTGAGCAAGCGTAACTTGCACAGTACCAACAGCTGCATCTGCCTCAATCTTGTCTTCAGTAAGGTCCCAAATGTTGCTAAAGCAAGTGCAGGGAAATTTCCAGAGATTACAACAATCAGAAGGTTTAAAATTGCATCATAGAACCATGGAATTAGTTTTGCTGGGAACCAGTCCAACCAGCAACCCAGTGCCACCATGGCCATCAAACCATGTCCTCAGGTGCCATGGGCACACCTTTCTTCAACACCTCCAGGCATGGGGGCTCACCACCTCTCTGGGCAGCCTGTGCCAGTCCCTGACCACTCTTGCAGCAAACAAATTTTTCCTTCTCTCCAACCTAACCCTCCCCTGGCACAATTCCAGGCCAATTCCTCTCCTTCTATCACCTGCTACCCCCACCTGGCTCCAAGTGCCTTTCAGGGAGCTGTAGAGAGTAATGAGCTCTGCTCTCAGCCTTCTCCAAACTGACCACCCCCAGGTCCCTCAGCTCCTCCCCAGCCCTGTTCTCTAGCTCAGACTCGCTGCTTCTCACTGCTTTCCTCAGCCAGCCCTGGGCCGCCCTGCTGAGAGCCGCAGCCAGCAGAGCCTCCCAGGGCTGTTTATTTGTGCTGCTCTTTCTTCTCATGCTCTTCTTGGGCCGTTTGTTTTGAGAAAAATCTGCCTTCTGACAAGGTTTTTTCCCCTGATGTGCAGCTTTGGAAGAGTAAACAGCAGTCACATTGCTTGAAGAGTGTCCCTGGCCATGGCAGGAGGGTTGGAACGGGATGGTCTTTAAGGTCTCTTCCAACTCAAGCCATTCTGGGATCCTATGACAAATGTCCCAGTTGATGCTGTGTGCTTTTCCTTAACTCTTACTGTCAGCCATGCATGGCCCAAGGAGTAGAAGCAGAGTGAGGAAACATGGATGTGAAGTACGGAGGTGCTGGAAGGTGTCCAGAAAGGCCACGAGGATGAGCAGAGGGCTGGAGCTGCTCTGCTATGGGGACAGACTGAGAGAGCTGGGGCTGTTCAGTCTGGAGAGAAGGCTCTGGGGAGACCTTATTGTGGCTTTTCAGTATCTGAAGGGGGCTACCAGAAAGCTGGGGAGGGACTTTTTAGGCTGTCAGGTAGCGATAGGACTGGGGGGAATGGAGCAAAACTGGAAGTGAGTAGATTCAGATTGGATGTTAGGAAGAAGTTCTTCCCCATGAGGGTGGTGAGAGCCTGGCACAGGTTGCCCAGGGAGGTGGTGGAAGCCTCATCCCTGGGTATTTTTAAGGCCAGGCTGGATGTGGCTCTGGGCAACTTGATCTAGTGTGAGGTGTCCCTGACCATGACAGGGTGGGTTGAAATGGAATGATCCTTGAGGTCCCTTCCAACCCTGACAGTTCTGTGACCCTGTGAACGTCCTGGGCAGCCAAAGGAAGCCTCTGCCATTCTCTGCAGCACACCAGCTGGTGATGTTCACAGCCTGCTCATCCTTAGCAGAGGCCCTGCTGCTGCACCATCACTGGAGAAATGTCATTCAGCCACTTTGAAATATTCTCCTCCACCCTCTGTCCACTTTCCTGAGTTTGTATCTAAATGTTGTGTAGGTGCCACAGCGATTGGAGCTGTCACCAATCTGTTGTTGCACTCAGTATGCAAAATTCCTTGGAAGTGCTGCTCCAACCAGAGCACAATGAACAGAAATAGAAGGCAGCAACTCAGCTGAATGCAAACACAGCATGTCCTGAACCTCAGCCTGGAGCTGCAGTCTGTGCAGCTGATCAGCCTGCAGTCAGAGTGGCTGTTTGCTCAGCTCACACCAGCTGCCTGCTTGGCTCTACCTGAAAGACACTTGTGTCCTCCTCTGGAGCACTCGTCCTTCGCTCTCCACAGGAGCCTGCTGCAAAAGCAAGCTAAGAGAACTCAGCCAGTGCCAACTCTGGACTGTTTGGTGAAGATAGCCCTCAGTAAGTTTGCAGGTGACACTAGGCTGGGTGGCAGTGTTGATGTGGTTGAGCACAGGAGGGCTCTGCAGAGGGATCTGGGCAAGCTGGATGGATGCACTGAGACCAGTGAGCTGAGGTTTGTGCTTGGTCCTGCACTTGGGTCACAACAGCCTCGTGAACACTTCAGGCTTGGGGCAGAGTGGCTGGAAACTGCCTAGCAGAGAAAGACCTGGGGCTGCTGGGTGACAACAGCTGAAGATGAGCCAGGGTGTGCCCAGGTGGACAAGAAGGGCACCAGCATCCTGGCCTGGATCAGCAGTGGTGTGGCCAGCAGGAGCAGGGCAGGGATTGTTCTGGGCTCAGTTTTGGCCTCTTATTCCAAGAAGTACATGGAGGGGCTACAGGAGGTCCAGAGAAGGGCAACAAAGCTGGGGAAGGGTCTGGAGAGCAGGGCTGGGGAGGAGCAGCTGAAGGAGCTGGGGGTGTGCAGTGTGGAGGAGGCTGAGGAGAGACCTCACTGCTCTCTACAGCTCCCTGTAGTGAGGTGGGGGTTGGGCTCTGCCCCCTAGGTGACAGGAGAGGAGCTGGCCTGAAACTGTGCCAGGGGAGGATCAGGTTGGAGATGAGGAAAAATGTCTTTGGTGCAAGAGTGGTCAGGGATTGGCACAGGCAGCCCAGGGAGGTGCTGGAGTCCCCATCCCTGGAGGTGCTGAAGAAATGTGTGGGCATGGCACTGTGGGAGATGGTTTGATGGCCATGGTGGGGTTGGGTTGCTGCTTGGACTGGATGATCTGAGAGGGCTTTTCTTGCAAAACTCTTCTATGATTCTATGTTAAAAGAAAACAAGGAATAAGAAAAACTACCTCAGAGTTACACAACATGCATGAAGTTATGTGAAAGGGACCCTTTGGCATCACAGGAATGATGATGAGGCTAAGAGTTGGGGCTGTTCATCCTGGAGAAGAGAAGGCTCCAGAGACACTGAAGGCTGGGGAGGAGCTGTTTAGAGTGGCTTGGAGTAACAGGAGAAGGGGACAGTGGTTTGGAACTGGAGCAGGGAAGGTTTAGGTTGGACATCAGGAGGAGGTTTTCCACAAGGGTGGTGAGGCACTGGAGCAGGTTGCCCAGGGATGTGGTTGAGGCCCCATGCCTAGACATATTCAAGGTCAAGCTTGATGGGGCCCTGAGCAACCTGATCTTGTGAAGGATGTCCTGCTGTCTGCAGGGGGTTGGCCAAGATGACCTTTGAGGGTCCCTTCCAACCCAGTGATTCTGTGATTCTACATTGCCCCTCCAGTGGGTTGCTGGTTGAGGAATGCCCCTTCCAGCTGGGCACTTGCAGTGTGTGATCCAGCTTTGTGTTTCTGGCAGTGGAGCAGCACTATGGATCTCCTCTGGCCTCAGGTTTAGACACATCAGGTCCAGCCCAGAACGAGACAACTTCCACTGCTGCAGTGCAGACAGGAATTTCCCCCGGCCCAGCTGTGGTGCTGACAAGGGGCACAGATGCAGCAGTCCCACTGGCAGCTCCTCGGTGGTATCAGCTGAGAAATGTAGTTGTGGGGGTTGGGAACTGCTGCATTCCAGTCTTGCAGGCACTGCCAATGCAGGGACTCTCCTGTGAGTGCACCTTCTGAATTGCTAAGATCCTCCTTGCTTACTGCTGTACTGGCTTGAGAGGAGTGCTCAAGCTGGGACATGTCACCTGTGTAGAAGGAGATGTTGGCTGCCAGACTGTTCAAGACAAGAAGCTTGCTTTTATCTCTGGAAGAAGAGGCACAGCCTGGGGCCCTTTGTGTCTTTTACACCAATAGAAGCTGTAGTTAGAAGAGTTAAATGCAAAACATACAATAGCAACAAATGATTTGGTTGGAGAACACCTCCAAGAGCATCCAGTCCAATCTGCAACCCAACCCCACCATGGGCACCAAAGCACATCCCTAAGTGCCATGGCCACACATCTCTTGAACACCTCCAGGGATGGGGACTCCAGCACCTCCCTGGGCAGCCTGTGCCAATCCCTGACCACTCAGGTCAAACAGATTTTTCCTCATCTCCAACCTAACCCTTCCCTGGCACAATTTCAGGACATTTCCTCTTCTTCTACCACCTGAGACTAGGGAGAAGAACCCAACCCTCACCTGGCTCAAATCTCTCAGCTGTAGAGAGCAATGAGCTCTGCCTTCAGCCTCCTTCTCCACACTGCACACCCCCAGCTTCCTCAGCTGCTCCTCCCCAGCCCTCTTCTCCAAACCCTTCCCCAGCTTTGTTGCCCTTCTCTGGACCTGCTCCAGCCCCTCAGTGACAATGCTCAAGAAGAGGAGCAGGAGCTGCTGTAAGGTAAATGCAGTGCATTGAAAGCCTTTACTCCAGTGGGGACGAGAGGAGCGGCTGAGGGGTGCCCGGGAAGCAGGTGATGCTGGCACTGAAGGTGATCGCCAGAGGTGCTGTCGTCCTGAGTCTGTAAGTCCCTCGTTTGTTTGGGTCTGGAGTGTGGCTGAATGTCAAAGTGGCGCCGCAGCAGAACTCCCCTGAGCAGCCAAGCCAAGGAGCAGCTCCAAGTGCCGGCCGCCGTGGGAGGCTGCATTCTCTTGCTGCTGCTGCCTGGCAGGGCTGCCAGCGGGCAGCCAGGCGGATAACAGATATTGGCATGGCCAAGTGGCAAGTGTTGCTGCAGACCTACACTGGGTTTGCAGAGCAAACAGCCACAACAGACGGAAAGACCCAACCTGGCAGGCCACCCAGGGCTCCAGCGCAGCCCTGCCCGTGGAGGTGGAGCTGAAACCTTGTGTGCTAATGAAGTAGATGGTGGAAGTCATTAGGAAGGAGCAGAGTTTGCTTCCTTCACGGCTGCACCCTGCCAAGCAGCACAGGCTCGGGGGAAGCGAAGGATGCCTCTCTCCTGGAAGTCAGTGAGGAGGGCTTGCTGCAGAGCTCAGATTTCAGCTCTGACACTGAGATTGCTCAGGTTGTAAGCAATCTCGGTTAGCATTTCCATTTCTTGAGGCACTGATGAAAGCTTCTGGACGTAGTCCGGAGAGGACATGTCTTCAGAGAAGCACAGAGTGGCTTGAGTTGGAAGGAGCCTTAAAGATAGAGTCATGGAATCATAGAATGGTTTAGGTTGGAAGGGACCTCCAAGCTCAGCCAGTTCCAACCCCCCTGTGCCACAGGCAGGGACACCTCCCACTAGAACAGGGCACTCAAGGCCTCATCCAACCTGGTCCTCAACACCTCCAGGGAGGTTGTGGAGCACAGAAGCACCGAATGTGATTCACAGCCTCCCTGGGCAACCTGTGCCAGTCTCTTACCACCCTCACTGCAAACAACTTCTTCCTCATATCCAGTTTCAATCTCCCCTCTGCCATTTCAAACCCATTCCTCCTCCTCCTGTCATTCCTAGACCTTGTCAATAGTCCCTCCCCAGCCCTCCTGGAGCATCCTTCAGATCCTGCAAGGCCACTCCAAGGTCTCTTGGAAGTCTTCTCTTCTCCAGGCTGCAGAGCCCCAACTCTCTCAGCCTGTCCTCATAGCAGAGCTGCTGCAGCCCTCTGAGCATCCTGGTGGCCTCCTCTGGACTGGCTCAAACACTTCCATGTCCTGCTTGTGTTGGGGGCTCCAGAACTGCACCCAGGACTGCAGGTGGGGTCTGAAGAGAGCAGAGTAAAGTGCATCCAGTTCAACCTCCTGCCATGGGCAGGGACACCTCCCACCAGTTCAGGTTGCACAAGACCTCATCTGACATGGTCTGAAACACTCAAGGGATGAGGCACCCACAGCTTTCTGGGCACCCTGTACAACAAGGCAAAAGCTGTGATGGATACATCTGGCACATGCACACTACCTGCAGCTTTGCAGGTGTAAAGCCATCCAGTGAGGAGCACTGGGGGTGAGCTGATGCCACCTTGCAGAGCGGCCAAGGCAGCTGCCTGAGTCGTACAGCACAGAAGGTGGGAGCTGCCTGCAAGAAGCCTGGGAGAGAGTGCTGTGAGCTCTGGGGGCTGGTGTGGGCAGGGTTAGCTGCAGTGGGTACAAGTGCTGTAAGAATGATAGTCACTGCCAGCTGCCTCGCAGAGGAGCAGCCTGCAGATAGCCCAGGGAAGCAGCCTACACCTCCTCTGTGTGGGAATATGCACAGAACCAGAGCTGCTGGGGTTGGAAGAGACCTCTGAGCTCACCCAGTCCAACACTGCCCCAGAGCTCACAGCCCCACCACTGCTGCCAAGCACTGCCACCAAACCACCTCCCTCAGCACCACATCCATGCAGCTCTGAAACCCCTCCAGGGAAGGGCACTCCGGCAGCTCCCTGGGCAGCTGTGCCAGTGCCTGAGAACCCTTGCTGGGGAGAAATTGTTCCTGATATCCAACCTGACCCTCCCCTGGCACAGCTTGAGGCTGTTTGCTCCTGTGCTGTCACTTGTTGCACAGTGCTATTGGCCCATCAGGAGATTTCTGTGTGCCTGTAGAAGCTCTGACCTTGGCTCCTGCTTGAGGAAGAGTTCCTAAGCGAGGCCTGGGCACCATCATGCCAATCACTTCTCCTGGGGGTGAAGATTTTCCTATTTGAACTTTCAGCTTGCAGTGTCCTGGTGAGTGGCAGTGGCTGTGTGAGAGGGCTGCCAGCCTAGCCCAGCTATGGATTGTTAGCACATTTGACAGGCACTTTCTCGGGGCTGACAGATAGAATCTTGGCCAAATGTAGCTGTGCCACCCTGGTCCCATGATCTCGACAGTGAGGTGGGTGTTTGTGGCACAGAGTAGCACCTGCACAGTCCTAGAATTGCCCAAACCTGAGAACAAGCTGTGGGCACCTCACCACCACCCAGAGTTCATGGAGTCGATGAATCAGAGAATGGATTAGGCTGAAAGGGAACTTAGAGATCCTCTAATTGGCTGTGGCCAAGAGCAAGGACACCTCTCAGCTAGACTCAGATGCTCAAGGCTTCATCCAGCCTTGCCTTGAACACCTTCAGGCAGATGGACCTCCCTGGGCAACCTGCTCCAGAGTCTCACCACCCTCCTACTGAAGAACTTCTTCCTCAGCTCCAGTCCAACCCTGCTTTGACTCAGCTTCAAACCATTCCCCTTGGCCTGCCCCTAGACACCTTCACGAGAGGCTATGAGAGTTGGGGCTCTGCAGCCTGGAGAAGAGAAGGCTTCCAGGAGACCTTGGAGTGGCCTGAAGGGGGCCTCCAGGAGGGATGGAGAGGGACTATTGACAAGGTCTAGTAATGACAGGAGAAGGAGGAATGGGTTTGAACTGGCAGAGGGGAGATTGAAAGTGGATGTTAGGAAGAAGTTGTTTGCAGTAAGGGTGGTGAGACACTGGCACAGGTTGAGGGTGGTGAGACACTGGCACAGGTTGCCCAGGGAGGCTGTGGAGCACATTTGGTGCTTCTGTGCGCCACAGCCTCCCTAGAGGTGTTGAGGACCAGGTTGGATGAATCCTTGAGTGCCCTGTTTTAGAGAGAGGTGTCCCTGCCTGTGGGGGCGAGTTGGCACTGGCTGAGCTTTGAGGTCCCTTCCAACCCTTCCCTAAACCATTCTATTCTATTCTACTCTACTCCATTCTATTCTGCTCCTATTCTGTTCTGTTCTCAAGGGATTTGCTGTAAAGCTGCCTCATCCTAAGTGGCTGCACAGGAAATCTCCTGTGGGCAAAGCTATTTTCTAGCTCTGCAAGCAGAGCAAAGATCTGAAGTGTGAACCTAAAGCACCACAGGACTGAGGCACAGCAGCCCTGGGCCGGTCAGTGCAAGCATTAAAGCCCAGCGGCAGGCTGTGTCAAGGGGCAGGTTCCCCCTGTCAGCCCTGGCCGCGGCACAGGCAGGGCCCCCCGAGCTGCTCAAAGCAAGCAGTGCAGGAGCTGCTGCTGTTCAGTGAGTGCATTAACTCCATTATCTGCCACCTAATCGATGCTGTGATTGACAGCTTTGCAAATCAGATTAGCTGCCAGCCCGTGTCCGACAGCAGCCCGGCCGGGAGTGGAAAATCTGCGGGCCCCAGCTGAAGGCAGCCGAAGAGCAGCCAGAAGGAAGGAGAGAGCCGAAGCACTGCTGGTGCAGCCGAGCTGTAAGGGCTGCATCCAGAGCCTTTGGAATGCCTCTGTGATCCCATTCCCATCTCCCATCCCATCTCTGCAGCCAGGGGAAGTTCCCACCCAATGACATCAGCGTTTGCCTCTGGCCACAGCCGGTGGAGTGTTTCACGAGGTCCTGTTTGTGCCGTGGCTGAACTCTTCACCTTTCCACGGGGGCTGGAGGGACTGACCTTGGCATTGGCAGGCTCGGCCCTGGGTGGGCTGCATTCCCTCCTCGGGTCACACCCTACCTGCAGTCCTGGCGTGTGAAATCACTTGGCCTGCTTCAGCCCTGCCTCAGCCCCTGGCAGCCCTAACGCTGGGTCGTGCCCTGGGAAGGGAGCTCAGAGAGCCTGGGCAGGTCTGCCCGCACCGCGCCGCGGGAAACCGCCGGGGCTAAACGAGAGAGGAGCACTGGGGCTGCACCGAGGAGAGGAGAGCAGGTCCTGGGAGAAAAGGTTGGCTCCAAGCCACGAGGAAGTGTCCCAGAGCACACGGGACAGTGACACATCCTTGTGGGTGAAAACAAAGCCCTCCTATAAGCTAACACCAACCTCTCCTTCAGCTGCCACAGGGAATTCCCTTGGAATCACAGAACCACTGAGGGGCTGAGGTTGGGAAGGACCTTAAAGACCATCCAGTTCCAAGCCCCTGCCATGGGCAGGGACACCTCCCACCAGCACAGGTTGCTCAAGGCCCCATCGATGATCTCTTTGGGTCCCTTCCAACCCCTGGCATCCTGTGCTCCTGTGACCCCTGATGAGTCTGTTCCCCTCAGGTGTTAAGTGGGTTTTGAACTCGGAGCTGCCTTCCAATAGCTGAAGGGATCCTACAGGAAGGCTGCAGAGGGACTTCTCACAGACTCAGAGAATGGTTTAGGTTGGAAGGGACCCCAAGGCTCATCCAGTTCCAACTGCCCCTGTGCCATAGGCAGAGATAGCTCCCACTAGAACAGGTCACTCAAGGTCTCATCCAACCTGGTCCTCAACACCTCCCTGGGCAACCTGCGCCAGTGTCTCACCACCCTCACTGCAAAGAACTTCTTTGATCACATTCTCTGCTTCTGTGCTCCACAACCTCCCCAGAGGTGTCCAAGACCAGGCTGGATGAGGCCTGGGCTAGTGAGAAGTGTCCCTGCCTATGGCAGGGGGTTGGAACTGGATGGACTTTGAGATCCTTTCCATCCCAATCCACACTGATTTCTTTGTCTCATAGCAAGATGAAGTTTGACCATTAGGAGTTTCTTCTGGTTCCTGCACACTCACTCCATCAGCACCTCCAGCTGGGAGAGATGCAGATGGCTTCATCCCCAGGCCCAAGCTCTCAGCACAGCTTGCTTTTGCAGGAAGAATGGAATGACTATTTCAGCTTTCCACACCTGAGTTCCCAATTTCCCTTCTGTGACTTCTTTTTTCACGGGTCACACTCAAGGAAAAGCAGTGGGGAGGAGACAGCTCCACCACTGGCATCGCCTGGCACAGAAAGCTAGTGCCAGTGTGCAAGTGCCAGGTTCCCAGGGGGCAATCAGCTGCCTGTGCACAAGACTAGACCGAACCTACAGAGTGCTGAGGGGGAAGTGTGCAGCCTGGAGAGCTCTCTTGGAAATCATCTCTCAAGCGCTCGCCTCGGGGCACTTATTAGCATTAAAAAGGCATACCCTGTGTGGCTGTGACCTGGCCAGGCCATCTGCCAGGCCTCCTACCAGAAGTGATTAATAGCAGTTTTCAGATCATTTACAACTTGCTCGACTCAAAGCCCAAAGCTTCACACTTCCCACCTGGATTCTTCACTCTGCTGACTGGAGGAAAGGACAAAGACCATCAACACTGGGCCCTGTTACTCCATTCCAAACCCCTTCATGTCACCTCTGTGTATAACATGTTTAATCCAGACGGGTTTTGTGCTGACAATTTAGCAGGATGCTAACTTGGGTTGTTATCAGGGAGACACAGAGTCACAGACTGCTAGGGGCTGGAAGGGAGCTCCAGAGATCATCCAGTCCAACCCCTGCCAGAGCAGCATCACCCAGGGCAGGGCACACAGCAACACATCCAGGTAGGTTCTGAATCTCTCCAGAGCAGGAGACTCCAGTTTAAGGCCAGGCTGGATGAGGCTCTGGCCAACCTGGTCTAGGGTAGGGTGTCCCTGCCCATGGCAGGGGGGTGGAACTGGATGATTCTTGTGGTCCCTTCCAACCCTGACTGATTCTGTGATTCTCCACAGCCTCTCTGGGCAGCCTGCTCCAGGCTCCAGCACCCTCACACTGACAAAGGTTCCCCTCCTGTTCCCCTGGCACCTCCTCTGCAGGTTCCCCTCCTGTTCCCCTGGCACCTCCTCTGCTCCAGCTTGCCCCCAGTGCCTCTTGTGCTGCCCTTGGCCACCCCTGGGCAGAGCCTGGCTGCGTCCTCCTGACACTGCCCTGCACATCCTTAGCACAGCACTGAGGGCAGCCCTCAGGCTCCTCTGCTGCCAGCTCCCAGCCCCAGCTCCCTCAGCCTGGCCCCACAGGAGAGCTTCCCCTGCCTGCAGCAACTTGGGGGCTCTGGGCTGGGCTCTCTCAAGCAGTTCCCTGAAGTCCTTCTGGAGCTGAGGGTCCCAGAACTGGACACAATATTCCAGATGTGGCCTCAGCAGGGCAGAGCAGAGGGGCAGGAGAACCTCTCTGACCTCCCCACAGCCCTTCTAATCCACCCCAGGCTGCCCTTGGCCTTTTTGGCCACAAGAGCTCCTTGCTGGCTCAGTCAACCTTCTGTGCACCAGGCCCCCCAGGTCCCTGTGCTCTGCATGGCTCTCCGATAGCTCAGTCCCCAACCTGTACTGGTCCATGGGGTTGTCCTTTTCTAGATGCAGGACCCTACCCTTGCCCTTGCTATATTTCCTTCCATTCCTCCCTGCATCTCTGCAGCCTGATGCCGTTTCATGGTGTCCAAGGCAAAGCATCCTTTGCTGCTCACACTTGGTGTGGTTGGGTCAGTAGTGGGAAACACTGCTGCTGCCTTCCCCTCAGATGCCCTCCCAGTCCCTAATCCCCTAACCCCACTAATCTGCACTGGGGCTTCCCTGCATTACTGGGGATTAGTGACGTGCTGCCCTGCTGCAGAGCGTGTTTATGTGCTGCTTGAGGACCCTCAGGACAGGCCCTGCTCTCTAATCCCCTCTGCTGTCACCCCTGCTTAGCACAGTTATGTAAAATCAAGGATGAAAGATGTGGTGGTGCTTCACAGCCCAGCCCCGTGCAGCGTGCTGCTGCCTGCCCTGCAGCCAAACCGCTCTCCAGAACCTTCCACAGGCAGGCCACACAGCTCAGCGGGAGAGGAGGCAGCACTGAGGTGCAAGGCTCTGCTCCCTAGTCTCAGGTGACAGGAGGAGAGGGAATGACCTGAAACTGGGCCAGGGGAGGGGTAGGTTGAAGATGAGAAAAAACGTCTTTGCTGCAAGAGAGGTCAGGGACTGGCACAGGCTGCCCAGGGAGGTGGTGGAGGTGTTCCAGAAACATGTGGCCATGGCACTTGGGGAGATGGTTTGATGGCCATGGTGGGGCTGGGTTGATGCTGGACTGGATGAGCTTGGAGGTCTATTGCAGTGCAAACAATTCTGTGATTCTGTGTCTCCTTTCTGGTGCCCTCACCCATTCCTTTGCCCAGCAGCAGCCTCTCCCAGCCTGGCAGGAGGCAGCGGTGTTCACCTGGATTCCCCTTGCCTGCACAGCCCTCTCCTGGTGGCTTGGCGTCCAGCCTAGCAGCATCACTTACTCTCCCTCTCTCAAGTGAAATCAGTCCCCTCTCTGCAGGGAAGCCTGCCGTGACAGCTTTGGGCCCTGGCTTTGCAGGGTCTGCCAGCAGCCTTCTGGCAAGAGCCGCTCTGGAACCGCTCTCCTCAGCACGAGTCCTTCACAGCACCCACTCAGCTCCTTCACTCGCATCATCTGCTTGCTCTCTTCCCTACCCATCACTATCATTTTGTCTCTTTCCCTCCTCTTTTCAGTGGTGACCCAAAGGGCAATTTAGTGCAGGTGAGATCAGGAGGGCTGGCAGAGTCCCTTGCCAGGCTTCTCAAGCTTCTGCTGGTCTTACTGTGCAAGGTGCCCAGCAGCCAGGGCAGTGGCAGCCTCTCATGCCCCTTTCAAGCTGCCAGCCTGCAGTCTCACAGTGCAGAACTGGCATGGGGAGCTGCCAGTGCCAGGGCAGGAACATCCCCAGGGGTGCTGGGGAAGGATAGCAACACAGAGCTGCTTGCTCTTGCTCAGCATAAAGGGCTGGAGCCAGGCAGGGGAGTATGAAGTGCAGGCTGCAGAGCCAAGAAGCAGGCTGCTGTGAAATGGCAAGGGGGTGACCATGCAAGGAGAAAGGGCAACCAAATGCCTTCCTAAGAGTCCAGCAGCAGCACAGAGAGAGACACAAACAGTTGTGCATACAGCTCAAACACTATATTGCAAATCCTCTTAGGTCCTCTTTCATTAAGAGGAGAAACTACAGTAGCTGGAGTAGCTGGGGAAAGTCCTGGGTCACTCCTTCAGGGCACAGCCAGGCCTGGAACCTGAAGCCTGTCCTTTGAGATCTTGCACCTCAGGCAGCATCACCTGTCCCATCTGCACCCCACAGAGGTGATCAGAGGAGAACCTCCCCTGTGGGGACAGGCTGGGAGAGTTGGGACTGCTCAGTCTGGAGAAGAGAAGGCTCCAGGAGGAACTTAGAGCTGCCTGCCAGTGCCTGAACAGGCTGCAGGAGAGCTGGGGAGGGACTTCTGACAAGGGCTGGGAGTGCCAGGATGAGGGACAATGGCTTTGAGCTGGGAGAGGGGAGAGTGAGAGTGGAGAGGAGGGAGAAATACTTGAAAATGAGGGTGGTGAGACACTGGCATAGGTTGAGGGTGGTGAGACACTGGCACAGGTTGCCCAGGGAGGTTGTGGAGCACAGAACCACCAAATATGATCTTCGATCACATTTGGTGCTTCTGTGCTCCACAACCTCCCTGGAGGTGTTGAGGACCAGGCTGGATGAGGCCTTGAGCAACCTGCTCTGGTGGGAGGTGTCCCTGCCCATGGCACAGAGCTGGATGAGCTTTGAGGTCCCTCATTGCAGTAGTTTTATCTGATGATTTGAAGCAGTCTTTGGGAGGCTTCCTCAAGGCATCTCTGTTGGACTGTGTACTAGACACAGCATTTTGGGTGAACCTGCCTTGGCAGGGGGTTGGACTGGATGATCTTGCAGCAGGGGACAGGGGTGCCAGGGGGCAGCTGTGCCTGTGGCTCACTAGGGAAGCCTGCAGCTGTGTGGAGAAGCAGCAGCCCCATGCCTCACACAGCATGCTCAGACCTCTCACGCTTCCATGTGCCCAGGCTCTCTATTTGCTCTGCTAGCTCAATAATCCCAGCTTGCCTGAGGGCAGTTGCCTGTGTCCCCAAACAGCACACATCTGTTCTTCTCCCCCACTTGTTTACATGTTCTTCCTCTCCATGTGCCTGCATCATCCTCATTTTAAAGACCTCCCTTAATCCTTTGTTTATTTCTCCTGGATGTTTCACAACTGGAACAGTAGTTC
Organism: Tricholaema leucomelas; assembly: GCA_013400475.1. NCBI lineage: Eukaryota > Metazoa > Chordata > Aves > Piciformes > Lybiidae > Tricholaema lacrymosa > Tricholaema leucomelas. The sequence continues at coordinate 99,129 of WAAF01013366.1, forward strand.
AGAGCTGCTTTTAGACAATCTCTGACCCAGTGTTGGTTGGTTGCTGGTTGGTTTTTAATATATTAGTGAGCATTAAGGATAGCTCCACCAAGTCACCCAAGGTTAAAACCAGGCCTCCTGGCTTCAGGCTGAGAGGGCAGCCCCACACAGCCACACACTGCAGGGCAGTGTCACCAAGGAGTCCACTCTGATCCCTACTGCAATGCAGGCAAAGGGGCTTAGGGCAGGAGGGAAAATCTGATGTAAATTAGCAACGTAACAGAGGCCTTCAGAGCACTCCTCCAGTTTTTACTAAACACAATCAGAGGAAAAACACACAGGGAGTTAAGCTGAAAGGCACAGGGAGCTGCCTGCACACACACATCGAGCTCAGCTGACACTGGAGTCCAGATTGAATTGCACTGGAATACACAAGGAATGGAACTGGAATAACACAGAGTGCAGTACACTGGAATTGAGATTGAATTAAATCAGAATACACAGTGAATGACACTGGAATTCAGATCCAGTTAAACTGGTATCCACATGGAATTAAATTGGAATTCAGATTGAATTACATTGGAATAGACATTGAATTAGGTTGGAATAGATACTGAATCAAGTTGAAATACACAGTGAATTACACTGGAATTCAGATTTAATTAAATTGGAATACACATGGAATTAAATTGGAATTCAGAACGAGTTACACTGGAATATACATAGAATTAAATTGGAATTCAGGTTGAAGTGGAATGCACATTGAATTGGATTTCAGGCTGAATTAAATTCAAATACACATAGAATTGAATTGGAATTCAGGCTCAATGACATTGGAATTCAGGTTGAATTGAATTGGAATACACATGGAATTCAATTGGAATTCAGATTGAATTACATTGGAATGCACATTGAATTGAATTGGAATTCAGGCTGAATTAAATTCAAATACACATAGAATTAAATTGGAATTCAGGTTGAATTAAATTGGAATTCAGGCTGAATTGAATTGGAATGCATATGGAATTAAATTGGAATTCAGGCTGAATTGAATTGGAATGCACATGGAATTAAACTGGAATTCAGGTTGAACTACACTGGAATGCACTTTGAATTGAATTGGCATTCAGGCTGAATTAAATTCAAATACACATGTCAAATACACATGGAATTAAACTGGAATTCAGGTTGAATTACATTGGAATACACATGGAATTAAACTGGAATTCAGATTGAATTGCATTAGAATTCAGGTTGAATGAAATTGGAATGCAGACTGGACTGGAACAGAGATGGAGTTCCCTTGCGGTGCAGACCGCATTAAGAAGCTACATTACTGTTCTTCAAACGATGGCTTTAGATCGCACCCCCAGGTGTTAGGCAGCCTCAGCTTCAGAAATGCTGAGCAAGTATTTGTGCAGTACTGCTGGACAAATAATGCTGCAGAGGAGATGCTCTGAAGTCCAACTCTAGCACAATGGCAGGCAAGCGTTAGCGCAATGAAGACACTTCTTTTGTCCCAGGGGTGCAGGAAAACATTCGCAGACTCAGAGAGTGGTTTAGGTTGAAAGGGACCTGAAAGCTCAGCCAGTGCCAACTCCCTGCCATGGGCAGGGACACCTCCCACCAGAACAGCTTGCTCAAGGCCTCATCCAGCCTGGTCCTCAACACCTCCCTGGGCAACCTGTGCCAGTGTCTCACCACCCTCAACCTGTGCCAGTGTCTCACCACCCTCACTGCCAGGAATTTCTTCATAGCCTCCAGTCTAAGTCTGCTCTCCTCATGCTTAAAGCCATTCCCTCTCCTCTGGTAATTCCTTCTGCTGTTTGAAAACTGTTGCTGGGACAGCCCAGCTCTGAGAAGTGGTTTACAGACTGCTGAACATGCTTTGTGTTTTCTCTTGCCCATTCCAAGTGTTCTGCAGTTACTAAGCCAGGCAGGCTGGAGTGGGGTGGTTGTTCCCTGCTGAAATGGCAATCAGTGCTACCAAAACAAAGCACTCAGCCCAGCACTTGTTTAAATCACAGAATCACAGAATGATAGGGGCTGGAAGGGACCTCAAACAATCATCTAGTCCAGTCTCCCACCCCTGCAGAGCTTGCTGATCGTATTTGAGAGCTGATTGAGAGCTCTTTTATTGCCAACCTCTGGTTGCCAGCCTGGAGTGGAGCCTGCAGTTTGGGTTTTCATAAAAGGCATAAAAATACAACAAAAAATCAGAGACAAAGAGTTCCTCTTGGGTACACAGAGCTGGCAGCAAGTAAACGGATCTGTGACACTAGGAGTGGGCACATCCAACATTTCATTCCTGCAGTCATAGAATGGCTCAGGTTGGAAAGGACCTTCAGGATCATCCAGGCCCAAGCCCCCTGCCATGGGCAGGGACACCTCTTAACTAGACTTGGCTGCCCAAGGCCTCATCCAACCTGGCCTTGAACACTCCAGGCAGGAGGCATCCACGGCCTCCCTGGGCAGCCTGTGCCAGAGTCTCACCACCCTTGTGCTGAATAACTTCTTCCTCGGCTCCAGTCTAACTCTGCTCTGCCACAGCTCCAAACCATTCTCCCTTGTGCTGTCTCAGACACCCTCATGAAAAGTCTCTCCTCAGCCTTCCTGTAGGGACTGAAAATGAGCCCACAGCTTTTGTTCAAACTGTTCAGAAAGCAAACAAAGTTCTGTGAGGTATGAACACAAACCAGAGAGAGGAGGCAAAAAAACACCCAAGGCTTATGCTGATTCATGTGTGGGAATTACAGAACAACTTCAAACTGGCAAAGCATGAGTGTGGAATTAAAAATCAAACCCTAAGGAACTAATTGCTGGGGGTAGTAGGCTGATATCACTGCTGCCACCACAGCAACACAAACAATGCAACATACAATTAAACAATACATTAAAACTTAACTAAAACAGCAGCAGCAGCAACAACAGCAGCAGCAACAGCAACACTCAGCAACAACAGCAACACAGCAGCAGCAACAGCAACACCAGCAGCAGCAGCAACAGCAACACTGCAGCAACAACAGCAACACAGCAGCGGCAACAACAGCAATGACAACAACGACAACAGCAACAACAGCAGCAATAACAGCAGCAACAAGAACAGCAGCGGCAACAGCAGCATCAGCAACAACAAAGGCAAGAGCAGCAAAAAACAGCAGCAGCAACAATAGCAACACCAACAGCAACACAGCAGCAACAATAGCAACAACAGCAGTAACAACAACAGTGGCAACAACAGCAGCAGCAGCAATAACAGCAGTGGCAACAACAACAAAAGCAACATCAACAAAAACAGCAGCAGCAACAGCAACAGCAGCAACAACGGCAGCAACAGCACCACCAACAACACAGCAGCAGCAACAACAGCAGCAGCAGCAACAGCAGCAGCAGCAACAGCAGCAGCAGCAACAACAGCAGCAGCAGCAGCAGCAACAACAGCAGCAAGAATAGTATGTTTATTTCCTTCGTATAGTCACTTAGCAGTGCACATCCTTGGCAAGGGGGTTGGAGTCACTGATCTCCAGAGGTCCCCTCCAACTCCTACCATTCAGTGACTCTGGGAGGCCTCTCCTTCCTGTTTCTGATGGCTATAAAGGAGCAAAAAGACATTTTCCATCTGTGTATAAATACTATTGCATAATGCTGTGCTGCCCTCTGCTCGCTGCAGAAGCCATTTCTTCCTGCGGCCAAAGCCCTCTGTTCATTAGCACTGAATGGTATTTATCAGGATTTTTCCTGTTTAGATAATGTGGTCAGTGTTGATAAATTTCACTTGGGAGGGATAGTAGCTGCAGCTTCCCATCAAAAGGGTGATGGCAGTAGCTGTGGGGCTAAATCTCAAAGCACCACTCTGGAGACTTCCTAAGTGATTAGCTCAGAGCATTATCACCCTCCACCATCTGGCTGTCTAGTATGGAAACAATATTAAAGGAATCAGAAGACATCCACAGGCTTCAATACAGTGGACATCAGTGTCACACTGCAGAAAACCTGGGAGCTGTGTTTAAAGCAGCAAGAGATGTGCTACAACCAAAAGGAATTGAACCAGCTGAAAAGAACTGAACCAGCAAGAGATGTGCTGCAGCTGAAAGGAATTCAAACACCAGAGGTGTGTTGAAAGAGAAAAAAATTCAAGCAGCAAGAGATGTGCTGCAACTGAAAGGAATTAAAGCAGCAAGAGATGTGCTGCAACTGAAAAGAATTAAAGCAGCAAGAGATGTGCTGCAACAGAGAAGGATCCTTTCTGCCCACAGAGAAGACCCAAGTCTGTCCCCCCCTGCTGTAATTCCTGGCAAGCAGAGAAAGCCATAGGCATGCATGCCAAGCTAATACAGCTCAGCACGTATGGGCAGGCTGCATGTTTAGCATGCTGGGAGTGAAATCTGTTTCAATCAAGAGCCTCACTCCGGGTTTGATGCCACAGCAGTCAGTTGATGTGTTGGAGGGGTTCGAAGCTTTGATTCATTTGTGCTGTAAAGGTTTGGAAGTGAAACACTTTGGGTAAGGCAGAATTAAAGAACGATTGCAATGTCTGTGTTAGAGCCTCAGAGTCCAACACATAACAACTCTTGTAGCTCAGGGTACTGTATAGCTTTGTGGATAAAAATATCCCTTTATAAGGAAGAACAAAAGATGGGCTTCTCCACTCCAGGAACATTACATGGAATAAAGAGCCTCTGAAAACCTCCACAGCACAGAATGCAAGCCTGTGCTGGCAGACAAAAGTGAAAGCCTATCCTGTTCTCTGTCGCTGTGTCAGATGAGGGCATCAGGGCAGATTCAAAAGTCAGCAGGAAGAAAAGAGAAAGGGTGCAGAGGGAAGGGTGGTGAATTCAGGCCCACAAGCACCTACATTTCCCCCTGCAAGCCCAGCATGAGGCCTGTTCCCCTCTTTGTTTCGCAGAGGTGCAGAGCAAGGAGGCAATTAAAACTGGGCCATCAGATTCCACTCATTGCTAGGTGCTGTGCTCCAGGCTACTGCAGTCCTGCATCCGCTGGAGAAGAGAGCACAAAAAAAGAAAGGGAGGTCTCTGCCTGTTTCCTTCAAGCTCTTTAGGAAGTTCTCTCTTTACTTCTTTTTTAATGGTTTTCTTTTAACCCCATGATGAAAGTCAAACAGCTTCTTTGCGCTGCCAGAGATTCCTGAGCTGGTGAGCTCTCAACTGCTCATGCCAGGGAAGTTCAGCAGCTCTTAATGAGGAAACAGCAAACGTATGACTGAGCAGCACAACTAACAGAGCCAGGGCTGGTAAAGGTCTGCCTCTTCTGATCCTGAAATCTCCTCCACTGCGCTGATCTCAGACCCTCCTCTCTCTTCTGTGACACCTGCCTGAGACAAAAGAGAGCTTAGACTCTCAGGTGGGTTATCAGGTGATAGGACAAGGAAATGGCTTGGAATTGTGCCAGGGGAGGGTTAGGTTGGAGATGAGGAAAAATGTCTTTGCGGCAGGAGTGGTCAGGGATTGGCACAGGCTGCCCAGGGAGGTGCTGGAGTCCCCATCCCTGGAGGTGTAGAAGAAACACTGTGGGACATGGTTTGATGGCCATGGTGGGGTTGGGTTGCTGGTTGGACTGGGTGATCGTTCAGGTCTTTTCCAGCCACAACACTTCTGTGATTGTGTGGCTGTGGCTAACCTGGAGAAAGGGCAGTAGCAGAGCTGAGCCTACCTTTCCCACTGCTAAAGAATTCTTGTCCTTCAAGCCAGCTGTGGGTTTTTCACAAAGCCATTAATTGTCTTTATGCTCAGTGTCCTCTTGTGCATAATGCTGAAACTGGCCACTGCCTTCAGAAGCCCAAGAGCGGTGAGACAGCCCAGTCACATGCACCTCAGGAAGCCAGGCTGACCAACTGCATCAGCAGCACAGAGCCACAGAATGGTTTGGGTTGGAAGGGACCTGAAAGACTACCTAGTTGCAAGCCCCCTGCCATGCAGTGTGCTGCTCTGCATGCTCAGTACCTCTGCCCACAGTTCCCTGACGGTTGGTTATGCTGCCCATGAGAGCCAAGGAATGCAGCAAGTCAGCCCCAGCCAGCAGTCTTTCCCCCAAAATGCCAGCTGCTCTGTGATGACAACAACTTGGCTTCCCTTCCCACTGCGTGCCAGCTACAACACACGTGCAGCTTGTGGGTGCATGCAGCACTGCGGGCAGCGTCTGCTCTCCTGCTCCTGATCTGACCAGCTCTGCATTGTGCACAGCACAGCAGTTGTGTGGGCAGAGCTGTCCAGGTCACAGTGGCTCCCTACAATGACCAGGACCCAAATTAATTGAAGTTGTTCATCCAAATGTTTCCAACATTCTCATTCCCATCTCTTCCAGGGCAGTGGTACAGGGGCAAATGGGCATAGCTGCAGTGGGGGACAGGAGCTAGGAGATGAGTCTTAAACTAGTTCTGCTCCCAAAGGGGAATTCACTTTGAGTGTGACATTGTCTTACCTGAAGATACTTTAAAGTTTGTGTTTTGCTGCAGACTGGATAGAATTCCATCTTGGGCAGCCACAGCACAAGGGCAAGAATCCAGGCCCTGCTGAGAGCAGGAGTAAAACACCCCATGAATTCATCATCTTGCCACTGACTGCACTCCACGAGCTGGGACAGCAAACCTGTGAAGCCTCTTCTGTGGGAAAAACCTCCTCTGCCACCACAGATTCCAGTCATAGCTATGGAAAAGGAATTAGCAGAGGACCCAAAGACAAAATTAATATTGCTCAGACTCAGCTGTCCTGGTCTGCTCAGAAACTTCTTCAGGTGCAAAGCCTTGGAATTCTACAGTGCCTACATTTACCTCCATAACTGAGGCAAACATTTTATGCCAAAGCAGTGTCACTTAATCCAGATTGTGACCCATTGCCACCAAAGCAGCATGAACAGTACAGGCAGGGGCAGGAGCAGCAGAAATGTGAGCAGTTTTGCAGGAAGAAGATCATGGCTTTCAGATGTGAAGGGAAACATCCTGATGGGATGTAGCAGGAGACAGAAGAAGAATTGTCAGCCTCTGTGCACAGTACTCAAGCAGCTGCTAATGACCTTCCATCTGCTGGTTCCTAAGGCAAACGACTTGCTCGTGGAGCCCTGGTTCTGGCAAAAATTCCTGTTCCCTGAGTAAGGAGAGCAGAGTCACCCCTCCAGCCAGCACTCAGTAAGAAGGCACACAAGGTAGGTTCTGGTGAGAAGTACTTCAAATGCATCTGCCAAGTGACTTTTCCACTCCTCTGTTACCTGGTTGATCCCCAGGCATTTCAGGACAGTCAAGGAGCTACAAGAAGGTAACCCAGTGAGATGTATTTACTCCTGGCTGGGGGCAGCCAGGCTGTGGCTGGAGCAGGAACACAACAGCAGTGGGGTTCTGTGATCCCAAAGGGACATACACAACCCTGGTACTCCAAAAGCTGCCACCTCTTTGCAGTGTCTCAGCAGTCTTGTGTCGAGCAAGAAGCAGGAGGATTTACCAGCTCCTTGCCAGCAAGAGCAAACTCACACAACTAAGATCTGTGTGTTGGAGCTGTCCCTTCCAAGTCCTGCCATTCTGTGACACTGTGCTTCTGTGCAGCACAACTGCAGTAAGAAGTAGCCCTCCTGCAAGGTGTATTTTGTGGTGCCCTCCTTGCAAAGAGGCCATCTGCACACTGATGCTGGAAATCAGGGCAGGACTGTAAAGATGCCACTCTAGAAGAGCAGATTTCAATAAAATATAAAGGACTTCATCGTTCTTAAGGTAATTCCTTCTGGTACAGAGTTTATTACAGCTTTACATCCTGGATTCTCACCAACATAGATGTCATCTAGTCAGGGTAATCCCAGGCACAAATCCTGGGCAAGGACTGGCTCAAGAGCAGCCTTGAGGAGAAGGTCTTGGGGGTGTCAGTTGGTGCCAAAGTGCCCAGGAGCCAGCACTGGTCACTGGCAGCCCAGAGGCAGCTGTGTGCTGGCTGCAGCCAGAGCAGGGAGAGCAGCAGCACAGGGAGGGGATTCTGCCCCTCTGCTCTGCTCTGCTCAGCCCTCACCTGCAGCACTGCCTCCAGCTCTGGGAACCCAGCATGAGAAGGAGATGGAACTGATGGAGCAGGTTCAGACAAGGCTACAAAGATGCTCAGAGGGTTGCAGAATCTCTGCTGTGGGGACAGGCTGAGAGAGTTGGGGTTTTTCAGCCTGGAGAAGAGAAGGCTCCAGAGACACCTCATAGCAGCCTTCAGTACCTGAAGGGGCTCCAGGAGAGTTGGAGAGGGACTTTTGACAAGGGCTGGGAGTGACAGGACAGGGACAATGGCTTTGAGCTGGGAGAGGGGAGACTGAGTGGAGATGAGGAAGAGATTCTTTTCAGTGAGGGTGGTGAGACACTGGTAGAGGTTGCCCAGGGAGGCTGTGGATCACAGAAGCACAGAATGTGATCAAAGATCACACTCTTGTGATCCACAACCTCCCTGGAGGGGAGGCTGGATGAGGCCTTGAGCAACCTGTTCTGGTGGGAGGTGTCCCTGCCCATGGCAGGGCACGTGGGACTAGATGACCTTAAAGGTCCCTTCCAGCTCAAACCATTCTGTGATTCTGTGGTATCATATAATTAAACTGGATCCTTTTCAGGGGTACAGGATGGGATGAGTCACACAGAAACCAACATCAGCAAACAGATGTGGAGGAAAGCAGTAAGAGCTGAAAAAAGCCAAGGGCAGGTATCTGCAGGAAGCTGTATCTGCTGTAACCTGCGATTTACTGCAGCTCTTAGTGGCTCTTCCTGAAGTGATAAAACAGTAATTTAAACCCAGATTTTAAAACAGAGGTTAATAAGGGCTCTCAGCTCCTCTGTCAGGGCTGGGACTGATGGTACCCATTGGACAAACAGGAAGTTGTCTTGTCCAGTTTTCATTAGACAGATTCTGGTTGTCTTTTACTTGTTCAGTTCTAAAGCAGGGCAGCTCCATCCGAGCTGGCCAGAGTGGGATGTACACAAGGGAGCCATAAGACCTGCCTTAAACAGCTTAGGAGATTGTCTTAGTGCATTACTGGCTCAGCAGTTGCGAGGATTACTGCTGCTGGTGGCAGTGGTTGGGATCTGTCTGCAGCCACAGCACAGTAAATAAGAGTTTAAAGGAGAGCAACACAGGAGTTCTGCTCCTGCTAACAGCAGAGCCCTTCCAGGCAAGAAGGGGCATAGGAAGAGCTCTGGCTCCTGCCGCTGCACAGTACTGCTGGGTGATGTGCACAGCTATCCCAGCTGCTTCTGGACGATGGAAGCAGAGACGATCCCGTAGGCAGTGTTTGCTCTGGGCTGCTGGCCCAGCTGGAGGCACAACGACCTCAGCCAGGTGCCAGGCAGCCATGCAGCTCCCAGCGCCCGCGGCCAGCTGCTCACAGCTGGGCTGTGCCTCTCTTGAGCCGTGCTGCTCCTGGCAGCTCCTGTTGCAAATCAACTCATCGCAGAATCGTTACGGTCGGAGAAGACCTCTAAGATCACCAAGTACAACCTCCCACCCAGCACCACTTCCCTGCTGGCCACATCATTGCTGATCCAGGCCAGGATGCTGGTGGCCTTCTTAGCCACCTGGGCACACACTGGCCCATCTTCAGCCACTGTCAGACAGCACTCCCAGGTCCTTTTCTGCCAGGCAGTTTCCAGCCACTCTGGCCCAGGCCTGGTGTGTTCAGGAGGTTGCTGTGACCCAGGTGCAGGGCCCAGACAACTGACCTTGGCCCACGGAGGCAGCCTGTCCAGATCCTTATGCACAGCCTTCCTACCCTTGAGCACATCGACACTGCCACCAACTTGCTGCCATCCACAGGTGTACTAAGGGAGCCTTGATCCCCTCACCCAGATCATGGATAAAGACATGAAAGAGAACCAGTCCCAGCACTGAGGCCTGGGAACACCACCAGTGACCAGACACCAAGTGGAGTTAGCTCCATTCCCCACCAATCCTGGGGCCTGGCCATCAGCTAGTTCTTAACCCAGCAAAGTGTCCACCCATCCAAGCCTGAGCCTCAGGCAGAGGGTGAGGACACTCCACTGTCAGCAGAGAGATGGTGACCCCCCCCAGGGGAATACAGACAGACTGACTCAAGCACCCTGAGCCAGATCACAGAGTGCCAGGTGTGAGCAGTGGCTAAAGCAAGGTCAGAACTGAGACCTCTGGTTAGGTCAGGAATCCTTTTCTCCTTCAAACACTAATGTATTGTTTCTCTGCACAGCTCCTAGCAAAGCTACCTCGAGCATCACTGGGGGTTTGGTTTGTATTTCTGCTAACCACAGACAGACATCTTAAGAGCCTGTTGATGTAAAGCAGCAGGTGGGAGTTTTTGCAGAGTTAGGCCCAGCAACACCAAGGGTGAATCAACTTCAAAAGCCATGGGGAAGATAAAACACTACTGCTTTCTTATTTCTTCCTAGGTAGGCTCTGACTTGGCAGAGTCCCAGAGCGGAGGCTGTGAAGCTGTCAGAGCAGTTCTGCTTTGCAGCATGAGCCATAGCCAGCAGCAGGGGCTGAGGGGCACAGTAACGTCTGAGAAGAGCTGCTTTGGACCAAGCGTTTCCAGTCAGGGGATGGGTGTTGAATTTCCTTGTCTGGGCTCCAGGAGGCTTTGCTGCAGCCTGAACTGGGCTAAAAAAGCACAAAGCTCTTTTCCTAAACCAGGCAATCACAAAATCCAGGACATTTCAGCCAGCCTGAGCCTTCGAACCACCTCTGCTCTGCACGGCGAAAGCGAAGCATCTCCAGCAGCACCCTCGCTGAGTTAGTGTCCCTGTGCAGGAGCCACCCAGGTAGGTTCCCAGGCTCAGGCAGCCCCTGGCTGCAGCTCTGCCAGCAGCAAAGTGCACGAATGGCTCAGCTGCTGCGCAGAGTGGCTGCAGAGCTGCTCCCTGAAGGACCTGGGGCTGGTGATTGAGGGCCAGCTGAACATGAGCCAGGGTGTGCCCAGGTGGCTAAAAAGGCCACTGGCATCCTGGTCTGGATCAGCAATGGTGTGACCAGCAGGAGTAGGGAAGTGACTATCCCTCTGTACTTGGCACTGGTGAAGCCACACCTTGGGCACTGGGTTCAGTTTTGGGGCCCTCACTCCAAGAAGGATATTGAGAGGCTGGAGCAGGTCCAGGGAAGGGGAATAAAGCTGGGGAAGGGCTTTGAGCACAAATCCTGTCAGAACACTTGAGGGAGCTGGAGCTGTTTAGGCTTCAGAAGAGCAGGCTGAGAGGAAACCTCATTGCCTCCTTCGGCTACCTGAAAGGAGGTTGGTGCAAGGTGGGGTTGAGCTCCTCTCATATGCAACAGGTGGCAGGAGAAGATGAAACAGCCTTAAGCTGTGCCAGGGGAAATTCAGGTTGGATATCAGGAACAGTTTCTTCCCAGCAAGGGTTCTCAGGCACTGGCACAGCTGCCCAGGGAGCTGCTGGAGTCCCCATCCCTGGTGGGGTTTCAGAGCTGCACAGATGTGGTGCTGAGGGAGGTGGTTTGGTGGCAGTGGTTAGTAGCAGTGGTGGGGCTGTGAGCTCTGGGGGAGAGTTGGACTGGATGATCTCAAAGGTTTCTTCCAACCTCAACAGTTCTGTGGTTCTGAGAAAGGCAAGCACTGACCAGAAATGTGTATGGAGGTTAAGAGTGATGGGCTCAGCTCCAGGCAGCACTGCAGAGTTCTGGCAAGAAGAACCTCCCTTTTGTTACTTTTTAATTGGACTTTGCTCTGCAAGCATGCATGAAAGACACAGCTCCTATTCAACAGGCAGCCTAACCTTACGGAAAGTCCACAGACAGGAAAAAAGAGACAAGGTCACAGACAAAGCTTTGCAAAGCAGTGTCACACTGCAGCACCTGCAGCTTAGGAAGGTAAGGGAGCCAGGGCTGAAAGGAAGCTTGTGGGTGAGGGGAGAGACAGAAGAGTGAGAGAGGAGAGTTGAGCAAGAAACACAAGAGACAGGCAGCTGAGAATGAAGATTTTTCAGCTTAGTCAGTAAATGCCTATTTCCCCCACCCACATCTGGAATAAGATGAATTTTGGATTCTGAGCTGCATTCTTTACTTGCCTGACTCCCAGGACAGTGTCCTTCGCTCAAGGAGTGCAGGATCCAGTGTCTCAGCTGTCTGACTTCTGCATCGAGCTGGCAATAGTCACTGGAGCCAGAACAAAACCTTCTGCACTGCAGGCAGTGTCTTCTTTTGAAATAAAACACTTTCACTCCACTTTTCTCCTGTACATACTTCATAAGGATCTGTTTCAACCAGAAAAGCAGAACAGCTCCAGGAAGCTGCAGAGTCCAGATGAAGCTTAACTTGGCCTCTGGAGCCGGCAGGTTTAGTAAAGCTCCTGAAGGAGAAATGTGCTCTGCTTGCAGCGTAGAGTCTCTCCTGCTGCAGATCAGTGAAGGTTTCCTTTCCAAGTGAATGGTGTCTCACTTGGCAGACTTCTTAGTGGTCTCCAGAATATGCAACTTTTCCAAATTATGAGTATCAAGAACAAGAGAAACAAGATTATAGTCACAAAAAGTGGTCTGAAGGTTGGGCTTGACGATCTTAGAGGTCTTACCCAACCGTAACGGTTCTCTGGCTCAAGGAAAATCACTCACTTTCTATTTCATAGTTTTGTTTGTATGCTTAGAGCAAAGCAAGTTACCTGCTCACACGACAAAGGGTGAAGTAGTAAAAGTAGTCCTTAGTATTATTTAGTGCCTAGTATTGTTTTTATTCTAGTTGCCCTCTGTTCTGGAACTGAAGTCATGCACATCACATTGTTTGATGGGATTTGTGCTCCTGAGACAAAGCAGCGAGCAGCTTCCTTTAACCTGCTGGTGGAGCAGCGTGGGGCAGACTGGTCCTGCTGCCTACAGGAGGGTGAGGAACTCTGCTGCAGGATGAGGAATTACCTAGGTGACTTCTGGTGCATTTTTCTGTGATGATAGGTGAAAGAAAGAACAGATTAGGAAAACATCTTCTGCCCCTGCTGCTTCAAGTGTTTAAGAGGAAACATTCAAACTAGCCCAGTACAATCTGCAGGCAAAGCTCCAGTGATTGCTTTTGTCATGGAGCAAAGGCTGTAGCAGTTCAAGCTGCAGATGAACACCAGAATAATAATGCCCAGTGCAGAGTCCAAGCTAGTGACAACCACCATGGGCTGTCAGTGCAGATGTGCATCCAGCTGCTCTTGCCAAACCCCATTTGTCCTAGATGCAGGATTTTACACTTGTCTTTGCTGAACTTCACGTAGCAAGCATCTGTTGTTCCAATTCTCCAGGCTGTTGAGGTGCTGGTCTGCATGCAAGGAGGTGGGAAGGGCCCAAGCAGGCTGCTTGCAGAGGCAGAGGGGCAGCCTCTGCCACCATGCTGTCCTGCACTTGCTTTCCCATTATCCACTACCTGCAGTGCATCTACTCTAACTCTTCCAGTTGCTTTCTTCCAGCTGCAGTCTGGGGGTACTGCTTTTCTATCCTTCAGGAACCTCCTTTAAAGCCTTCATTTAGAGAATGGGTAGATTCATGCTTCACTTTGCTGGGTGAATGCTCTCTTGACCCAACAGCCACCACTCCTCACAATGCCTGGAAGAGCCTGGAGGTGGCTGAGGCAATACCTTGGCATTAACAGCATTTGAGTGTCTCTGCTGGTCTTCAGCCTGCAGCATCCATAACAGGTCAGTATCCAGAGGGCAGCCACTGAAGATCTGATGCTCTGGGTAATGAGTTAATATTCCAGCTGATTCCCACAGTTCTGCTCCCTCCTCCTGCAATGTAAATGAGCTGCTGTGACAAAGACCACAACAATATCCATGTGTAGAATCACAGAATCATGGAATGGTTTAGGTTGGAAGGGACCTCAAAGCTCAGCCAGTTCCAACCTCCTGCCATAGGCAGGGACACCTCCCACTAGAACAGGTTGCTCAAGGACCCATCCAACCTGGTCCTCAACACCTCCAGGGAGGTTGTGGAGCACAGAAGCACAGAATGGGATCTTCTGTGCTCCACAACCTCCCTGGGCAACCTGTGCCAGTGTCTCACCACCCTCACTGCAAACAACTTCTTCCTAACATCCACTTTCAATCTCCCCTCTGCCACTTCAAACCCATTCCTCCTCCTCCTGCCATTACCAGACCTTGTAAATAGTCCCTCCCCAGCCCTCCTGCAGCCCCCTGCAGATCCTGCAAGGCCACTCCAAGGTCTCCTGGAAGCCTTCTCTTCTCCAGGCTGCAGAGTCCCAACTCTCTCAGCCTGTCCTCAGAGCAGAGCTGCTGCAGCCCTCTGAGCATCCTGGTGGCCTCCTCTGGACTGGCTCAAACACTTCCATGTCCTGCTTGTGTTGGGGGCTCCAGAACTGCTCACAGGACTCCAGGTGGGGTCTGAGGAGAGCAGTATAAAAGGGCAGAATCCCCTCCCTTGCCTTGCTGGCCACACTCCTCTTGCTGCAGCCCTTTTCTTTTTCACATTTATCTCCATTCCTCTTCATGTAATCTTGGAAGGGAGGCCTGGGGACATGGTCTAACAGTTGTGTACAGAGAGATGTTAGGTTCTGGTTGGACTCAGTGACCTTAAAAGCTTTCCCAGCCAGGTGATTCTGTGATTCTATGATTCCATTCATCTGAGATGTCAATATTCACTGACAGTGATAGGATCTTCCTGTGATCCTTCCCTTTCAATCCCTCACTGCAGACACTCCAGCCTGTTTCCTTTCTGATCTCTGCACAGGATTACCACAGGGACTCCTCTGCCTCTCATTTTCCATTATCTGCAGTTCTGCAGCTCAGCCTTGTCTTGGTTTCTCCAGCAAATCTCTGGAGAACAGACCATGGTCTGCTCCTCTCCACCTGTGGGAACGCAGCTGGAGCCTTGGTCTGTACTAGTTTTGTGTCAGTCCTCCCTTCTTATCACACTAACTCAAGCTTCCCCTGCAGTCCCCATGCCCTGCCGTGACAATGCCTTCAGCTGCCTCCCACATCCTCCACAATATCCCAGTGTCCTCCTCTGGTACCTAGGCCTGCCTGCAGCACATCCCATTCCGGCCCCTTTCTTTCCTAACCTCCCACAGTGAGTCATGCCCCACGTACTCACAGCTCCCCCATATCTCTTGCTTGACTAAGATAAGACACAGAATGGGTTGCCAGTGTGCACGACCTGCGGCGTGAGGCGCTGGGCAGTAGCCATGGCCAAACACACGTGCAGCCTTCCTCCTCCTTCCCCTTCTTTGGCAGCTAAAGGAGTCTCCCTTTTCTCCCCAACACTCAGAAGGGGTGGGAACAGCTCAGAATCCTCTGCCGAGTGTGCCTGAGGCTGGCTGCAGGGCAGGCGCAGGGCTGAGGGCGTGGGCAGCGCGGCGGCGGGAGCAAAGACCTCTGCAGAGCGGCTCTGCTTCCCCCTCCGGCTGGCGCCGCTCTGCTGGCCTGCTGTGCTGGCCTTCTCCCTCAGGGGACAGCTGTGCTGCAGCGAGGTTAATCACAAACTCTTTAACAAAGGCAAGGCCACAGAAAATTGATCAAGTGCTGGCTTTAGCCCAAAGGTGAAAACCAGTTTGGGCCAGGCACCAGGACAGTGACCTCTGTGTAACTCCTGTGGTACTTGGGCAGGCAGAAGAATCACTACTTCAGCTTCCTGGTCCTCAGCTGAACATTTCCCTCCAAGGCCACTTTTGTGGCTTGTAGGGACAACTCATGGTGACTCCTACCAGGCCCAGGTGCGGTGAGATAGGGTCCTGAGGCATGTCATGAACCCAAAGAGCACATGGACATCTTAGTGCTAAGCTCAGAGACACTGTGTTAGCTCCACTGAACATGCCCTGATGGTGAGGGGCTGGAGCAGGTCCAGAGCAGGGCAACAAAGCTGGGGAAGGGTCTGGAGTACAGAGATGTGGAGGAACAGCTGAGGGAACTGGGAGTGTGCAGTGTAGAGAAGAGGAGGCTGAGAGGACACCTCTCTGTAACTCCCTGAAAGGAGGCTGGAGCCAGGTAGGGGTTGGGCTCTTCTCGCTAGGCTCAGGTGATACAAGGAACTGGCCTGAAATTGTGCCAGAGGAGGGTTAGGTTGGAGATGAGGAAGAATTTCTTTGCTGCAGGAGTGGTCAGGGACTGGCACAGGCTGCCCAGGGAGGTGCTGGAGTCCCCACCCCTGGAGGTGTTGAAGAAAGGTGTGGCCATGGCACTGTGAGACAGGGCTGAATGGCCACGGTGGGGTTGGGTCGATGGTTGGACTCGGTGATCTCAGAGGGCTTTGCCAATCCAAACAGTCCTATGACTGTAACTGTTAAGAAGAATATTAAATCCTAACTTGTCAAAAGGTTGCATTGGACTCCCCTGTCAACTCCACAAACAGAAACACCTAATGAATTGATTTGGAACTGTTTCAGGTCCCAAGCTGGCTTTCAAATTAATATTGTTAAAACCCCCACTTAGTGCTAAAAGATCTTCTCCCAGTGCTTGAGCTATGGCATTTTTATGGGGGGGTGTTAATTGTCTCTGCTAACAGGCTAGGCAGAGGTGACCACTTAGGTATTTAGTCTCCTAAATTACAGGCTCCTAAACTGTGTCTAGTTCTGGGCTCATCAGCTCAAGAAGGTCAGGGATTTGCTGAAGAGGGGACAGAAGAGAGCTACCAAAATGCTGAGGGTACTGGAACATCTCTGATGAGGAAAGGCTGAGAGCCCTGGGGCTGCTTAGCCTGGAGAATAGAATAGAATAGAATAGAATCAGTCAGGTTGGAAGAGACCTCCAAGATCGTCCAGTCCAACCTAGCACCCAGCCCTATCCAGTCAACCANTCCCTCAGCCTCTCCTCACAGGGCTGTGCTCCAGGCCCCTCACCAGCTTTGCTGCCCTTCTCTGGACACCTTCCAGCACCTCAGCATCTCTCTTGAATTGATGGCCCCAGAACTGGACACATCCCTCAAGGATGGGACCAGGCTCTTTTCAGTGGTGCTCAGTGACGGGACAAGGGGCAACAAGCACAGACTCCAACATCAAAAGTTCCATCTTAACATGAGGAGGAATTTCTTTATTGTAAGGGTGCTGGAGCCCTGCAGCAGGCTGCCCAGAAGTGGTGAAGTCTCCATCTCTGGAGACATTCAAAACCTACCTGGCTATGCTCCTGTGTGACCTGCCCTAGGTGATGCTGCCTCGGCAGAGGGTTGCACCTGAAGGTCCCTTCCAAGCCCTACCTTCCTGCAGCAGTAGCTGATGCTCCCATGAAATGTGCGCAGTAAGAAAGGCTCAGCCCAAAGCTTCTGCTGGGTCCCACGGGACTCGGACGTTTGTGTCAAATCAGCCTTTGGTCCCCACAGGACTATGCAGACCAAACCGAAGTGTTTGCAAGGCTGCAAGCAAACACGGAACAGCTCAAAAGAGTGGCAGAATATTTCCGGGAAGATTTTATCTCCTAGAAGGGCAAGACACAGAGGAGCCAAATACAGCAGCTGCCCTCATTTGCCACTCACCTCTCAGCTTCTCACATCCAGCAGCTTCCTCCCTGCCTTGGTTATTGTGTTTCATTGATTCGCCTTTGCCATCTCTACTCTCTTTAAAACCGAGAGTGGCACTGGTCATGTCACAGAAGCCATCGGGTGCCTCAGATCCGCTCCGAGCTGCCAAGGCACCAGGAGACATTTGACTTGGTGTCTCCCACAGGATGCCGCGACAGCATCTGGCTTCCAGAAGGCACCAAGTCTTGGCCTAGGCAGGAAAAAAGCGTTTCCCATGCTTCGCCTCAGAGCAGCGGCTCCTCCTGCACGCTCCAGACGCGGATTCCCCGCAGGAGACGGTGCGCCCCAGCGGAGGCGGCGGTGCCCGCGGGCACACGGGCCCGGGGCCGCGTGGGTGGGCTGAGGGCTGTGGAGAACGAGGAGCTGGAGCTAATTTAGAGCCAGACCACAACCGAAGATGTTAATTATTGCTTTACAGCCGTAACCTACAACTGGCTATTTCGGAGAGGCATCAGTCCAAAGCACAAAGTCAGCTGCAGCCCTTCTGAGGGAGGTCCGCTCTGGAAGCAACATTTCTCTAAAGCGCCGAGAGAAAGCGGGGCCTGCCCATGCGGAGCCCGCGCTCCAGGACACGCCACCGCGGCACTTCCCCTGCGGAATGGGCGCCGCCACCAGGCGCACGCCGCCGCCGCACCCGTCCGCCACACGCGGGCGCTGCGGGGCCGAGCACAGGACGGGGGACAGACGGGCACGCGCCGGGCACGGGACCACCGCCCTCCCGCCATGGCCCGCGCGGCGCAGAGCACGCTGGGAGCTGTAGTCCCGCGGCCTCACAGCGCCTTCTCTTGTGCCCTGCCCGGCGCAGAGCACGCTGGGAGTTGTAGTCCCGCGGCCTCACTGCCCCTTCCCCTCTGCCCTGCCCGGCGCGGAGCACGCAGGGAGCTGTAGTCCCACGGCCTCACAGCCCCGTTCCCCGGCGGCCGGCTCGATAACGGCCCACCGTTTCTCGCCCCCGTCCGGGCATGCAGCGCCTGCTGCGGCGGCTTCTTCCCGCTCTTTACTCGGCGCGGCCGGCGGCGGCCTGTGCCCTGCGAGCCCGGCAAGCCGTGCCCGCGCTGCCGCGCTTCATGGCGCTGCGGCCTGCGGCGGGAGCCGAGGGAGGCGATGGCGCCGCGGATCCCACTTTCGCAGCCGGCGCGACTCCGGAGTGCGGTGAGGAGGCGGCAGGGTGCGGGAGGAGGCGGGCGCGGGGCCCTGCGGCCGCCGCAGGGTGGGCCGGGCGCCCTCCGGTGCCGACAGCAGCGTCTGGGCTGCGGTGCCAGGAGCAAGCAGGCCGCTGCTGAGTGCGCTTCGAGTTCAAGGGTCGCGCTGGGCGCAGGGGCTGGTAAAAGCCAGCATTTTTGGACACACAAAGTTGAGTGCCAGAGGGGTAGAGGGAGCTTTGCACAGCAGGGGTTGTGGAGATCGTAGGGGAAATGAGTCAACCTGCTTGTGGGATGGTGCTAAAAACTCTTCTGCTTTTACTTTCCCTGCCTGCCCACCTCTGACCTAGAGTGACAGAACGGTAGGGCTTGGAACGGTCCTCTGGAGGCCATCCAGTCCAATCCCCCTGCCAGAGCAGGACCACCCAGAGCAGGTCACACAGCATCACATCCAGATAGGTCTTAGAAGTGTCCAGAGAAGGAGATTCCACAACCTCTCTGGGCAGCCTGCTCCAGGGCTCCAGCACCCTCACACTGACAAAGTTTCTCCTTATGTTGAGGTGGAGCTTGTAGTTTGTGGCCGTTGTCCTTTGTCCTATCCCAAGACACCACTGCACAGAGCCTGGCCCCTGCTTCTTGACACCCACCCCTAGTTTATTTGCAAACACTGCTAGGGTCCCCTCTTAGTCTCTGTCCAGACTAAGCAGCCCCAGGGCTCTCAGCCTCTCCTCATCACACAGATGTTCCAGTCCCTTCAGCATCCTTGTAACCTCAATTGGACTCTCCAGTATGTCCCTCTCTGCTTTGAACTGAGCTCACCAGGGTAGAGTAGAAGGAGAAGAGAACCTTACTTGAGGCTCTCCCAAGCTTGCAGTGAGTGGAGGCATCAGATCTGGATGAATAATAAACCTGTTTTTTTCCCTGAAGTTTTTTGTTGTGTTTTTCAAAGCTTTTTCACTTCCGTAGGCTATGTGAACATTAGTGCCAGCACCAGCGTGCCTGGAGACTGATGCTGTGTGTTTCTGCAGCAGTTTTCAGTTAAATTGCCTCCAGAGGATTCGTTTGCTCATAAACATTAAACTTGAACCTATGGAACAGAACAGCGCCTGCAGACCCCATTCACTGGGGGTCTCATGTAGAAGTGCCAAGTAATAGAATGTGATTCTCTCTGAAACTAAAATCTGAAGAGACTTGGGAACAGTGTGCAATCAGAGGGCTGTTGAGTCTGGAAAAGACTCCAGGGAGACCTCAGAGCAGCCTTCCAGTACTTGAAAGTGCTACAGGAGAGCTGAGGAGGGACTTTTTTGCAAGGGCTGGGAGTGGCATAATAAGAGACAATGGCTTTGAGCTGGGAGAGGGAAGATTGAGAATGGAGAGGAGGAAAAGATTCTTTAGAGTGAGGGTGGTGAGATACTGGACCAGGTTGCCCAGGGAGGTTGTGGATGTTCCCTGCCCAGAGGTGTTCAAGGCCGTGAGCAGCCTGAGCTAGTAGGAGGTGTCCCTGCCCATGGGAGGGCATTGGAACTGGATGATCTTTGTGGTCCCTTCCAACCCAACCCATTCTAGAATTCTGTCACTCTATGAAATACATTTTATTGCTCCGTCTTTCTGTATTCTTTCCTTTCTAGGCTAGATACCCTCTGATTGTTTTTGGTTTCTGCTGGAACAGATTACTTAAATACTGGTGAGGATCATCAGGCACATAAATACAAGGGGATTGTATTGGAGCAGGGTGCAGGGATGCACCTGCTCATGTAGAAAATTCAGGCAATATAAGTAAATATGCAATTAAGAGAAAAGTTTGTCTTGTAACAGCTTAGAACTGCTGAGGTTGACACTGTCCAGTCCAACCACTCTCCCAGAGCTTACAGCCCCACCACTGCTGCTAAGCCACTGCCACTAAGCCACCTCCCTCAGCACCACATCCTTGCAGCTTTGAATCACCTCCAGGGATGGGGACTCCACCACCACCTGGAGGTTGTGGAGCTCGGTGGTCAAGGAGTCCCTACGGAAGCTGACTGAGATAGTTTCAGTGTTTGGAACAGTTCTTGAATTTTTGTTGTGTTGCTGTTTCTGTAATAAATATTTCAGAAAAGGTGAGGGACTGAGTTTTATAGCTTGAAGCACTACTTGAAGCAGTTCCTGTTCAGCTCATCTAACTGGTCTGAGAAGGGACATTGTTAATCAGTAGCTGTGCCTTGCTGTGCCACTCTGCTATTGTGAACAGACAAAATTTGTCAGTGGCACAAGGATGTTACTTTTCCAGCAGACAGGGCACAGCAAACCTGTGATCTGCAACACACCCCCAGATTTGTGGGGGTTCTAGTTCCTCTAAAAGGAGGTGCAGTGAGGTGGGACTTGGTGTATTCTCCCAGCATCAGGTGATAGAAGGAGAGGAAATGGCCTGAATTGGTGCCAGGGGAGGGTTAGGTTGGAGGTGAGGAAAAATGTCTTTGCTGCAGGAGTGGTCAGGGATTGGCACAGGCTGCCCAGAGAGGTGGTGGAGTTCCCATCCCTGGAGGTGTTCCAGAAAGGTGTGGCCATGGCACCGTGGGACATGGTTTGATGGCCATGGTGGGGTTGGGTTGCTGATTGGACTCTGTGATCTCAGGGAGCTTTTCCAACCCAAATAACTTTGTGACTCTGTGATGCTACCTTAACAAATCCCTTTTGCTCCCAGCTGCTTCATTCCAAATCTTGTTGATAACTTCTCTGCTCCAGACTGATGTCTTTGGTGGTGTCATGGGTGCCTGTCGTGTCCTTCTCTCTCAGGTCTCTCTGGAGGAAGGGCTGCTGTGTTCTGTATGCCTATCACCTGCAGTGGTCTGGTTTGGTGTGAGCTTTACTTTAAATATTAAATGGGGATTTGATGATTGCACTAACACCTGTGTGGTGTACATAGTCCTGTAGTGTCTACAGGGGGAACAAGCAACAGCTCTAAATACTTTGCTTCTTTTTAATAGCCTCTGTGGTAAAGTTGGATGTCAGACCACAACCACAGGGTGATTTATGCCTCCTGCCTTTAGACCAGAGTGAATTAGCATTTAATCAGATGGTTCTCTTACTTATCTTCCCTGGCATAAAGTGGTGGAAGCAAGAAACATTCCAGAGGGTGATGATAACCCAGATTTGGGCTGTAATACTGATTTTTATCCATCTACCATAGCTTTGCATGCCACAAGAACATAATATGCACTTTTGTTGCCAGATGTTCCCCTTGGGCCAGACTGGCACTGTCTGCACTGCTCACAAGAGGAGCTCTGGAAGTGTTGTCTGCAGGAATGAGCTGATGTGAGGCTTCTTCACTACTGCAGTGCCATTGTGAAGCTGTCCCAAAAAATAGCACTGGCTGCCTGAAGCTGTCCACGTTCTCTGCTGCTAGGGAATGTTTGACTTTCTCAGTTAAGGCATAGCTTCCATCACCTGTATTAGATTTTAGTGATGCAGAACCATGAAGCAGATGTAAGGAACTGACTCCTGCTTAGGTAGCACTCCTGGGGAGAAAGACATTTTCTGAAGCTTGTTAGTGGAGGTCATTGCTGGTGTTCAAGAAGTGTGTGGCTGTGGCACTTGGGACCATGGTGGTCCCAATGATCTTGGCAGGCTTGCGAAATGCCAACTGCATTAGGTTTAACAAGGCAAAGTGCAAGGTCTTGCATCTGGGTCAGGCCAGTCCCAGGCATAAATCCAGACCAGGTGCTGAGTGGGTAGAGAGGAGCCCTGAAGAAAGAAACGTGGGGGTCTTGATTGATGAGAAGCTCTCCATGAGCCCGCAGTGCCCTCCTGCAGCCCAGAAGGGAGGCCAAGAGATGGGATTCTGCCCTTTGACTCTGCTCTGGTAAGACTCCACCTCAAATACTGCATCTAGTTCTGGTGTCCCCATCATAAAGTACACAGAGCTGTTGGAGAGAGTCTAGAAGAGGCCACAAAGATGATCAGAGGGCTGCTAAGAGGACAGGCTGGGAGAGTTGGAGTTGTTCAGCCTGGATAAGAGGAGGCTCCAGGGAGACCTCAGAACAGCCTTCCAGTACCTGAAGAGGCTACAGGAGAGCTGGGGAGGGACTTCTTACAAGGGCTGGGAGTACCAGGATGAGGGACAATGGCTTTGAGCTGGGACTGGGGAGACTGAGAGTGGAGATAAGGAAGAAATTCTTGAGAGTGAGGGTGGTGAGACACTGGCACAGGTTGCCCAGGGAGGCTGTGGATGCCTCTGCCTGGAGGTGTTCAAGGCCAGGTTGGATGAGGCCTTGAGCAGCCTGGGCTTGTAGGAGGTGTCCCTGCCCATGGCAGGGGGTTGGAGTAGACTGTGTCTAAGGTCCCTTCTAACCTTAGCCATTCTATGGTTCTGTGAGCTTAGAAAGCTTTTCCAACCCAAGCCATCCTGTGACTGTTGCTGTGCTGTCGCCTGAGACAGACCCTCCTGTGTATCTGCACATGCAGGGTGAGGTACTTTGTGGTGTTTCTTTCTTTAGCTGAAACACTAAAAGTCAGGTTTGGGCATGAGAGGCTGAGCTAATTGCTGTGTGGACCACGCAATACTGGGTGGGAGGTGCAGGAACAGAATAATCATCCCTCTCATTCCTGTGTCACAAAGGCAAGCTGGGAACTCCTTGTCACATCTGCAATGGTAGGACTCCCTTCAGCTACTCTGTGCCTCATTTGCAGCCTCTTTTC
The DNA here is from genome assembly GCA_013400475.1 of Tricholaema leucomelas. Classification (NCBI taxonomy): domain Eukaryota; kingdom Metazoa; phylum Chordata; class Aves; order Piciformes; family Lybiidae; genus Tricholaema lacrymosa; species Tricholaema leucomelas. The sequence goes on from WAAF01013366.1 coordinate 122,361, forward strand.
TTTGGAATCCAGGTGCAAACGTTTGTTGAATTTCATATCCCTTTAGAGCTCTCTGAAGTGACCTCCCCTGATGTCTGAGGACTTTATTTTTTCATGCTGTTTTTCTTCATACCTCTTTTTTGCCCACAGTTACTTCAAATTGAACAAGGCCATGAGTTATTAAATATATAAGGCTGAACTCCTTTTCTTTTTTGCTATTCCACTTAAACCAGCAAAGTATTTTTGCTGAGATGTTGACAGGGAGAAAAGCAGCATTCTTAAAGGGGTTAGAGGTCAATATTCATTTGCTGATAATTAGAGGCATGGACGCTTGATTTACTGCTTGTGTGGAATGTCTCATAGCTGTTCATTTATAAAGCTAAGACCCAATGTGGTATTTTACATATGTTGCAGGTGGGCTGGAAAATGTACAGCAGAAGAATACCTTTAAAAAGAGTAAAGAAGAGACAGAAGAGAGGAAGGAGCTGTGCCCTGCCGAGCTGGTGCAGTCCCTGATGGCAGAAATGCCTTTTGTTGACACTGATATAGAGGATGAATTTGTTTGTGAGTATGGAAAGCAGCACAGATCACCTGCTCAGTTCTGCCCCTGCCTTGGCATGACCAAGAGGGCTCTGCATGGGGAATCATGGATTAATAGAATGTTTTTGGGTTGGAAGAGACCTTCATCCAGTTCCAGTCCCTCTGCTGTGGGCAGGGACACCTCCCACCAGCCCAGGCTGCTCAAGACCTCATCTAACCTGGCCTTGAACATCTCCAGTCAGGGGCATCCACAACCTCCTTGGGCAGCCTGTGCCAGTGTCTCACCACCCTCAATCTCAAAAATTTCTCCCTCATCTCAACTCTCACTCTCCCCTCTCCCAGCTCACAGCCATTGTCCCTCATCCTGGCACTCCCAGGACCTGCCAAAAGTCCCTCCTCAGCTGTTCCGGAGCCCCTTCAGGTACTGGAAGGCTGCTCTGAGGTCTCCCTGGAGCCTTCTCTTCTCCAGGCTGAACAACTCCAACTCACTCAGCCTGTCCTAACAGGGGACATTCTTTCTCCAGCCCTCTGATCCTCTTTATCATAGTATCATAGTATCATAGTATCATCAGGGTTGGAAGAGACTTCACAGATCATCAAGTCCAACCCTTCACCACAGAGCTCAAGGCTAGACCATGGCACCAAGTGCCACGTCCAGTCCTGCCTTGAACAGCTCCAGGAATGGCAACTCCACCACCTCCCTGGGCAGCCCATTCCAGTAGCCAATGACTCTCTCAGGGAAGAACTTTCTCCTCACCTC